>OX104116.1:92914730-93514730 GCA_944474755.1 Limnoperna fortunei
CAGTCACATTAATCCACATAACTGTTGGTACTGTATGTCGGCCACATTAATCCACATAAATGTTGGTACTGTATGTCAGCCACATTAATCCACATAACTGTTGGTATTGTATGTCAGTCACATTAATCCACATAACTGTAGGTATTGTATGTCAGTCACATTAATCCACATAACTGTTGGTACTGTATGTCGGCCACATTAATCCACATAACTGTTGGTACTGTAGGTCAGCCACATTAATCCACATAACTGTTGGTATTGTATGTCAGTCATATTAATCCACATAACTGTTGGTACTGTGTCAGTCACATTAATCCACATAACTGTTGGTACTGTGTGTCAGCCACATTAATCCACATAACTGTTGGTATTGTATGTCAGTCACATTAATCCACATAACTGTTGGTATTGTATGTCAGTCATATTAATCCACATAACTGTTGGTACTGTGTCAGTCACATTAATCCACATAACTGTAGGTATTGTATGTCAGTCATATTAATCCACATAACTGTTGGTACTGTATGTCAGTCACATTAATCCACATAACTGTTGGTACTGTATGTCAGTCACATTAATCCACATAACTGTTGGTACTGTATGTCGGCCACATTAATCCACATAACTGTTGGTACTGTATGTCAGCCACATTAATCCACATAACTGTTGGTATTGTATGTCAGTCACATTAATCCACATAACTGTTGGTACTGTATGTCGGCCATATTAATCCACATATCTGTTGGTACTGTATGTCAGCCACATTAATCCACATAACTGTTGGTATTGTATGTCAGTCACATTAATCCACATAACTGTTGGTACTGTATGTCGGCCACATTAATCCACATAACTGTTGGTACTGTATATCGGCCAAATTAATCCACATAACTGTTGGTACTGTATGTCGGCCACATTAATCCACATAACTGTTGGTATTGTATGTCAGCCAAATTAATCCACATAACTGTTGGTATTGTATGTTGGTCACATTAATCCACATAACTGTAGGTATTGTATGTCAGTCACATTAATCCACATAACTGTTGGTATTGTATGTCATCCACATTAATCCACATAACTGTTGGTACTGTATGTCGGTCATATTAATCCACATAACTGTTGGTATTGTATGTCGGTCACATTAATCCACATAACTGTTGGTACTGTATGTCAGTCATATTAATCCACATAACTGTTGGTACTGTATGTCGGTCACATTAATCCACATAACTGTTGGTACTGTATGTCAGTCACATTAATCCACATAACTGTTGGTATTGTATGTCGGTCACATTAATCCACATAACTGTTGGTACTGTATGTCAGTCATATTAATCCACATAACTGTTGGTACTGTATGTCAGTCACAGTAATCCACATAACTGTTGGTACTGTATGTCAGTCACATTAATCCACATAACTGTTGGAACTGTATGTCAGTCATATTAATCCACATAACTGTTGGTACTGTATGTCAGTCACAGTAATCCACATAACTGTTGGTACTGTATGTCAGTCACAATAATCCACATAACTGTTGGTACTGTATGTCAGCCACATTAATCCACATAACTGTTGGTACTGTATGTCATCCACATTAATCCACCTAACTGTTGGTACTGTATGTCATCCACATTAATCCACATAACTGTTGGTACTGTATGTCATCCACATTAATCCACACAAATGTTGGTATTGTATGTCAGTCACATTAATCCACATAACTGTTGGTATTGTATGTCAGTCACATTAATCCACATAACTGTTGGTATTGTATGTCAGTCGCATTAATCCACATAACTGTTGGTATTGTATGTCAGTCACATTAATCCACATAACTGTTGGTATTGTATGTCATCCACATTAATCCACATAACTGTTGGTATTGTATGTCAGTCACATTGATCCACATAACTGTTGGTATTGTATGTCATCCACATTAATCCACATAACTGTTGGTATTGTATGTCAGTCACATTAATCCACATAACTGTTGGTATTGTATGTCAGTCACATTAATCCACATAACTGTTGGTATTGTATGTCAGTCACATTAATCCACATAACTGTTGGTATTGTATGTCATCCACATTAATCCACATAACTGTTGGTATTGTATGTCAGTCACATTAATCCACATAACTGTTGGTATTGTATGTCATCCACATTAATCCACATAACTGTTGGTATTGTATGTCAGTCACATTAATCCACATAACTGTTGGTATTGTATGACATCCACATTAATCCACATAACTGTTGGTACTGTATGTCAGTCACATTAATCCACATAACTGTTGGTATTGTATGTCAGTCACATTAATCCACATAACTTTTGATACCTTATGACCATATTGGATGTAAACACTCAAGTTTGTGCCATACAAGTCAAGAAAAAAGCAATTTATTAATTACTTGTAAGAATCATGGTATATGTAATAAACAACCTACTGTGTCCTGTTATTTTACTTACAGTACTAAGGCAGTTAGTCGGTTTCATCCACCATTTGTAGTAGCTACATATAAAAGATTAAATCAGCTGAGAGAACAGTTAAAGAAAGATTGTGATGAAGCATGGTTACAGTTCTTAAGGTATGTCATGGCTTCTAAATAGGGAAATGAAATAATTCATACATGTATGCAGTCAAGAAGTCCTGTTCAAAGCAGACAGAAGCACAATACAAAAGTCTATATCACATGATATTAACTTATAGTTCCCGTGCATTAGGAGGAACTTACTACCTTATTGTTCCCCTGTATTAGGAGGAACTTATTACCTTATTGTGCCCCTGTATTACGAGGAACTTACTACCTTATTGTGCCCCTGTATTACGAGGAACTTATTACCTTATTGTGCCCCTGTATTAGGAGGAACTTATTACCTTATTGTGCCCCTGTATTACGAGGAACTTATTACCTTATTGTGCCCCTGTATTAGGAGGAACTTATTACCTTATTGTGCCCCTGTATTAGGAGGAACTTACTACCTTATTGTGCCCCTGTATTAGGAGGAACTTATTACCTTATTGTGCCCCTGTATTAGGAGGAACTTATTACCTTATTGTGCACCTGTATTAGGAGGAACTTACTACCTTATTGTGCCCTGTATTAGGAGGAACTTATTACCTTATTGTGCCCCAGTATTAGGAGGAACTTACTACCTTATTGTGCCCTGTATTAGGAGGAACTTACTACCTTATTGTGCCCCTGTATTAGGAGGAACTTACTACCTTATTGTGCCCCAGTATTAGGAGGAACTTATTACCTTATTGTGCCCCAGTATTAGGAGGAACTTATTACCTTATTGTGCCCCAGTATTAGGAGGAACTTACTACCTTATTGTGCCCTATATTAGGAGGAACTTATTACCTTATTGTGCCCCAGTATTAGGAGGAACTTATTACCTTATTGTGCCCCAGTATTAGGAGGAACTTACTACCTTATTGTGCCCTGTATTAGGAGGAACTTATTACCTTATTGTGCCCCTGTATTAGGAGGAACTTATTACCTTATTGTGCCCCTGTATTAGGAGGAACTTATTACCTTATTGTGCCCCTGTATTAGGAGGAACTTATTACCTTATTGTGCCCCAGTATTAGGAGGAACTTACTACCTTATTGTGCCCCTGTATTAGAAGGAACTTATTACCTTATTGTGCCCTTGTATTTTAAGGAACTTACTACCTTATTGTGCCCCTGTATTAGGAGGAACTTATTACCTTATTGTGCCCCTGTGTTAGGAGGAACTTATTACCTTATTGTGCCCCTGTATTAGGAGGAACTTATTACTTTATTGTGCCCCTGTATTACGAGTAACTTATTACCTTATTGTGCCCCTGTATTAGAAGGAACTTACCTTATTGTTCCCCTTTTCTTGGAGGAATTTTTTACCTAATTGTACCCCTGTATTGGAAGGAACTTATTACCTTATTGTGCCCTTGTATTTTAAGGAACTTACTACCTTATTGTGCCCCTGTAGTTGGAGGAACTTGTTTATTTATTGTACCCCTGTATTAGTAGGAACTTGTTTCCTTATTGTGCCGCTGTATTAGGAGGAATTTATTACCTTATTGTGCCCCTGTATTTTAAGGAACTTACTACCTTATTGTGCCCATGTAGTAGGAGGAACTTATTACCTTATTGTGCCCCTGTATTTTAAGGAATTTATTACCTTATTGTACCCCTGTATTAGGAGGAACTTATTACCTTATTGTTCCCCTGTATTAGGAAGAACTTACTACCTTATTGTTCCCCTGTATTAGGAAGAACTTATTACCTTATTGTGCCCCTGTGTTAGGAGGAACTTATTACCTTATTGTGCCCCAGTATTAGGAGGAACTTATTACCTTATTGTGCTCCTGTATTAGGAGGAACTTATTACCTTATTGTGCCCCTGTATTAGGAGGAACTTATTACCTAATTGTGCCCCTGTGTTAGGAGGAACTTATTACCTTATTGTGCCCCTGTGTTAGGAGGAACTTATTTAGGCAGTAGTTTTGATACTTACAGTTTGCCTTAAAATAATATATTGTTTATTACCCATTATCTACAATTTACATACCGGTATTTATGGAGAATATACAAATAATGACAAAGTTATAAAGCACATGTGAACATGTGTAACCAGGAGGATTGACTCTTGCATTTATTGTTGTGATGAATCAGGATAATTTTTCAAATTTAATATAATTACTTGAGCTCGTTTATTGTTGAAATTTGTATATATTTTGAACATGAACGAAATATTTAAAGATCTTGTCATGTGTAATAATAAAATTTGTTTCTGCTGTGATTTCATGAATTGTGTGCTTTTTTCTAGTTGGTTTGAAGATGATTATCAGAAATATAGAAAAGCAGTACAGCATATAGCTACATTAGACTGTTTACTGTCTTTATCATCAGTCGCCAGACTCCATGGTTACTGCAGGTAAATTATCAGTCAGTTGCCAGACTCCATGGTTACTGCAGGTTAGTTATCAGTAGCCATATTCAATGGCTAAAAATCTTACTTAATAGACGCTCATCAATCAGAACTAAACATGAAATGGATGATTGTTAGAAGGTCAGTTATTATATCATATTTTCGTCGTTTTCGTGGGTAGGGACTTCAAGGAATAATGATCTCAAGAAATCTATAATGACGGTAAGCTGACATGAGAAACTCTTATGGGACGGTTGTTTACGTGGATAATGAGGACTGATGTTCAAGATGCATCGGTATATTAAAATGTTTTCAATAGATATGACACTTTATGAACAACTTTAGTGTGTTTATGACACTATAAATAGAAATAAAATTGATAAAAGAACATCGTTGTTATTTTTAATTGCATAATCCCGTCAGTAATTAACGTACTTCCTGTTTTGCCTTTTGGTTATAAAGTGTTGATGTGTACACAAATATTAAAGTAACTTTCTTAATTGAAATAACGATCAATAAAGCAATCTATTTTTAACAACTTTTATACCAATTTTCGTCTTTAAAAACCACTAATTATAACATCAAGTTTATTGTCAAACAAACTTAATCTTTGCCCCAGGATATGTACGACGAATTTACAATGAACTGTTTACTTAGATTGGTTTGAATACAATGACATGTTTATTAATTATGTTAATTATTTTCACGGCTATAAAACAAAATCTGTTTAATCTATGCTTCAAGTTCCTTTGAAAAAAAAAGTCATTGCGCCGTTTTCAAGATAGGTAGCTAGATTTACACTATCACATGATATATGGTATCGCGTGTTTTTTTATTTAGGGCACTACTCAACAAACTGTCTTTTAAAATTGTGTTTACAAACGACATAAAACGGCATAAAACACAAACCCTTTCATAAATTTATGTTTATTGTGGGCTTTGCACCATGCCACAACAAAAAACAGGTTTCGTTTTGCATTGTCTTTCTTAAGCCGTTCCATTTCGTTTTAATGTCGTCGCTTTTCAAAAAGTACTGTAAATTTCTATGAAATCCCGTGATCAGCATTACAATTGTCAACTCCCGAGAGCGATTATATCTTGAAAATGACGTATTAGAAAATGTACAGACTAACACAGTATGAATACCGAAAATTTGTAAGTAATTCCCTCATTTTTCATTTTTCATTTATTTTATTCCATAAACCACGAATTTAAGAATTCCACGAAATGTCTTTTTTCCTCCAACCACGAAAATTGATACCCACGAAAATAAATGAAACCACAGTATGTGAAATAAAACTGTGCTCACCAACAGACTGCTTGCTGCTTTTATCTAGAGATTTAAGGATATGTGTTAATTTTATTTTTTAGACCAAAACTAAATGAGAATGAAGTATGTATTAACATCGTCCAGGGCAGACATCCTGTCATACACCAAATCCTGAGGGAGAACCAACAGTTTGTTCCCAATGATACCTGTCTATCTGTAGGTAGCTTATTCTCTCAAAGTAAGATGGGGTCTCATTCAAGGATATAATAGTCTTTTAATTTTAATCTATTTATATTTATAATTATATTCATTATATATTCTAATATGACATGCTTTAAAGGCTTTGAGACCTCAACTGTGGTAAAAAAATGATTTATCTATGAGCAACACGCGCTGAGAAGGGCGTGTTTTAAATGGCTGTTCCAATTACAAAACTGTAACTCCCACCAGAAAGCTATTGCATATGACGTACAAATCTTATAAATAGCGACACGTGCTATGATTATCCGTTGCAATATATTGTGTGTTACATTGACGGAACAGCCAGTTTATGGCTGAAATGATGATTTCCATAGGTACGAAAATATTATAAATGTACTCTAATTGTCTTAGAATAGAAATAATTCACGAAGGCTGTGGTTTATCATTGTTTTAACGACGGGGTGACCATTTATGTCGTATTATTTTATCCCGAGCAACACAACAAAGATTTCTTTGACACTGAAACATGTTTTCATCATTTCCCAGGAAGACATCCATAATACAGTAATATAAATGATTATAATGATGACATCAGGCCTATAATTAGATTTACATCCATGTATATAAGTGGCCTTGGTAGCTGAGTGGTTAAGGTAGTTTGCTACTATTGATCACATGGTCTGTCAACACTGAGGTTGTGGGTTCGAGTCTCACTGCAGTCAGGGTGCGCTCTAAAACTTGTATTCCTCACCTTACACTGTCATACTAGGATTGCTAACAATCTGTGTATTCCTCACCTCTGTCATACTAGGATTGCTAACAATCTGTGTATTCCTCACCTCTGTCATACTAGGATTGCTAACAATCTGTGTATTCCTCACCTTACACTGTCATACTAGGATTGCTAACAATCTGTGTATTCCTCACCTCTGTCATACTAGGATTGCTAACAATCTGTGTATTCCTCACCTCTGTCATACTAGGATTGCTAACAATCTGTGTATTCCTCACCTCTGTCATACTAGGATTGCTAACAATCTGTATTCCTCACCTTATACTGTCATACTAGGATTGCTAACAATCTGTGTATTCCTCACCTCTGTCATACTAGGATTGCTAACAATCTGTGTATTCCTCACCTTATACTGTCATACTAGGATTGCTAACAATCTGTGTATTCCTCACCTTACACTGTCATACTAGGATTGCTAACAATCTGTGTATTCCTCACCTCTGTCATACTAGGATTGCTAACAATCTGTGTATTCCTCACCTTATACTGTCATACTAGGATTGCTAACAATCTGTGTATTCCTCACCTCTGTCATACTAGGATTGCTAACAATCTGTGTATTCCTCACCTTATACTGTCATACTAGGATTGCTAACAATCTGTGTATTCCTCACCTCTGTCATACTAGGATTGCTAACAATCTGTGTATTCCTCACCTTATACTGTCATACAAGGATTGCTAACAATCTGTGTATTCCTCACCTTATACTGTCATACTAGGATTGCTAACAATCTGTGTATTCCTCACCTCTGCCATACTAGGGTTGCTAACAATCTGTGTATTCCTCACCTTATACTGTCATACTAGGATTGCTAACAATCTGTGTATTCCTCACCTTATACTGCCATACTAGGATTGCTAACAATCTGTGTATTCCTCACCTTATACTGTCATACTAGGATTGCTAACAATCTGTGTATTCCTCACCTCTGCCATACTAGGATTGCTAACAATCTGTGTATTCCTCACCTTATACTGTCATACTAGGATTGCTAACAATCTGTGTATTCCTCACCTTATACTGTCATACTAGGATTGCTAACAATCTGTGTATTCCTCACCTTATACTGTCATACTAGGATTGCTAACAATCTGTGTATTCCTCACCTTACACTGTCATACTAGGATTGCTAACAATCTGTGTATTCCTCACCTTATACTGTCATACTAGGATTGCTAACAATCTGTGTATTCCTCACCTTACACTGTCATACTAGGATTGCTAACAATCTGTGTATTCCTCACCTCTGTCATACTAGGATTGCTAACAATCTGTGTATTCCTCACCTTATACTGTCATACTAGGATTGCTAACAATCTGTGTATTCCTCACCTTACACTGTCATACTAGGATTGCTAACAATCTGTGTATTCCTCACCTCTGTCATACTAGGATTGCTAACAATCTGTGTATTCCTCACCTCTGTCATACTAGGATTGCTAACAATCTGTGTATTCCTCACCTCTGTCATGCTAGGATTGATAACAATCTGTGTATTCCTCACCTCTGTCATACTAGGATTGCTAACAATCTGTGTATTCCTCACCTCTGTCATACTAGGATTGCTAACAATCTGTGTATTCCTCACCTCTGTCATACTAGGATTGCTAACAATCTGTGTATTCCTCACCTCTGTCATACTAGGATTGCTAACAATCTGTGTATTCCTCACCTCTGTCATGCTAGGATTGATAACAATCTGTGTATTCCTCACCTCTGTCATACTAGGATTGCTAACAATCTGTGTATTCCTCACCTCTGTCATACTAGGATTGCTAACAATCTGTGTATTCCTCACCTTATACTGTCATACTAGGATTGCTAACAATCTGTGTATTCCTCACCTTATACTGTCATACTAGGATTGCTAACAATCTGTGTATTCCTCACCTCTGTCATACTAGGATTGCTAACAATCTGTGTATTCCTCACCTTATACTGTCATACTAGGATTGCTAACAATCTGTGTATTCCTCACCTCTGTCATACTAGGATTGCTAACAATCTGTGTATTCCTCACCTCTGTCATGCTAGGATAGCTAACAATCTGTGTATTCCTCACCTCTGTCATACTAGGATTGCTAACAATCTGTGTATTCCTCGCCTCTGTCATGCTAGGATTGCTAACAATCTGTGTATTCCTCACCTCTGTCATGCTAGGATTGCTAACAATCTGTGTATTCCTCACCTCTGTCATGCTAGGATTGCTAACAATCTGTGTATTCCTCACCTCTGTCATACTAGGATTGCTAACAATCTGTGTATTCCTCACCTCTGTCATACTAGGATTGCTAACAATCTGTGTATTCCTCACCTCTGTCATACTAGGATTGCTAACAATCTGTGTATTCCTCACCTTATACTGTCATACTAGGATTGCTAACAATCTGTGTATTCCTCACCTTATACTGTCATACTAGGATTGCTAACAATCTGTGTATTCCTCACCTTATACTGTCATACTAGGATTGCTAACAATCTGTGTATTCCTCACCTCTGTCATACTAGGATTGCTAACAATCTGTGTATTCCTCACCTCGGTCATGCTAGGATAGCTAACAATCTGTGTATTCCTCACCTCTGTCATACTAGGATTGCTAACAATCTGTGTATTCCTCGCCTCTGTCATGCTAGGATTGCTAACAATCTGTGTATTCCTCACCTCTGTCATGCTAGGATTGCTAACAATCTGTGTATTCCTCACCTCTGTCATGCTAGGATTGCTAACAATCTGTGTATTGCTCACCTCTGTCATACTAGGATTGCTAACAATCTGTGTATTCCTCACCTTATACTGTCATACTAGGATTGCTAACAATCTGTGTATTCCTCACCTTATACTGTCATACTAGGATTGCTAACAATCGGTGTATTCCTCACCTTATACTGTCATACTAGGATTGCTAACAATCTGTGTATTGCTCACCTCTGTCATGCTAGGATTGCTAACAATCTGTGTATTCCTCACCTCTGTCATACTAGGATTGCTAACAATCTGTGTATTCCTCACCTTATACTGTCATACTAGGATTGCTAACAATCTGTGTATTCCTCACCTTATACTGTCATACTAGGATTGCTAACAATCTGTGTATTCCTCACCTTATACTGTCATACTAGGATTGCTAACAATCTGTGTATTCCTCACCTTATACTGTCATACTAGGATTGCTAAAAACTGTGTATTCCTCACCTTATACTGTCATACTAGGATTGCTAACAATCTGTGTATTCCTCACCTCTCTCATACTAGGATTACTTACAATCTGTGTATTCCTCACCTCTGTCATACAAGGATTGCTAACAATCTGTGTATTCCTCACCTTATACTGTCATACTAGGATTGCTAACAATCTGTGTATTCCTCACCTTATACTGTCATACTAGGATTGCTAACAATCTGTGTATTCCTCACCTCTGTCATACTAGGATTGCTAACAATCTGTGTATTCCTCACCTCTGTCATGCTAGGATTGCTAACAATCTGTGTATTCCTCACCTTATACTGTCATACTAGGATTGCTAACAATCTGTGTATTCCTCACCTCTGTCATACTAGGATTGCTAACAATCTGTGTATTCCTCACCTTATACTGTCATACTAGGATTGCTAACAATCTGTGTATTCCTCACCTCTGTCATACTAGGATTGCTAACAATCTGTGTATTCCTCACCTTACACTGTCATACTAGGATTGCTAACAATCTGTGTATTCCTCACCTTATACTGTCATACTAGGATTGCTAACAATCTGTGTATTCCTCACCTCTGTCATACTAGGATTGCTAACAATCTGTGTATTCCTCACCTTATACTGTCATACTAGGATTACTAACAATCTGTGTATTCCTCACCTTATACTGTCATACTAGGATTGCTAACAATCTGTGTATTCCTCACCTTCTACTATCATACTAGGATTACTAACAATCTGTGTATTCCTCACCTTGTACTGTCATACTAAGATTGCTAACAATCTGTGTATTCCTCACCTCTGTCATACTAGGATTGCTAACAATCTGTGTATTCCTCACCTTATACTGTCATACTAGGATTGCTAACAATCTGTGTATTCCTCACCTTATACTGTCATACTAGGATTGCTAACAATCTGTGTATTCCTCACCTCTGCCATACTAGGATTGCTAACAATCTGTGTATTCCTCACCTTATACTGTCATACTAGGATTGCTAACAATCTGTGTATTCCTCACCTTATACTGTCATGCTAGGATTGCTAACAATCTGTGTATTCCTCACCTCTGTCATACTAGGATTGCTAACAATCTGTGTATTCCTCACCTCTGTCATGCTAGGATTGCTAACAATCTGTGTATTCCTCACCTTATACTGTCATACTAGGATTGCTAACAATCTGTGTATTCCTCACCTTATACTGTCATACTAGGATTGCTAACAATCTGTGTATTCCTCACCTTATACTGTCATACTAGGATTGCTAACAATCTGTGTATTCCTCACCTCTGTCATGCTAGGATTGCTAACAGTCTGTGTATTCCTCACCTTATACTGTCATACTAGGATTACTAACAATCTGTGTATTCCTCACCTTATACTGTCATACTAGGATTGCTAACAATCTGTGTATTCCTCACCTTATACTGTCATACTAGGATTGCTAACAATCTGTGTATTCCTCACCTTACACTGTCATACTAGGATTGCTAACAATCTGTGTATTCCTCACCTTATACTGTCATACTAGGATTGCTAACAATCTGTGTATTCCTCACCTCTGTCATACTAGGATTGCTAACAATCTGTGTATTCCTCACCTTATACTGTCATACTAGGATTGCTAACAATCTGTGTGTTCCTCACCTCTGTCATACTAGGATTACTAACAATCTGTGTATTCCTCACCTCTGTCATACTAGGATTGCTAACAATCTGTGTATTCCTCACCTCTGTCATACTATGATTGCTAACAATCTGTGTATTCCTCACCTTATACTGTCATACTAGGATTGCTAACAATCTGTGTATTCCTCACCTCTGTCATACTAGGATTGCTAACAATCTGTGTATTCCTCACCTTATACTGTCATACTAGGATTGCTAACAATCTGTGTATTCCTCACCTCTGTCATACTAGAATTGCTAACAATCTGTGTATTCCTCACCTTATACTGTCATACTAGGATTACTAACAATCTGTGTATTCCTCACCTCTGTCATACTAGGATTGCTAACAATCTGTGTATTCCTCACCTTATACTGTCATACTAGGATTGCTAACAATCTGTGTATTCCTCACCTTACACTGTCATACTAGGATTGCTAACAATCTGTGTATTCCTCACCTCTGTCATACTAGGATTGCTAACAATCTGTGTATTCCTCACCTCTGCCATACTAGGATTGCTAACAATCTGTGTATTCCTCACCTTATACTGTCATACTAGGATTGCTAACAATCTGTGTATTCCTCACCTTATACTGTCATACTAGGATTGCTAACAATCTGTGTATTCCTCACCTTATACTGTCATACTAGGATTGCTAACAATCTGTGTATTCCTCACCTTATACTGTCATACTAGGATTGCTAACAATCTGTGTATTCCTCACCTCTGTCATGCTAGGATTGCTAACAATCTGTGTATTCATCACCTTATACTGTCATACTAGGATTGCTAACAATCTGTGTATTCCTCACCTTATACTGTCATGCTAGGATTGCTAACAATCTGTGTATTCCTCACCTTATACTGTCATACTAGGATTGCTAACAATCTGTGTATTCCTCACCTTATACTGTCATACTAGGATTGCTAACAATCTGTGTATTCCTCACCTTATACTGTCATACTAGGATTACTAACAATCTGTGTATTCCTCACCTCTGTCATACTAGGATTGCTAACAATCTGTGTATTCCTCACCTTATACTGTCATACTAGGATTGCTAACAATCTGTGTATTCCTCACCTCTGTCATACTAGGATTGCTAACAATCTGTGTATTCCTCACCTTATACTGTCATACTAGGATTGCTAACAATCTGTGTATTCCTCACCTTACACTGTCATACTAGGATTGCTAACAATCTGTGTATTCCTCACCTCTGTCATACTAGGATTGCTAACAATCTGTGTATTCCTCACCTCTGCCATACTAGGATTGCTAACAATCTGTGTATTCCTCACCTTATACTGTCATACTAGGATTGCTAACAATCTGTGTATTCCTCACCTTATACTGTCATACTAGGATTGCTAACAATCTGTGTATTCCTCACCTTACACTGTCATACTAGGATTGCTAACAATCTGTGTATTCCTCACCTTATACTGTCATACTAGGATTGCTAACAATCTGTGTATTCCTCACCTCTGTCATGCTAGGATTGCTAACAATCTGTGTATTCATCACCTTATACTGTCATACTAGGATTGCTAACAATCTGTGTATTCCTCACCTTATACTGTCATGCTAGGATTGCTAACAATCTGTGTATTCCTCACCTTATACTGTCATACAAGGATTGCTAACAATCTGTGTATTCCTCACCTTATACTGTCATACTAGGATTGCTAACAATCTGTGTATTCCTCACCTTATACTGTCATACTAGGATTACTAACAATCTGTGTATTGCTCACCTCTGTCATACTAGGATTGCTAACAATCTGTGTATTCCTCACCTTATACTGTCATACTAGGATTGCTAACAATCTGTGTATTCCTCACCTTATACTGTCATGCTAGGATTGCTAACAATCTGTGTATTCCTCACCTTATACTGTCATACTAGGATTGCTAACAATCTGTGTATTCCTCACCTTATACTGTCATACTATGATTGCTAACAATCTCTGTATTCCTCACCTTATACTGTCATACTATGATTGCTAACAATCTGTGTATTCCTCACCTCTGTCATACAAGGATTGCTAACAATCTGTGTATTCCTCACCTTATACTGTCATGCTAGGATTGATAACAATCTGTGTATTCCTCACCTCTGTCATACTAGGATTGCTAACAATCTGTGTATTCCTCACCTTATACTGTCATGCTAGGATTGCTAACAATCTGTGTATTCCTCACCTTATACTGTCATACTAGGATTGCTAACAATCTGTGTATTCCTCACCTTATACTGTCATACTAGGATTGCTAACAATCTGTGTATTCCTCACCTTATACTGTCATACTAGGATTACTAACAATCTGTGTATTCCTCACCTTATACTGTCATACTAGGATTGCTAACAATCTGTGTATTCCTCACCTTATACTGTCATGCTAGGATTGCTAACAATCTGTGTATTCCTCACCTTATACTGTCATACTAGGATTGCTAACAATCTGTGTATTCCTCACCTTATACTGTCATACTAGGATTACTAACAATCTGTGTATTCCTCACCTTATACTGTCATACTAGGATTGCTAACAATTTGTGTATTCCTCACCTTATACTGTCATGCTAGGATTGCTAACAATCTGTGTATTCCTCACCTTATACTGTCATACTATGATTGCTAACAATCTGTGTATTCCTCACCTTATACTGTCATACTAGGATTGCTAACAATCTGTGTATTCCTCACCTCTGTCATACAAGGATTGCTAACAATCTGTGTATTCCTCACCTTATACTGTCATACTAGGATTGCTAACAATCTGTGTATTCCTCACCTTATACTGTCATGCTAGGATTGATAACAATCTGTGTATTCCTCACCTTATACTGTCATACTAGGATTGCTAACAATCTGTGTATTCCTCACCTCTGTCATACTAGGATTGCTAACAATCTGTGTATTCCTCACCTTATACTGTCATACTATGATTACTAACAATCTGTGTATTCCTCACCTCTGTCATACAAGGATTGCTAACAATCTGTGTATTCCTCACCTTATACTGTCATACTAGGATTGCTAACAATCTGTGTATTCCTCACCTTATACTGTCATGCTAGGATTGCTAACAATCTGTGTATTCCTCACCTTATACTGTCATACTATGATTACTAACAATCTGTGTATTCCTCACCTTATACTGTCATACTAGGATTGCTAACAATCTGTGTATTCCTCACCTCTGTCATACAAGGATTGCTAACAATCTGTGTATTCCTCACCTTATACTGTCATACTAGGATTGCTAACAATCTGTGTATTCCTCACCTTATACTGTCATGCTAGGATTGCTAACAATCTGTGTATTCCTCACCTTATACTGTCATACTAGGATTGCTAACAATCTGTGTATTCCTCACCTTATACTGTCATGCTAGGATTGCTAACAATCTGTGTATTCCTCACCTCTGTCATACAAGGATTGCTAACAATCTGTGTATTCCTCACCTTATACTGTCATACTATGATTGCTAACAATCTGTGTATTCCTCACCTTATACTGTCATGCTAGGATTGCTAACAATCTGTGTATTCCTCACCTTATACTGTCATACTAGGATTGCTAACAATCTGTGTATTCCTCACCTTATACTGTCATACTATGATTGCTAACAATCTGTGTATTCCTCACCTTATACTGTCATACTATGATTACTAACAATCTGTGTATTCCTCACCTCTGTCATACAAGGATTGCTAACAATCTGTGTATTCCTCACCTTATACTGTCATACTAGGATTGCTAACAATCTGTGTATTCCTCACCTCTGTAATACTAGGATTGCTAACAATCTGTGTATTCCTCACCTCTGTCATGCTAGGATTGCTAACAATCTGTGTATTCCTCACCTTATACTGTCATACTAGGATTGATAACAATCTGTGTATTCCTCACCTTATACTGTCATACTAGGATTGCTAACAATCTGTGTATTCCTCACCTCTGTCATACTAGGATTGCTAACAATCTGTGTATTCCTCACCTCTGCCATACTAGGATTGCTAACAATCTGTGTATTCCTCACCTTATACTGTCATACTAGGATTGCTAACAATCTGTGTATTCCTCACCTCTGTCATACTAGGATTGCAAACAATCTGTGTATTCCTCACCTTATACTGTCATACTAGGATTGCTAACAATCTGTGTATTCCTCACCTTATACTGTCATACTAGGATTACTAACAATCTGTGTATTCCTCACCTTATACTGTCATACTAGGATTGCTAACAATCTGTGTATTCCTCACCTCTGTCATACTAGGATTGCTAACAATCTGTGTATTCCTCACCTTATACTGTCATACTAGGATTGCTAACAATCTGTGTATTCCTCACCTCTGTCATACTAGGTTTGCTAACAATCTGTTTAATCCTCACCTTATACTGTCATACTAGGATTGCTAACAATCTGTGTATTCCTCACCTTATACTGTCATACTAGGATTGCTAACAATCTGTGTATTCCTCACCTTATACTGTCATACTAGGATTGCTAACAATCTGTGTATTCCTCATGTCATACTAGTATTACTAACAATCTGTGTATTCATCACCTTATACTGTCATACTAGGATTGCTAACAATCTATGTATTCCTCACCTTATACTGTCATACTAGGATTGCTAACAATCTGTGTATTCCTCACCTCTGTCATACTAGGATTACTAACAATCTGTGTATTCATCACCTTATACTGTCATACTAGGATTGCTAACAATCTGTGTATTCCTCATCGTTGTCATACTCTTTAAGAGGTTATTCTTCTTCGAAGTGTACAAGAAGCTGTTTGGCTTTAATTTTGTAATCAGTTCTCATTATATATTAAATTATTTTAGTTTCATAATGTCACTTATAATTAAACACATCCCAAAAAATACATATTTTGTTTTTGCAGACTAAAGGTCAGAAGGTCATGGTAATAACAGGCCCTAACATGGGAGGGAAGAGTTCATATATAAAACAAGTTGCTTTGTTGACTGTTCTTACACAAATAGGATCATATGTTCCCGCTGAATCAGCAGAAATGGGAATTGTCGATGCTATCTATACTAGGTAAGATGTGAATACAAGCATGTATGTGCAGTCAAACCTGTCTTAGCGACTCCCTCCATATAACGACTTCCTGTGTTATGCGACCGTATTTATTCCTCCTGAGCATTTGCCCATTCATTTTACCTTTATATAACGACTCCCTGTCTTACGCGACTAAGGACCGTGTTTTCCGTTCGTTTTGACCAAGAAAACCTGTCTAAAACGACTATCAGGACTGCTAAAATCATTAAACAATTAATAAACCCTGTCTGACGAAAAGAAGATTCGTAGACCATTGGCATCGTTGTCAATTAGCAAGGTTCTTCGAAACGGAAAACTAAGGTATGAAGCGATCAAAAACTGCTTTATTATCTTAGAAGCGAAGTTCAGATTGCCCTGTAAAATGTGAATAGTCGTCAATGTTGTTATTCGATTTTGTTGCCATTCGGGTTGGAAATGATGATGTTTCTCATAACGGTGTGTTTATTGTATAATCACGCCATTTTGTTTTACAAAGGGAAATAATAAATACAAAACCGGTGTACACTGGTTCTAAACCGATTTGCACTTACTACATAGAGCGTATTGTTAAAACAAGGAAACCAGTAAAACTGGTACAAAGAAAAATACAACAACTAAATGCGGGAATAAAGTTGACCTGCGTTAATAAAATCGGAAACCAAAACGCTCATTATTGTTGTATATTTTGTACTTTGCGTTATTCACATTAAATAAATGTCATATTTTTTTGTTTACTTAATAAAACAAACAATACAGGTCTTCAATTAACTCTTTCACAAGCTGACAACATGACTTTGTTGATTGGTCTGCAAACATCATGACCTGTGTATAAAGACCCCCTGTCTTATGTGACCTTTTTTACAATTTCCCTTCAAAGGTCACTTCAGACAGGTTTGACTGTACCTGCTGAATCAGCAGAAATGGGAATTGTACATGCTATCTATACTAGGTTAGATGTGAATACATGCTCATATGTACCTGCTGAATCAGCATAAATGCAACATTGTTGATGCTATCAATACTAGGTAAGCTGTGAATAGAGTCTCATATGTTCCTGCTGAGTCAGCAGAAATGGGAACTGTCATTACTATCTATGCTAGGTACGCTTTGAATACAGGATCATATGTTCCTGCTGAATCAGCATAAATAGGTATGTAATAAGCATAAAGTTGAAAAATTCATTGTACAATATTATGTGTCTATATTTCATGGATTTCAATAAATTTAAGCAGAATCTTGTTAATAATTGCATTTGAAAAAGTAAAAGCTGGAGAGATATAATTTTTTGTTTGACAGACTTCCATCTTGTCTGTTGGGTTAAGCATTATCATACATAAATAGGTTCTACCTTTCCATCTTGGAATATTTTCTAAATTCAGATGTTTTTGCTTTTTGTTGCTGTTGCAAATGGTATTTGTGTATGTTTTTACACAACTTAGGAGTTTTTCAGATATATCATGGGATCCAGTTTTTACTGGGATATTTTCAGATATATCTTGGAATCCAGTTTTTACTGGGATATTTTCAGATATATCATGGAATCCAGTTTTTACTGGGATATTTTCAGATACATCATGGAATCCAGTTTTTACTGGATATTTCAGATATATCAAGATATATCAAGAGATCCAGTCTTTACTGGGATATTTCAGATATATCATGGAATCCAGTTTTTACTGGGATATTTTCAGATATATCATGGAATCCAGTTTTTACTGGGATATTTTCCGATATATCATGGAATCCAGTTTTTTCTGGGATATTTCAGATATATCATGGAATCCAGTTTTTACTGGGATATTTCAGATATATCATGAATCCAGTTTTTTCTGGGATATTTTCAGATATATCATGGAATCCAGTTTTTACTGGGATATTTCAGATATATCATGGAATCCAGTTTTTTCTGGGATATTTCAGATATATCATGGAATCCAGTTTTTTCTGGGATATTTCAGATATATCATGGAATCCAGTCTTTACTGGGATGTTTTCAGATATATCATGGAATCCAGTTTTTAAAGGGATATTTTCAGATATATCAAGGGATCAAGTTTTTACTGGGATAGGAAGCTAGAGAACCAATTTAGAAGCCTAACCTAATACATGATAACTTGCCAGTGTTCATTTCTGTATGACTAACTACCTAGACCACCCTGTCACTGATGCCACCTGGTATTTAGGAGATAACTGTATTGTATTTGAAGATTTGTCGGCATCAATTGGTGATTTGATGGTCGGAAATTGAATTTATTGGCGACGCGTAAGCGGAGCCTGTAAACGGATATTTCCGACCATCAAATCACCAATTGATGCTGGCAAATCTTCAAATACAATACAGTTATCTCCATTCTAATGCTACGGCAGTAAAAAACTAAATTAACTGATTTTTAAAATTGGAATTTTTTATTTGCCGGAAATAATGTCTGCGCTTGCATTAAAATCTGACAGCATCAATTGTGCAATTGATGCCATGAAATTATTCATGTTATCCAATCAGAATTGACGTTACATCATGAACTGCATTAGAATGACTTATATACAGTAAGAAATGCTGATATTATATTAATTTTATGTGCTACAGAATGGGAGCATCAGATGAAATATACAAAGGAAGAAGTACATTTATGGTGGAATTAATGGAAGCTTCAGACATCATTGCTAAAGCTACCTCACATTCTCTGGTTATTTTAGATGAACTAGGTAGGGGTACCAGTACACATGATGGAGTAGCTATAGCTTGTGCCACATTGGACTACTTTATAAAACAGGTTAGTGACTGGTTGTATTAGATAAATTGGGCAAGGGTACCAGTATACATGATTGAGTAGCTATAGCATGTGCCAACAGGTCAAAGTCTGATTAAATTAAATAAATTAGTGAGGGTTACAATATCAGAAGGTGAGCTACCAGCGTGTACTAGGTATTTGGTTTTATCTATGTACAGATCCTTGTTGCTTCTCATTGGTCTGATTCAGGGCTTGTAAAGCATTACCAAAGGAACACAGATGATCAACAAGAATAAAAAAACATGGGACAATGATAAAATCTGGATAGAGACACTCAATAAGAAAACATGAAAGATGTCATCCAAACCCATTTAAAATAATGCCCCATACCAGAAAGTGGTATCTGCCTCTAATTAGACACTGTCCAGTTACTCATTGTGATGTCTTGGGAAAAAAGTCAATTCCAAGTGAAGGAATGACAACATTTGGCACAAGGAAAATCTCTTATCATTTTAGAGAGATGTATTTACTATAATATTTAATTACATCATAGTGACTGCCATATAAATTCTCATAATTTCAACTTATGGACAACAAACCCTTGTTTAAGAAGCTTATTGGTCACTGGCTCAATTAGAAAAATAGTTAAATAATGCTGCCCGGCCACATTGATGGCAATTAACCAACTGTATGTAGAATGTTATCATTGAATTTACTTCTTTGTTTGATATTCTTTTCTCCACTTCACAACATTCTGTTTTGATTGATAATTTGTAAACATATTTTTGATTGGTTTGTCATAAAAGTATACTCCAATTGGTGCTATGGATCACAGAATTTCAATGGCATTTAAATATATATAGCTGCTGTACCACAGTCATTCTTTGAGCTAAATATAAAAATTAACCAAAAAACCCCACCAAGTTAATACAGACTTTAAGCCTTCCACTGAGCATGCTAGTTGTATATTTAGTTCATTGTTCGTTCAAATGGGCTCTCTAATTATTAGACAGTATTAAAAACGCTTGACGAATGTGAACAAAATGTTTCTCACTATTAGTGAATATGTTGTTGTCATCTGTTGGTTTGTTTAAAATAATACTATCAAAAATAATGATGTTATAAACAGCTAATTTACTACTACTTCAAATTTAAAAACGGAATCATACAGATTACACTTGTACCCCTGGATTATTGTTATCTCGATAGTTACATTGTAGAATCTGATTTCTTTATAATCCATTGTATCAATGTAAGATTGGACGTAAAACATCAAACAATCAATCAATCAATGTAAGATCTTATACATCTCCACTGTTAAGCAGGCTGTTATTTCACGCTATACTCAGATTTTATACCAAGTTTTTATTATAAACCAGAAACAGGTTTGATCACCTTAACCGCACATCATGTCATAAAGTTTACCAAGTAGCCATATTTGTTCATGGCAGCCTATGTCACTTGTTTGCCAGGACAACATACATTCACTGCCAATAAATCCTAATAAAAATTCAAAATGGATCAATTCTTAGTAAAACATAAATTTTATTTTACCTGTTACAGGTACAGTGTTTGACACTATTTGTGACACATTATCCTGTTCTGTCCGAGTTTGAACAACATTATCCAGGACAAGTACAGAATTATCACATGTCATTTATAGTCAATGATCAGACAGGTAATACTGTACATACTTGCACAAAAGTCGGGAAATTATGAGTTAAAATTTCTCTTTAGAGTAGGGTTCTGACTAATAAGCGAGCCATACCATGAGAGGAAATACCGGTCGAAGTTTGAAGGCCATACATAGACAGAACGACTATAAAGAAGAAAACTGACAGATACGTGTTGTGAAGCTAATTTTATTCCTTTTCTAGGCTTGTTTTCATCACAGCCCCCCTTTCCTAGCAAAATGTTGAATAGCATGGTATGGATAAAAATGAGCTTAGAAGTGGATGAAAATTAGCTTGATTTAAGTTGAGATGATTAATTTCATTAAGAAAATATCTATTGAAGCGATTTATATGACCGCTCTGGAAATGAACATTGACTAAAGTTAAGGAAATAAATTCTTATTTTGATATTTGGCTGTGCTGAATTGTAGCATGTACTGTGGAATTATGATATTTGAGCTGTATTTAAAAAGCAGTTCATATTCAATTTATAAATAAATTCATTTAGAAGATAATTTATTAAATGTATTGGCTGTTTTTGAGACTATTTTATGGGTGTTTGTGAGTTTTCCTAAGTATCCTTCAGGGTTTCTAAATTTGGAAAAAAATTTATCTGTCATGACAACCCGAAAATTTAATGTAATATAGCTAAAATTATTCAGCTCCTTTTGAGTCATAACTCAACGAAACTTGGTGCATTAGTGAGAGCAAAAATGTTAATGGTTTCCCTATGCGCAAATAATTAATAGGCCATTGTCATATATAGTTGAACCCCATGAACAGGTTTATAGCATCAGCAGATTGTGAAAAGGGCAGACTCGTACCAGTGTCTCAAAATCTGCTGTTTTGTCAATGGAGAGCTCTCTGACTTCCTATCAAAGTATAAAAAGAAGTGTTGGATGTCAAAGAATTCTCGGACATCCAAATAAAGATTTTGGTAAATTAGGTTTAAAAAAGATTAGAACATAAAGATCATGTTTAAGACATGGCTATTTCATGAAAGAAATTTAAATGTTCTGTTAAATATTACAGGGTATAATGATACTGCTGTGACATTTTTATACCAGCTTGTATTGGGTAAAGCCAGTAAAAGTTATGGTTTAAATGTAGCCAGACTAGCTTCTATACCAGAAGAAATACTAAAAAAGGCAGCTGAAAAATCCGAACAGTTTGAAGACATTGTAGCAGTCAAAAGGTAACCTGATTGTTTTTTTAAATTGATGTTTTAAGAACTTCTAGTTTATTTGTGTACACAAACCAAACAATAGGACAAAATAAAGGGGAGATAATTTAGTGACAACAGAAACTCTAGATTATTATGCACTCCACTTGAAAAGTGAGGTGCATATAAGGATAAGGATGTCCATCCTACTTTTCTTCAGTTAATCTATCCATTATATCCACCTGCACTACTTAATGGAATAAAATTAATCTTTTACAGAATAATTGTCAATTGTGCCATAATGCACCTGATATTTTACATTTTGATTAATATGATATTTGGCCAACCTTTGTCAGGGGTAAGGGTAACAATTAGTGGCATTTCTCAATGTTTTTCCAGCTTTTGTACCCACAATAACACCAAATGATAGGGACATATGAATTAGTTCACATACGACAACAAAACCTCTAATCTGTACCCACAATAACACCAAATGATAGGGACATATGAATTAGTTCACATACGACAACAAAACCTCTAATCTGTACCCACAATAACACCAAATGATAGGGACATATGAATTATTTCACATATGGCAACATAACCTCTCATCTGTACACACTTTGTTTAGACCAAAGGCTGCTGGAGACATGAATAAAGGAGCCCAAACTAAATCATGGCATTATTTTATATTTCAGAGAAAGGAAAGAGTTTTTTGAGAAGATCTGCTCTGCAGAAGATCCAAAACTTGTCTTACATACTATAAAGACATTTATTGATGCAATGCCATGATCCTAAATAAAAAATGAAATATAATTTTGAAGTTATCATTTAATTGTCAAAATAGGAGAAGCTTTCTTAAAATATGTAAGTAGATAAATAGCTGACTTTACCCAGTGAGCTATTGTCATCATTTTGTGTCTGTCAGTGACATTGTAGGCTTTGTCATCTCCAACTTTTTCTCTGAAACTAATGGGCCATTTGAAACCAGACTTGGTCACAATGTTCATATGATCGTCCTTTACCAAGTTTATGTTTTACCCTAATTGGAAAACCAAAATAGCAATTACCACATGACTTAGTTTAACATAGGAACTGTGGGAATATGTTGAAAATGGTCTATTCTCTCAAACCAGTGAATCAAATGAAATGAAAGGACCAGCAATATTGTTTGGATGGTCCTCTATACAGTTTGTGTTTTTCATCCCAATTCAAAATTCAACATAGCTTCCACTTGAGTGAAGTCTGGTAGACGGTTACCAATGATTCCCGACTTGAATGAAGTCTGGTAGACGGTTACTAATTATTCCCGAGTTGGGTGAAGCCAGGTAGACGGTTACCAATGATTCTTGAGATGGGGGAGTCTGTAGAAGACTTTTAAAAGATTTCCGAATTGGAGAAGTCTGATAGAAGATAACCCGTTGATTTAAAGTTGGGTGAAACCAAGTAGAAGGTTACTAATGATTGCCGAGTTGGGTGAAGCCAGGTATACGGTTACCAATGATTCTTGAGTAGGGTGGTGTCTGTAGAAGATTTTTAAATGATTTCCGAGTTTGTGGAAGAAGAATAGAAGGTTTCCCATTTACGTAGAAGGGTTTTAATGATTCCCGAGTTCGGTGGAGCCTGATAGAAGGGTTTCAATTATTTCCGAGTTTTGAGAAATCTGGTAGGTTTCCCATGATTCATGAGTTGGGTGAAGCCTGATAAAGGTTTCCCATCACTACCGTTGGGTGAAGCATAAAATGATTTAAATGATTCCCGAGTTAGTTTCGGGAAATCGGGAAGGTTTCCCATGATTCCCGAGTTGAATGTAGAATGGTTAAATTATTCCGGAGTTGGATGAAGCCTGGTAAAAGGTTGCCTATTTGGGACGTTGTCATTGATTCCCGAGTGGAGTGGAGTCGGTAAAAGATTCCCAAATTTGGGGAAAACTGGTAAAAGGGATCCTATGATTAATAAGTTAGGTGAAGCCTAGTAGACAGTTTGCATTGATTTCCGAGTTGGATGAAGCCTGGTAGAAGGTTTTTCATGTTTCCTGAGTTTGGTGAAGCCTGGTATAAGGTTTCGAATGATTCCCGTGTTGCATTGAGTCTGTTAGAAGGTTTCCTACGATTCTTGAGTGGTGAAGAGTCGGGTATAAGGTTTCGAATGATTGCCGTGTTAAATGGAGTCTGTTATAAGGTTTTCTACGATTCTTGAGTGGTGAAGAGTCGGGTATAAGGTTTCGAATGATTCCCGTGTTGAATTGAGTCTGTTAGAAGGTTTCCTACGATTCTTGAGTGGTGAAGAGTCGGGTATATGGTTTCGAATGATTTCGTGACTTGCATGAAGCCTGGTAGAAGTTTTCCAATGATTGTTGATTTGAGTGGAGTCTGTAGAAGGTTGTTAATTATTCCCGAGTTTGGGGATGTCTGATAGAAGGTTTCACATGATTCCCGAGTTGGGTGAAGTAGGGTTGCGGAATTTGGTGGAGTACATCCGAGTGATGCATATTCATTATGTATACGTAGTTGTACATGTAAAAATATCTTGATATTGTGTGCATTTGAAGTTAAGGTTCGCTTTATAGATAATGCAAGGCAACGCAACATATTTGTGCCATTCTCGCAAAGAATTTTAATTCTTATCGGAAAAAGGCGATTACACTAGTATTAATGTGCATGCGGCGCGATGCTACAATATATTAGATTTTCCAGATTTGTTTAAGGTACCATTGGCGTCGTCTGGTTAAAACCTTGAGTAAACTCAAATTTACGACGACATAAGTCAAGGAAACCAATGTTTCAATGTTTGTCGTAAATTAGTCCTGAAATTTTAATTTTTCTTATCAGTCAGTTAGACTTAGTTACAGTATCAAATTAAATTCCACACACTCGGCTAACGTGATTCAATTCTGGAAACATGACCGGAGGGTAATAGCCCCACTTCTCAATGTAAATAACATGTTTATTCTGATGCAAAGACATACACAATTATAAACTGCATCCAGTTAAACAGGAGTTTTCAGAACATTTTTATTCCAAATGCTGTATGACGTCCTTTATGGATTGGTACACTGCTTTGACGGCTTGATATTTCCAAATGCTGTATTACGTCCTTTATGGATTGGTACACTGCTTTGACGGCTTGATATTTCCAAATGCTGTATTACGTCCTTTATGGATTGGTACACTGCTTTGACGGCTTGATATTTCCAAATGCTGTATGACGTCCTTTATGGATTGGTACACTGCTTTGACGGCTTGATATTTCCAAATGCTGTATGACGTCTTTATGGATTGGTACACTGCTTTGACGGCTTGATATTTCCAAATGCTGTATGACGTCTTTATGGATTGGTACACTGCTTTGACGGCTTGATATTTCCAAATGCTGTATGACGTCCTTTATGGATTGGTACACTGCTTTGACGGCCTGATATTATACAATTATAGCTTTGGTATGAGGTCGATACGAGAATATATCGACCAAACAGATTTGCATATCGACTGAGGACGCAGTTCGATGTCGATATTCATCTGTTGGTCGATATATTCTCGTATTGATCGAATCTTAAGCTATAATTGATATATTATTAATGTAACCTATTGTCATGATTGTTTAACAATATTTCATTTTTTGTGCGCACACCATTTGTTTGACTGATTTTTAAAATGTAATATGATTACGAGTCAACATACATAATAAATGTATAATTGTTATATGACAAGTATTCCACATCACAAAATACAACATACCCTGTTTCTGCATAAAATTTAACTTTTGGAATTTTTGAAATCTATTTTTAGTAACGTGCTGTATAGGTATGCAGCATAACAAAATATCGTTGGAAAATTATACTTTTAGGTATATTATATGTGCCCAAAGAAATACAAAATGACCACGTGTTATCTATAGACAAATCAAAATAAAAAAAATATCTAATATTAATAATATTTCCAAATGCTGTATGACGTCCTTTATGGATTGGTACACCGCTTTGACGGCTTGATATTTCCAAATGCTGTATGACGTCCTTTATGGATTGGTACACTGCTTTGACGGCTTGATATTTCCAAATGCTGTATTACGTCCTTTATGGATTGGTACACTGCTTTGACGGCTTGATATTTCCAAATGCTGTATGCCGTCCTTTATGGATTGATACACTGCTTTGAAGGCTTGATATTTCCAAATGCTATATGACGTCCTTTATGGATTGATACACTGCTTTGACGGCTTGATATTTCCAAATGCTGTATGACGTCCTTTATGGATTGGTACACTGCTTTGACGGCTTGATATTTCCAAATGCTGTATGCCGTCCTTTATGGATTGATACACTGCTTTGACGGCTTGATATTTCCAAATGCTATATGACGTCCTGTATGGATTGGTACACTGCTTTGACGGCTTGGCATTAAATAACAATCGCCAACTGCTTTAAGCTAGTTTGATGTGGCTACCATAATGATGATCATTTCCACAGATGGCGCGTTTGTAGCTTGCAGTTATTCCCTACCTGTGCATCATAGCTGATCACATCCGGACTCGATCCTTGAGAATATGTAACTGCCCTCTTGTCATCTGTATATTCCAAGACACTTGTTATGTAAACCAGTACTTGGTAATCAGTTGTTGTAGCACAAAGAACACTTAATTTATTAATTTGTGTTCTAATGGATGTGCGTTCCTATGGATGTGAACGTCGAAGAAAAAAGTGTCATTTGCTACCAAATTCCACCCTCCCGGTACGAAAATACCTACGAACTTTTCCCTATAAATTAAAATTAAAATTCTATATTTTCCAATCATGGACCCGTAACAGACAAATGAAATTTAACACAATACACCCTGAAGAGAGAAAAGGTTGATTGGTTGATTGATTGATTGCAGTGCATTACATAATATATATATTCTTCATTGGGAGATGATAATATTATTCCATCTCCCAATGAAAAAATATTATTCCATCTCCCAATGAAGAATATCTTAAACATTTAGAGTTAAACGCCACTGATGAGTCTTAAGTAGACGAAACGCGCGTCTGGCGTAATGAATTTTCACCTTGATAATTTTGATTACATCTTGTTGGAATATTTGAACAAAGCCAAGTAACAGCACGGCACGTCCCCGGATAGCGGACTGAGAAGCAACTATAAAAAAAGTTTTGGGTTCATTTAAAATGAGAAAGTTTAAGATCAATATGTTATGATTGTTTACGTTATTTATTTATATTGACACTCAATGACTAAGGCCATTCGTTGGTCAGTCTGTGTCTAAATTTATGACAAGAAACACCGACATTTGTATCGTTGCATAATCTTATAGACTTGTGTATATAACATACATTCATACATTGTTTAAGCTGTAGTATAAGTTTTTAAAAATTGTAGATTTGTTTGGTTTCGAATGCAAAATTAAAGGTTTTGAAATAAAGGAAATTCACAATTTTGCTGTCAGTGCATTTAAAAAGTAAGGTGCGGTAGTCAACAAATTTTGAAATGACTGGAACACAAATTTGCCATGGCACTGTTTTTCTTAGTTTTGAATGTTAAATCAAAAAACGTGAAAAAAACATCCTTGTCAAGTCTATTGATTGCAGCTATTACATACAGCTGGTTTGACCGTATATCCTTTACAAGTATATACTTGCAGTGAAAAGCATATGGCTACCATTAGTACAACTTGCTTTACCAAGTTACATACAGTATGTGCAGTGCTAAGCTAGGACCATTTCAAAGTGTTGCTATGCTAACCATAAAGAATATTTGGGTTGACAGTACATAAAGTTTATCTTGTGTTTGGGTTGACAGTACATAAAGCTTATCTTGTGTTTGGGTTGACAGTACATAAAGTTTATCTTGTGTTTGGGTTGACAGTACATAAAGTTTATCTTGTGTTTTCGTTGACAGTACATAAAGTTTATCTTGTGTTTGGGTTGACAGTACATAAAGTTTATCTTTGTGTTTGGGTTGACAGTACATAAAGCTTATCTTGTGTTTGGGTTGACAGTACATAAAGTTTATCTTGTGTTTGGGTTGACAGTACATAAAGTTTATCTTGTGTTTGGGTTGACAGTACATAAAGTTTATCTTGTGTTTGGGTTGACAGTACATAAAGCTTATCTTGTGTTTGGGTTGACAGTACATAAAGTTTATCTGGTGTTTGGGTTGACAGTACATAAAGTTTATCTTGTGTTTGGGTTGACAGTACATAAAGTTTATCTTGTGTTTGGGTTGACAGTACATAAAGTTTATCTTGTGTTTGGGTTGACGGTACATAAAGTTTATCTTGTGTTTGCGTTGACAGTACATAAAGTTTATCTTGTGTTTGGGTTGACAGTACATAAAGTTTATCTTGTGTTTGGGTTGACAGTACATAAAGTTTATCTTGTGTTTGGGTTGACGGTACATAAAGTTTATCTTGTGTTTGGGTTGACAGTACATAAAGCTTATCTTGTGTTTGGGTTGACAGTACATAAAGTTTATCTTGTGTTTGGGTTGACAGTACATAAAGTTTATCTTGTGTTTGGGTTGACAGTACATAAAGTTTATCTTGTGTTTGGGTTGACAGTACATAACGTTTATCTTGTGTTTGGGTTGACAGTACATAAAGTTTATCTTGTGTTTGGGTTGACAGTACATAAAGTTTATCTTGTGGTTGGGTTGACAGTACATAAAGTTTATCTTGTGTTTGGGTTGACAGTACATAACGTTTATCTTGTGTTTGGGTTGACAGTACATAACGTTTATCTTGTGTTTGGGTTGACAGTACATAAAGTTTATCTTTTGTTTGGGTTGACAGTACATAAAGTTTATCTTGTATTTGGGTTGACAGTACATAAAGTTTATCTTGTGTTTGGGTTGACAGTACATAAAGTTTATCTTGTGTTTGGGTTGACAGTATATAACGTTTATCTTGTGTTTGGGTTGACAGTACATAACGTTTATCTTGTGTTTGGGTTGACAGTACATAAGGTTTATCTTGTGTTTGGGTTGACAGTACATAAAGTTTATCTTGTGTTTGGGTTCACAGTACATAAAGTTTATCTTGTGTTTGGGTTGACAGTACATCAAGTTTATCTTGTGTTTGGGTTGACGGTACATAAAGCTTATCTTGTGTTTGGGTTGACAGTACATAAAGTTTATCTTGTGTTTGGGTTGACAGTACATAAAGTTTATCTTGTGTTTGGGTTGACAGTACATAAAGTTTATCTTGTGTTTGGGTTGACAGTACATAAAGTTTATCTTGTGTTTGGGTTGACAGTACATAAAGTTTATCTTGTGTTTGGGATGACAGTACATAAAGTTTATCTTGTGTTTGGGTTGACAGTACATAAAGTTTATCTTGTGTTTGGGTTGACAGTACATAAAGTTTATCTTGTGTTTGGGTTGACAGTACATAAAGTTTATCTTGTGTTTGGGTTGACAGTACATAAAGTTTATTTTTCGTTTGGGTTGACAGTACATAACGTTTATCTTGTGTTTGGGTTGACAGTACATACAGTTTATCTTGTGTTTGAGTTGACAGTACATAAAGTTTATCTTGTTTTTGGGTTGACAGTACATAAAGTTTATCTTGTGTTTGGGTTGACAGTACATAAAGTTTATCTTGTGTTTGGGTTGACAGTACATAAAGCTTATCTTGTGTTTGAGTTGACAGTACATAAAGTTTATCTTGTGTTTGGGTTGACAATACATAAAGTTTATCTTGTGTTTGGGTTGACAGTACATAAAGTTTATCTTGTGTTTGGGTTGAAAGTACATAAAGCTTATCTTGTGTTTGGGTTGACAGTACATAAAGTTTATCTTGTGTTTGGGTTGACAGTACATAAAGTTTGTCTTGTGTTTGGGTTGACAGTACATAAAGCTTATCTTGTGTTTGGGTTGACAGTACATAAAGTTTATCTTGTGTTTGGGTTGACAGTACATAAAGTTTATCTTGTGTTTGGGTTGACAGTACATAAAGTTTATCTTGTGTTTGGGTTGACAGTACATAAAGTTTATCTTGTGTTTGGGTTGACAGTACATAACGTTTATCTTGTGTTTGGGTTGACAGTACATAAAGCTTATCTTGTGTTTGGATTGACAGTACATAAAGTTTATCTTGTGTTTGGGTTGACAGTACATAAAGTTTATCTTGTGTTTGGGTTGACAGTACATCAAGCTTATCTTGTGTTTGGGTTGACAGTACATAAAGTTTATATTGTGTTTGGGTTGACAGTACATAAAGTTTATCTTGTGTTTGGGTTGACAGTACATAAAGTTTATCTTGTGTTTGGGTTGAAAGTACATAAAGCTTATCTTGTGTTTGGGTTGACAGTACATAACGTTTATCTTGTGTTTGGGTTGACAGTACATAAAGTTTATCTTGTGTTTGGGTTCACAGTACATAAAGCTTATCTTGTGTTTGGGTTGACAGTACATAAAGTTTATCTTGTGTTTGGGTTGACGGTACATAAAGTTTATCTTGTGTTTGGGTTGACAGTACATAACGTTTATCTTGTGTTTGGGTTGACAGTACATAACGTTTATCTTGTGTTTGGGTTGACAGTACATAAAGTTTATCTTGTGTTTGGGTTCACAGTACATAAAGCTTATCTTGTGTTTGGGTTCACAGTACATAAAGTTTATCTTGTGTTTGGGTTGACGGTACATAAAGTTTATCTTGTGTTTAAGGTTGACGGTACATAAAGCTTATCTTGTGTTTGGGTTGACAGTACATAAAGTTTATCTTGTGTTTGGGATGACAGTACATAAAGTTTATCTTGTGTTTGGGTTGACGGTACATAAAGCTTATCTTGTGTTTGGGATGACAGTACATATAGTTTATCTTGTGTTTGGGTTGACAGTACATAAAGCTTATCTTGTGTTTGGGTTGACAGTACATAAAGTTTATCTTGTGTTTGGGTTGACAGTACATAAAGTTTATCTTGTGTTTGGGTTGACAGTACATAACGTTTATCTTGTTTTTGGGTTGACAGTACATAAAGTTTATCTTGTGTTTGGGTTGACAGTACATAAAGCTTATCTTGTGTTTGGGTTCACAGTACATAAAGTTTATCTTGTGTTTGGGTTGACAGTACATAAAGTTTATCTTGTGTTTGGGTTGACGGTACATAAAGCTTATCTTGTGTTTGGGTTGACGGTACATAAAGCTTATCTTGTGTTTGGGTTGACAGTACATAAAGTTTATCTTGTGTTTGGGTTGACAGTACATAAAGTTTATCTTGTGTTTGGGTTGACAGTACATAAAGTTTATCTTGTGTTTGGGATGACAGTACATAAAGTTTATCTTGTGTTTGGGTTGACGGTACATAAAGCTTATCTTGTGTTTGGGTTGACAGTACATAAAGTTTATCTTGTGTTTGGGTTGACAGTACATAAAGTTTATCTTTCGTTTGGGTTGACAGTACATAACGTTTATCTTGTGTTTGGGTTGACAGTACATACAGTTTATCTTGTGTTTGAGTTGACAGTACATAAAGTTTATCTTGTTTTTGGGTTGACAGTACATAAAGTTTATCTTGTGTTTGGGTTGACAGTACATAAAGTTTATCTTGTGTTTGGGTTGACAGTACATAAAGCTTATCTTGTGTTTGAGTTGACAGTACATAAAGTTTATCTTGTGTTTGGGTTGACAGTACATAAAGTTTATCTTGTGTTTGGGTTGACAGTACATAAAGTTTATCTTGTGTTTGGGTTGAAAGTACATAAAGCTTATCTTGTGTTTGGGTTGACAGTACATAAAGTTTATCTTGTGTTTGGGTTGGCAGTACATAAAGTTTATCTTGTGTTTGGGTTGACAGTACATAAAGCTTATCTTGTGTTTGGGTTGACAGTACATAAAGTTTATCTTGTGTTTGGATTGACAGTACATAAAGCTTATCTTGTGTTTGGGTTGACAGTACATAAAGTTTATCTTGTGTTTGGGTTGACAGTACATAAAGTTTATCTTGTGTTTGGGTTGACAGTACATAAAGCTTATCTTGTGTTTGGGTTGACAGTACATAAAGTTTATCTGGTGTTTGGGTTGACAGTACATAAAGTTTATCTTGTGTTTGGGTTGACAGTACATAAAGTTTATCTTGTGTTTGGGTTGACAGTACATAAAGTTTATCTTGTGTTTGGGTTGACAGTACATAAAGTTTATCTTGTGTTTGCGTTGACAGTACATAAAGTTTATCTTGTGTTTGGGTTGACAGTACATAAAGCTTATCTTGTGTTTGAGTTGACAGTACATAAAGTTTATCTTGTGTTTGGGTTGACAGTACATAAAGTTTATCTTGTGTTTGGGTTGACAGTACATAAAGCTTATCTTGTGTTTGGGTTGACAGTACATAAAGTTTATCTTGTGTTTGGGTTGACAGTACATAAAGTTTATCTTGTGTTTGGGTTGACAGTACATAAAGTTTATCTTGTGGTTGGGTTGACAGTACATAAAGTTTATCTTGTGTTTGGGTTGACAGTACATAAAGTTTATCTTGTGTTTGGGTTGACAGTACATAAAGTTTATCTTGTGGTTGGGTTGACAGTACATAAAGTTTATCTTGTGTTTGGGTTGACAGTACATAACGTTTATCTTGTGTTTGGGTTGACAGTACATAACGTTTATCTTGTGTTTGGGTTGACAGTACATAAAGTTTATCTTTTGTTTGGGTTGACAGTACATAAAGTTTATCTTGTGTTTGGGTTGACAGTACATAAAGTTTATCTTGTGTTTGGGTTGACAGTATATAACGTTTATCTTGTGTTTGGGTTGACAGTACATAACGTTTATCTTGTGTTTGGGTTGACAGTACATAAAGTTTATCTTGTGTTTGGGTTGACAGTACATAAAGTTTATCTTGTGTTTGGGTTGACAGTACATAAAGTTTATCTTGTGTTTGGGTTGACAGTACATCAAGTTTATCTTGTGTTTGGGTTGACGGTACATAAAGCTTATCTTGTGTTTGGGTTGACAGTGCATAAAGTTTATCTTGTGTTTGGGTTGACAGTACATAAAGTTTATCTTGTGTTTGGGTTGACAGTACATAAAGTTTATCTTGTGTTTGGGTTGACAGTACATAAAGTTTATCTTGTGTTTGGGTTGACGGTACATAAAGCTTCTCTTGTGTTTGGGTTGACAGTACATAAAGTTTATCTTGTGTTTGGGTTGACAGTACATAAAGTTTATCTTTCGTTTGGGTTGACAGTACATAACGTTTATCTTGTGTTTGGGTTGACAGTACATAAAGTTTATCTTGTGTTTGAGTTGACAGTACATAAAGTTTATCTTGTTTTTGGGTTGACAGTACATAAAGTTTATCTTGTGTTTGGGTTGACAGTACATAAAGTTTATCTTGTGTTTGGGTTGACAGTACATACAGTTTATCTTGTGTTTGGGTTGACAGTACATAAAGTTTATCTTGTGTTTGGGTTGACAGTACATAAAGCTTATCTTGTGTTTGGGTTGACAGTACATAAAGTTTATCTTGTGTTTGGGTTGACAGTACATAAAGTTTATCTTGTGTTTGGGTTGACAGTACATAAAGCTTATCTTGTGTTTGGGTTGACAGTACATAAAGTTTATCTTGTGTTTGGGTTGACAGTACATAAAGTTTATCTTGTGTTTGGGTTGACAGTACATAAAGTTTATCTTGTGTTTGGGTTGAAAGTACATAAAGCTTATCTTGTGTTTGGGATGACAGTACATAAAGTTTATCTTGTGTTTGGGTTGACAGTACATAAAGTTTATCTTGTGTTTGGGTTGACAGTACATAAAGTTTATCTTGTGTTTGGGTTGACAGTACATAACGTTTATCTTGTGTTTGGGTTGACAGTACATAACGTTTATCTTGTGTTTGGGTTGACAGTACATAAAGTTTATCTTGTGTTTGGGTTGACAGTACATAAAGCTTATCTTGTGTTTGGGTTGACAGTACATAAAGTTTATCTTGTGTTTGGGTTGACAGTACATAAAGTTTATCTTGTGTTTGGGTTGACAGTACATAAAGTTTATCTTGTGTTTGGGTTGACAGTACATAAAGTTTATCTTGTGTTTGGGTTGACAGTACATAAAGTTTATCTTGTGTTTGGGTTGACAGTACATAAAGCTTATCTTGTGTTTGGGTTGACAGTACATAAAGTTTATCTTGTGTTTGGGTTGACAGTACATAAAGTTTATCTTGTGTTTGGGTTGACAGTACATAAAGCTTATCTTGTGTTTGGGTTGACAGTACATAAAGTTTATCTTGTGTTTGGGTTGACAGTACATAAAGTTTATCTTGTGTTTGGGTTGACAGTACATAAAGTTTATCTTGTGTTTGGGTTGAAAGTACATAAAGCTTATCTTGTGTTTGGGTTGACAGTACATAAAGTTTATCTTGTGTTTGGGTTGACAGTACATAAAGTTTATCTTGTGTTTGGGTTGACAGTACATAAAGTTTATCTTGTGTTTGGGTTGACAGTACATAACGTTTATCTTGTGTTTGGGTTGACAGTACATAACGTTTATCTTGTGTTTGGGTTGACAGTACATAAAGTTTATCTTGTGTTTGGGTTGACAGTACATAAAGCTTATCTTGTGTTTGGGTTCACAGTACATAAAGTTTATCTTGTGTTTGGGTTGACGGTACATAAAGTTTATCTTGTGTTTGGGTTGACGGTACATAAAGCTTATCTTGTGTTTGGGTTGACAGTACATAAAGTTTATCTTGTGTTTGGGTTGACAGTACATAAAGTTTATCTTGTGTTTGGGTTGACAGTACATAAAGTTTATCTTGTGTTTGGGATGACAGTACATAAAGTTTATCTTGTGTTTGGGTTGACGGTACATAAAGCTTATCTTGTGTTTGGGATGACAGTACATATAGTTTATCTTGTGTTTGGGTTGACAGTACATAAAGCTTATCTTGTGTTTGGGTTGACAGTACATAAAGTTTATCTTGTGTTTGAGTTGACAGTACATAAAGTTTATCTTGTGTTTGGTTGACAGTACATAACGTTTATCTTGTTTTTGGGTTGACAGTACATAAAGTTTATCTTGTGTTTGGGTTGACAGTACATAAAGCTTATCTTGTGTTTGGGTTGACAGTACATAAAGTTTATCTTGTGTTTGGGTTGACAGTACATAAAGTTTATCTTGTGTTTGGGTTGACGGTACATAAAGCTTATCTTGTGTTTGGGTTGACGGTACATAAAGCTTATCTTGTGTTTGGGTTGACAGTACATAAAGTTTATCTTGTGTTTGGGTTGACAGTACATAAAGTTTATCTTGTGTTTGGGTTGACAGTACATAAAGTTTATCTTGTGTTTGGGTTGAAAGTACATAAAGCTTATCTTGTGTTTGGGTTGACAGTACATAAAGTTTATCTTGTGTTTGGGTTGACAGTACATAAAGTTTATCTTGTGTTTGGGTTGACAGTACATAAAGTTTATCTTGTGTTTGGGTTGACAGTACATAACGTTTATCTTGTGTTTGGGTTGACAGTACATAACGTTTATCTTGTGTTTGGGTTGACAGTACATAAAGTTTATCTTGTGTTTGGGTTGACAGTACATAAAGCTTATCTTGTGTTTGGGTTCACAGTACATAAAGTTTATCTTGTGTTTGGGTTGACGGTACATAAAGTTTATCTTGTGTTTGGGTTGACGGTACATAAAGCTTATCTTGTGTTTGGGTTGACAGTACATAAAGTTTATCTTGTGTTTGGGTTGACAGTACATAAAGTTTATCTTGTGTTTGGGTTGACAGTACATAAAGTTTATCTTGTGTTTGGGATGACAGTACATAAAGTTTATCTTGTGTTTGGGTTGACGGTACATAAAGCTTATCTTGTGTTTGGGATGACAGTACATATAGTTTATCTTGTGTTTGGGTTGACAGTACATAAAGCTTATCTTGTGTTTGGGTTGACAGTACATAAAGTTTATCTTGTGTTTGAGTTGACAGTACATAAAGTTTATCTTGTGTTTGGTTGACAGTACATAACGTTTATCTTGTTTTTGGGTTGACAGTACATAAAGTTTATCTTGTGTTTGGGTTGACAGTACATAAAGCTTATCTTGTGTTTGGGTTGACAGTACATAAAGTTTATCTTGTGTTTGGGTTGACAGTACATAAAGTTTATCTTGTGTTTGGGTTGACGGTACATAAAGCTTATCTTGTGTTTGGGTTGACGGTACATAAAGCTTATCTTGTGTTTGGGTTGACAGTACATAAAGTTTATCTTGTGTTTGGGTTGACAGTACATAAAGTTTATCTTGTGTTTGGGTTGACAGTACATAAAGTTTATCTTGTGTTTGGGATGACAGTACATAAAGTTTATCTTGTGTTTGGGTTGACGGTACATAAAGCTTATCTTGTGTTTGGGTTGACAGTACATAAAGTTTATCTTGTGTTTGGGTTGACAGTACATAAAGTTTATCTTTCGTTTGGGTTGACAGTACATAACGTTTATCTTGTGTTTGGGTTGACAGTACATACAGTTTATCTTGTGTTTGAGTTGACAGTACATAAAGTTTATCTTGTTTTTGGGTTGACAGTACATAAAGTTTATCTTGTGTTTAGGTTGATAGTACATAAAGTTTATCTTGTGTTTGGGTTGACAGTACATAAAGCTTATCTTGTGTTTGAGTTGACAGTACATAAAGTTTATCTTGTGTTTGGGTTGACAGTACATAAAGTTTATCTTGTGTTTGGGTTGACAGTACATAAAGTTTATCTTGTGTTTGGGTTGACAGTACATAAAGTTTATCTTGTGTTTGGGTTGACAGTACATAAAGCTTATCTTGTGTTTGGGTTCACAGTACATAAAGTTTATCTTGTGTTTGGGTTGATGGTACATAAAGTTTATCTTGTGTTTGGGTTGACGGTACATAAAGCTTATCTTGTGTTTGGGTTGACAGTACATAAAGTTTATCTTGTGTTTGGGTTGACAGTACGTAAAGTTTATCTTGTGTTTGGGTTGACAGTACATAAAGTTTATCTTGTGTTTGGGATGACAGTACATAAAATTTATCTTGTGTTTGGGTTGACGGTACATAAAGCTTATCTTGTGTTTGGGATGACAGTACATAAAGTTTATCTTGTGTTTGGGTTGACAGTACATAAAGTTTATCTTGTGTTTGGGTTGACAGTACATAAAGTTTATCTTGTGTTTGGGTTGAAAGTACATAAAGCTTATCTTGTGTTTGGGTTGACAGTACATAAAGTTTATCTTGTGTTTGGGTTGGCAGTACATAAAGTTTATCTTGTGTTTGGGTTGGCAGTACATAAAGTTTATCTTGTGTTTGGGTTGACAGTACATAAAGCTTATCTTGTGTTTGGGTTGACAGTACATAAAGTTTATCTTGTGTTTGGGTTGACAGTACATAAAGCTTATCTTGTGTTTGGGTTGACAGTACATAAAGTTTATCTTGTGTTTGGGTTGACAGTACATAAAGTTTATCTTGTGTTTGGGTTGACAGTACATAAAGTTTATCTTGTGTTTGGGTTGACAGTACATAAAGCTTATCTTGTGTTTGGGTTGACAGTACATAAAGTTTATCTGGTGTTTGGGTTGACAGTACATAAAGTTTATCTTGTGTTTGGGTTGACAGTACATAAAGTTTATCTTGTGTTTGGGTTGACAGTACATAAAGTTTATCTTGTGTTTGGGTTGACAGTACATAAAGTTTATCTTGTGTTTGGGTTGACAGTACATAACGTTTATCTTGTGTTTGGGTTGACAGTACATAACGTTTATCTTGTGTTTGGGTTGACAGTACATAAAGTTTATCTTTTGTTTGGGTTGACAGTACATAAAGTTTATCTTGTGTTTGGGTTGACAATACATAAAGTTTATCTTGTGTTTGGGTTGACAGTACATAAAGTTTATCTTGTGTTTGGGTTGACAGTACATAACGTTTATCTTGTGTTTGGGTTTACAGTACATAAAGTTTATCTTGTGTTTGGGTTGACAGTACATAAAGTTTATCTTGTGTTTGGGTTCACAGTACATAAAGTTTATCTTGTGTTTGGGTTGACAGTACATCAAGTTTATCTTGTGTTTGGGTTGACGGTACATAAAGCTTATCTTGTGTTTGGGTTGACAGTACATAAAGTTTATCTTGTGTTTGGGTTGACAGTACATAAAGTTTATCTTGTGTTTGGGTTGACAGTACATAAAGTTTATCTTGTGTTTGGGTTGACAGTACATAAAGTTTATCTTGTGTTTGGGTTGACGGTACATAAAGCTTCTCTTGTGTTTGGGTTGACAGTACATAAAGTTTATCTTGTGTTTGGGTTGACAGTACATAAAGTTTATCTTTCGTTTGGGTTGACAGTACATAACGTTTATCTTGTGTTTGGGTTGACAGTACATAAAGTTTATCTTGTGTTTGAGTTGACAGTACATAAAGTTTATCTTGTGTTTGGGTTGACAGTACATAAAGTTTATCTTGTGTTTGGGTTGACAATACATAAAGTTTATCTTGTGTTTTGGTTGACAGTACATAAAGTTTATCTGGTGTTTGGGTTGACAGTACATAAAGTTGATCTTGTGTTTGGGTTGACAGTACATAAAGTTTATCTTGTGTTTGGGTTGACAGTACATAAAGTTTATCTTGTGTTTGGGTTGACAGTACATAAAGTTTATCTTGTGTTTGCGTTGACAGTACATAAAGTTTATCTTGTGTTTGGGTTGACAGTACATAAAGCTTATCTTGTGTTTGAGTTGACAGTACATAAAGTTTATCTTGTGTTTGGGTTGACAGTATACAGTTATTTCATATGTCATTTGGGAACAGTCAAACTGTTGGCCCGAGGTGTAGGGGATAGTGTTTTGAACTGTTGCCCAAGGCCGTAGGCCGAGGGCAACAGTTCAAAACACTATCCCTGACACCGAGGGACAACTGTTTGACTGTTCCTAAATCACATATGAAATAACTGTTTTATTACCTGATTAATTACTGTTTTAACAGTACGTGCAGAAAAAAAAGGAACAATAAAATAGCTTTGCAAATATGTTAATAATTAAACTTTTCTCACGATTTAACAATCTTTTAACTATGTCACACCGCCAACATTTTATGTCTGTATGTTTTCGTATTGTTTTTCTCTGTTATTTCGTCCAAAAGAAATTAAGGAAACAGTCATTTTGCTATTTTAAACTGACAAAATGACGTCAGAGCACGCGAGGGAAACAGTCAAAACTATTGACCGGTCAACAGTTCGCGAACATTGACGTTTTTATAATTTCAGAAAACAGTTAAAAATACCAAATAACATTTATATAAGGTATCAGGTAATAATACATAAAGTTTATCTTGTGTTTGGGTTGACAGTACATAAAGCTTATCTTGTGTTTGGGTTGACAGTACATAAAGTTTATCTTGTGTTTGGGTTGACAGTACATAAAGTTTATCTTGTGTTTGGGTTGACAGTACATAAAGTTTATCTTGTGGTTGGGTTGACAGTACATAAAGTTTATCTTGTGGTTGGGTTGACAGTACATAAAGTTTATCTTGTGTTTGGGTTGACAGTACATAAAGTTTATCTTGTGGTTGGGTTGACAGTACATAAAGTTTATCTTGTGTTTGGGTTGACAGTACATAACGTTTATCTTGTGTTTGGGTTGACAGTACATAACGTTTATCTTGTGTTTGGGTTGACAGTACATAAAGTTTATCTTTTGTTTGGGTTGACAGTACATAAAGTTTATCTTGTGTTTGGATTGACAGTACATAAAGTTTATCTTGTGTTTGGGTTGACAGTACATAACGTTTATCTTGTGTTTGGGTTGACAGTACATAACGTTTATCTTGTGTTTGGGTTGACAGTACATAAAGTTTATCTTGTGTTTGGGTTGACAGTACATAAAGTTTATCTTGTGTTTGGGTTCACAGTACATAAAGTTTATCTTGTGTTTGGGTTGACAGTACATCAAGTTTATCTTGTGTTTGGGTTGACGGTACATAAAGCTTATCTTGTGTTTGGGTTGACAGTACATAAAGTTTATCTTGTGTTTGGGTTGACAGTACATAAAGTTTATCTTGTGTTTGGGTTGATAGTACATAAAGTTTATCTTGTGTTTGGGTTGACAGTACATAAAGTTTATCTTGTGTTTGGGATGACAGTACATAAAGTTTATCTTGTGTTTGGGTTGACGGTACATAAAGCTTATCTTGTGTTTGGGTTGACAGTACATAAAGTTTATCTTGTGTTTGGGTTGACAGTACATAAAGTTTATTTTTCGTTTGGGTTGACAGTACATAACGTTTATCTTGTGTTTGGGTTGACAGTACATACAGTTTATCTTGTGTTTGAGTTGACAGTACATAAAGTTTATCTTGTTTTTGGGTTGACAGTACATAAAGTTTATCTTGTGTTTGGGTTGACAGTACATAAAGTTTATCTTGTGTTTGGGTTGACAGTACATAAAGCTTATCTTGTGTTTGAGTTGACAGTACATAAAGTTTATCTTGTGTTTGGGTTGACAGTACATAAAGTTTATCTTGTGTTTGGGTTGACAGTACATAAAGTTTATCTTGTGTTTGGGTTGAAAGTACATAAAGCTTATCTTGTGTTTGGGTTGACAGTACATAAAGTTTATCTTGTGTTTGGGTTGACAGTACATAAAGTTTATCTTGTGTTTGGGTTGACAGTACATAAAGCTTATCTTGTGTTTGGGTTGACAGTACATAAAGTTTATCTTGTGTTTGGGTTGACAGTACATAAAGTTTATCTTGTGTTTGGGTTGACAGTACATAAAGTTTATCTTGTGTTTGGGTTGACAGTACATAAAGTTTATCTTGTGTTTGGGTTGACAGTACATAACGTTTATCTTGTGTTTGGGTTGACAGTACATAACGTTTATCTTGTGTTTGGGTTGACAGTACATAAAGTTTATCTTGTGTTTGGGTTGACAGTACATAAAGCTTATCTTGTGTTTGGGTTCACAGTACATAAAGTTTATCTTGTGTTTGGGTTGACAGTACATAAAGTTTATCTTGTGTTTGGGTTGACGGTACATAAAGCTTATCTTGTGTTTGGGTTGACAGTACATAAAGTTTATCTTGTGTTTGGGTTGACAGTACATAAAGTTTATCTTGTGTTTGGGTTGACAGTACATAAAGTTTATCTTGTGTTTGGGATGACAGTACATAAAGTTTATCTTGTGTTTGGGTTGACGGTACATAAAGCTTATCTTGTGTTTGGGATGACAGTACATATAGTTTATCTTGTGTTTGGGTTGACAGTACATAAAGTTTATCTTGTGTTTGGGTTGACAGTACATAAAGTTTATCTTGTGTTTGAGTTGACAGTACATAAAGTTTATCTTGTGTTTGGGTTGACAGTACATAACGTTTATCTTGTTTTTGGGTTGACAGTACATAAAGTTTATCTTGTGTTTGGGTTGACAGTACATAAAGTTTATCTTGTGTTTGGGTTGACGGTACATAAAGCTTATCTTGTGTTTGGGTTGACAGTACATAAAGTTTATCTTGTGTTTGGGTTGACAGTACATAACGTTTATCTTGTTTTTGGGTTGACAGTACATAAAGTTTATCTTGTGTTTGGGTTGACAGTACATAAAGTTTATCTTGTGTTTGAGTTGACAGTACATAACGTTTATCTTGTGTTTGGGTTGATAGTACATAAAGTTTATCTTGTGTTTGGGTTGACAGTACATAAAGTTTATCTTGTGTTTGGGTTGACAGTACATAAAGTTTATCTTGTGTTTAAGCTAACACAACATTACTTTTATGTCAGATAATATTTAAGTAGTATTCTAGCTAAGGGTCAGGCAGTGGGTTGCACATCAAAAATTTTTGTTTTTAGCTTTTTTGGCTTAGATGCATTCATTTTGATATAAAAACACATTCTAACAAGATTTTACATTTGAAAAAGTGTCAATTGTCTAGATAATTTTTGACTGGTTAGATAGAGAAAAATTTGCCGGGAAAATTTCCCGGCATTTTTCACTGTACAATGCAACTAAATTTCAAATGATTATATCTTAAAAAGAAAAAATAATTCAGAACTTTAATAAATAAGAATGTTGTTATATTGGATAGTTTTATCAAATTCCATGATCAAAAAGTTTGCGTTTTTTTCCTTCATATGCCATCACATGTATGCATTTTGCCTGATTCTTACGTGGACTGATACTTAAAAATGAATCAACAACGTTTTTACAAAACTCTACTAATTTATTTTGTACAGTTACTGATTGACGACTTGGTAAACACCGAGTGATCCTGTAGCGGAACCAATAACCCATACTAACGGTGAACCATTTGGTGACTCTGTATAACTTATCACTCTGAAAGAAAACAACAGTGAAATTGACAATTAGTACAAGAAGGAAAGGGAAATATATTTACATTTACTGGGGATTAACGCCTAAAGTTAGTACATACAGAATACTATAATCTAATTAAAAGTTAAAAGCGGAGGAAGTTAAAAAATGGGCGACAAGTGAAAGATTTAACATTTAATATCAGTTAGATTGCAAAATACCGTGATTCATTTTGACATGATTTATTAAGAGTTTACTAATTTGACTCTAATTAGACTATGAACACCTCACTGGAGTTTGATACAAGGATATTTTATTCGATTTGTGTGCGCATATGACACTGGACACCCAGTTGTTTGTTTTGGTACTGATTAACATAAATTTTGATACAAGACAGAAGCTGCTACGAATTGCATCTCGTTATCCGATTTATACTTATTGTGTCGTAATGTGTAAGTGACTTAAAAATCCATTTAATTTCATTTTTATATAACTACGACAAATGATTTTAGTCGTCTGCTGAAGAATAAAAAAAAGTCCTTTGCTGACCAAGTATTGTTTTGGGTTTTACTTAATGCGCGTTATGGTTTGTAAGACATATTAATGAGCAAGTTCAAGATTTCATTTTAGTTAGATCCTACGGAACTGATTCCCCAGGGAAATAAACTATATTCATACAACATACGAACTTAATGCGTTTATATTTTACAAAAGTTAGAACGTAATTTCAATAAAGTTTTACGTGAGAAAGTGTGCCTCTAAATAATACACCTTAAACCAAACCAATCTAACAACAGGCACGCCGGTACTATAGTTAAAACTTTAGTTATCCATAATTTGCTTTGTAATCTGAAATCTGATTGGGAAATTCAAGTGTAGAAACCCACACTTGCTTTGGTCACGCGCACTATTCTTACGCCTTTAAAATTCAAATAGTTCTATGACGTCGTTGCTGTTTTAACGTTAAAATTGTCAAGATTTATAGTAAATTATAAGGAATATTTCAAATTTCTGAACAGGTTATACCATATAATATGGTTTGGGTCTGTTTATACCTCCATTTAGAATTTTATTTGCTTTGTAAGTTGATATCTGATTTGTTAATTCAAATAAGGCAATTTAACTTGCGTGATCTATGACCTATTCCTACGCCGTTAAAATTTCAGATAGTTCCATAACGTCATCGACCATTTTACCATTAAAATTGTTAAGATTTATAGTTAAAATTAAATTATATGGAATATTTCAAATTTCTGTACATGTTATACTCTTTAACCTGGCGTGGGTCTGTTTACACCATTCATTAACAGGTATAAACAGACCAAACCGTGTTATATCGTATAACCTGTTCAAAAGTATTTCTTAAATATTTTACAAACGTAATTTCAATAAAGTTTTGTGTGAGAATTGGTGCCTTTACAAAATACATCTTAAACGATATGAAAGATGATTTTCTGAAAAATGTTTAACAACTTTCATGCCGTTACTATAGTTAAAACTTAAATTACCCAATATCTGTAATGGCGGCATCACCGGCTGTGTCACTGGTATATAATGTATTCCAAGGTTGTGTAGTGCCGCCCTCACGGTGTACTGACTGGAACGTTGGAACAGTCTGAATTTCTGTATAGACGTGAATACATCCCGTTCTAGTTCCCGTGACAACCATTGGTACTGTGGCACTGAAATAGCCGGCTGACACACATGTTGGTTCGGGACCCTGTATGTAAACGTTTCTGGTTAGGACGTGTTTATAGATTTAAAACAAAGTAAAGATTAACACGAGGCGTCCGTTAAATTTCAACATCTGAAATTAAACACTTATTTTACACTTTTGGTCTAGGCATACTCTGGATTCATTCTACTCTGTGAGTTAAATACATTAGGCGTTTATAACCTTTCAACCTTTAAGACTAAGAGAATCACGTGAATAAATGCCACACATTTTTTCTTTAAGAACTTGCTCAAAATGAAAATAGTAATTACAATGTATTAAGTTGAACTCTTTAAAATGATGTCAGAAATATCTTACATGGTCATCAGATCGCAAGTCTCTCTGTTGAGCTGGGGATTGATTTGCATTGCTTGTTTCGCCGTTAAATGTTGTAGCATAAGTGGTAAATTCGTGTTGTTCAATCTCTGCCAGAGTATCGTAATATCGAGTTAATGTTTGTGTTGTCCACAGGGTTAAACTACGACCTCCGTAAGCCGTCACATTTTTTATGAGTCGAGAGATAGCGTCAGCAGCGTCTGAATGCCTTATCAGAAGCCTTCCTGTCGTAAAAAGAAGAAAAAATAAAATATTAATTATCATTCATTTTATTTATGACAGTATTTGGTATTCATTTACTAACTGTTAAAAAGTGACAAGACAATCACAACAAACAAGTCTTACAAACAATTGGTTGTTATAAGCTGAAACATAGGAAAGTTCCCAAAAGTATACAGTTGTATTTTGTGTGTGTTCGAACTTCAAAATGTAATTTTAAATGAGAAAAATTACCAAACAAAAATATATGTCCGTCACAAAAACGAGCGAGTGGCATTAAAAGTACTTTCCAACAGACCGAGCTAATTTTAGTGTTTACGGTTTTGTGCTCTGACCATCTGAGTGTTAGGGTATTGTGCTCTCACCATCTGAGTGTTTACAGTATTGTGCTCTGACAATCTGAGTGTTTACAGTATTGTGCTCTGACCATCTGAGTGTTTACAGTATTGTGCTCTGACCATCTGAGTGTTTACAGTGATTGTGCTCTGACAATCTGAGTGTTTACAGTATTGTGCTCTGACCATCTGAGTGTTTACAGTATTGTGCTCTGACAATCTGAGTGTTTACTGTATTGTGCTCTGACCATCTGAGTGTTTACAGTATTGTGCTCTGAGAATCTGAGTGTTTACTGATTTGTGCTCTGACCATCTGAGTGTTTACAGTATTGTGCTCTGACAATCTGAGCGTTTACAGTATTGTTCTCTGAGAATCTGAGTGTTTACCGTATTGTGCTCTGACAATCTGAGTGTTTACTGTATTGTACTCTGACCATCTGAGTGTTTACAGTATTGTGCTCTGACAATCTGAGTGTTTACTGTATTGTGCTCTGACAATCTGACTGTTTACGGTATTGTGCTCTGACAATCTGAGTGTTTACTGTATTGTGCTCTGACCATCTGACTGTTTACGGTATTGTGCTCTGACAATCTGAGTGTTTACAGTATTGTGCTCTGACAATCTGAGTGTTTACTGTATTGTGCTCTGAACATCTGAGTGTTTACAGTATTGTGCTCTGACAATCTGAGTGTTTACTGTATTGTGCTCTGAACATTTGAGTGTTTATAGTATTGTGCTCTGACAATCTGAGTGTTTACAGTATTGTGCTCCGACAATCTGAGTGTTTACAGTATTGTGCTCTGATAATCTGAGTGTTTACAGTATTGTGCTCTGACAATCTGAGTGTTTACGGTTTTGTGCTCTGACCATCTGAGTGTTAGGGTATTGTGCTCTCACCATCTGAGTGTTTACATTATAGTGCTCTGACAATCTGAGTGTTTACAGTATTGTGCTCTGACAATCTGAGTGTTTACTGTATTGTGCTCTGACAATCTGAGTGTTTACAGAATTGTGCTCTGACCATCTGAGTGTTTACGGTTTTGTGATCTGACAATCTGAGTGTTTACTGTATTGTGCTCTGACAATCTGAGTGTTTACTGTATTGTGCTCTGACAATCTGAGTGTTTACTGTATTGTGCTCTGACCATCTGAGTGTTTACGGTATTGTGATCTGACAATCTGAGTGTTTACGGTATTGTGATCTGACAATCTGAGTGTTTACTGTATTGTGCTCTGACAATCTGAGTGTTTACAGTATTGTGCTCTGACCATCTGAGTGTTTACAGTATTGTGATCTGACAATCTGAGTGTTTACGACGGTATTGTGCTCTGACAATCTGAGTGTTTACAGAATTGTGCTCTGACCATCTGAGTGTTTACTGTATTGTGCTCTGACAATCTGAGTGTTTACTGTATTGTGCTCTGACAATCTGAGTGTTTACAGAATTGTGCTCTGACCATCTGAGTGTTTACAGTATTGTGATCTGACAATCTGAGTGTTTACGGTATTGTGCTCTGACAATCTGAGTGTTTACTGTATTGTGCTCTGACCATCTGAGTGTTTACTGTATTGTGCTCTGACAATCTGAGTGTTTACTGTATTGTGCTCTGACAATCTGAGTGTTTACGGTATTGTGCTCTGACAATCTGAGTGTTTACAGAATTGTGCTCTGACCATCTGAGTGTTTACAGAATTGTGATCTGACAATCTGAGTGTTTACAGTATTGTGCTCTGACAATCTGAGTGTTTACAGAATTGTGCTCTGACAATCTGAGTGTTTACAGTATTGTGATCTGACAATCTGAGTGTTTACTGTATTGTGCTCTGACCATCTGAGTGTTTACAGTATTGTGATCTGACAATCTGAGTGTTTACTGTATTGTGATCTGACAATCTGAGTGTTTACAGTATTGTGATCTGACAATCTGAGTGTTTACTGTATTGTGATCTGACAATCTGAGTGTTTACTGTATTGTGATCTGACAATCTGAGTGTTTACTGTATTGTGCTCTGACAATCTGAGTGTTTACAGAATTGTGCTCTGACAATCTGAGTGTTTACTGTATTGTGCTCTGACAATCTGAGTGTTTACAGAATTGTGCTCTGACCATCTGAGTGTTTACTGTATTGTGCTCTGACAATCTGAGTGTTTACTGTATTGTGCTCTGACAATCTGAGTGTTTACAGTATTGTGATCTGACAATCTGAGTTTTTACTGTATTGTGCTCTGACAATCTGAGTGTTTACTGTATTGTGCTCTGACAATCTGAGTGTTTACTGTATTGTGATCTGACAATCTGAGTGTTTACTGTATTGTGCTCTGACCATCTGAGTGTTTACAGTATTGTGCTCTGACAATCTGAGTGTTTACTGTATTGTGCTCTGACAATCTGAGTGTTTACAGTATTGTGCTCTGACCATCTGAGTGTTTACTGTATTGTGATCTGACAATCTGAGTGTTTACGGTATTGTGATCTGACAATCTGAGTGTTTACTGTATTGTGCTCTGACAATCTGAGTGTTTACAGTATTGTGATCTGACAATCTGAGTGTTTACTGTATTGTGATCTGACAATCTGAGTGTTTACTGTATTGTGATCTGACAATCTGAGTGTTTACTGTATTGTGCTCTGACCATCTGAGTGTTTACAGTATTGTGATCTGACAATCTGAGTGTTTACTGTATTGTGCTCTGACCATCTGAGTGTTTACAGTATTGTGATCTGACAATCTGAGTGTTTACTGTATTGTGCTCTGACAATCTGAGTGTTTACTGTATTGTGCTCTGACAATCTGAGTGTTTACTGTATTGTGATCTGACAATCTGAGTGTTTACTGTATTGTGCTCTGACCATCTGAGTGTTTACAGTATTGTGATCTGACAATCTGAGTGTTTACTGTATTGTGCTCTGACCATCTGAGTGTTTACAGTATTGTGATCTGACAATCTGAGTGTTTACTGTATTGTGCTCTGACAATCTGAGTGTTTACTGTATTGTGCTCTGACAATCTGAGTGTTTACTGTATTGTGATCTGACAATCTGAGTGTTTACTGTATTGTGCTCTGACCATCTGAGTGTTTACAGTATTGTGCTCTGACAATCTGAGTGTTTACTGTATTGTGCTCTGACAATCTGAGTGTTTACAGTATTGTGATCTGACAATCTGAGTGTTTACGGTATTGTGCTCTGACAATCTGAGTGTTTACAGTATTGTGCTCTGACAATCTGAGTGTTTACTGTATTGTGCTCTGAACATCTGAGTGTTTACAGTATTGTGCTCTGACAATCTGAGTGTTTACTGTATTGTGCTCTGAACATTTGAGTGTTTATAGTATTGTGCTCTGACAATCTGAGTGTTTACAGTATTGTGCTCCGACAATCTGAGTGTTTACAGTATTGTGCTCTGATAATCTGAGTGTTTACAGTATTGTGCTCTGACAATCTGAGTGTTTACGGTTTTGTGCTCTGACCATCTGAGTGTTAGGGTATTGTGCTCTCACCATCTGAGTGTTTACATTATAGTGCTCTGACAATCTGAGTGTTTACAGTATTGTGCTCTGACAATCTGAGTGTTTACTGTATTGTGCTCTGACAATCTGAGTGTTTACAGAATTGTGCTCTGACCATCTGAGTGTTTACGGTTTTGTGATCTGACAATCTGAGTGTTTACTGTATTGTGCTCTGACAATCTGAGTGTTTACTGTATTGTGCTCTGACAATCTGAGTGTTTACTGTATTGTGCTCTGACCATCTGAGTGTTTACGGTATTGTGATCTGACAATCTGAGTGTTTACGGTATTGTGATCTGACAATCTGAGTGTTTACTGTATTGTGCTCTGACAATCTGAGTGTTTACAGTATTGTGCTCTGACCATCTGAGTGTTTACAGTATTGTGATCTGACAATCTGAGTGTTTACGACGGTATTGTGCTCTGACAATCTGAGTGTTTACAGAATTGTGCTCTGACCATCTGAGTGTTTACTGTATTGTGCTCTGACAATCTGAGTGTTTACTGTATTGTGCTCTGACAATCTGAGTGTTTACAGAATTGTGCTCTGACCATCTGAGTGTTTACAGTATTGTGATCTGACAATCTGAGTGTTTACGGTATTGTGCTCTGACAATCTGAGTGTTTACTGTATTGTGCTCTGACCATCTGAGTGTTTACTGTATTGTGCTCTGACAATCTGAGTGTTTACTGTATTGTGCTCTGACAATCTGAGTGTTTACGGTATTGTGCTCTGACAATCTGAGTGTTTACAGAATTGTGCTCTGACCATCTGAGTGTTTACAGAATTGTGATCTGACAATCTGAGTGTTTACAGTATTGTGCTCTGACAATCTGAGTGTTTACAGAATTGTGCTCTGACAATCTGAGTGTTTACAGTATTGTGATCTGACAATCTGAGTGTTTACTGTATTGTGCTCTGACCATCTGAGTGTTTACTGTATTGTGATCTGACAATCTGAGTGTTTACTGTATTGTGATCTGACAATCTGAGTGTTTACAGTATTGTGATCTGACAATCTGAGTGTTTACTGTATTGTGATCTGACAATCTGAGTGTTTACAGTATTGTGATCTGACAATCTGAGTGTTTACTGTATTGTGCTCTGACAATCTGAGTGTTTACAGAATTGTGCTCTGACAATCTGAGTGTTTACTGTATTGTGCTCTGACAATCTGAGTGTTTACAGAATTGTGCTCTGACCATCTGAGTGTTTACTGTATTGTGCTCTGACAATCTGAGTGTTTACTGTATTGTGCTCTGACAATCTGAGTGTTTACAGTATTGTGATCTGACAATCTGAGTTTTTACTGTATTGTGCTCTGACAATCTGAGTGTTTACTGTATTGTGCTCTGACAATCTGAGTGTTTACTGTATTGTGATCTGACAATCTGAGTGTTTACTGTATTGTGCTCTGACCATCTGAGTGTTTACAGTATTGTGCTCTGACAATCTGAGTGTTTACTGTATTGTGCTCTGACAATCTGAGTGTTTACAGTATTGTGCTCTGACCATCTGAGTGTTTACTGTATTGTGATCTGACAATCTGAGTGTTTACGGTATTGTGATCTGACAATCTGAGTGTTTACTGTATTGTGCTCTGACAATCTGAGTGTTTACAGTATTGTGATCTGACAATCTGAGTGTTTACTGTATTGTGATCTGACAATCTGAGTGTTTACTGTATTGTGATCTGACAATCTGAGTGTTTACTGTATTGTGCTCTGACCATCTGAGTGTTTACAGTATTGTGATCTGACAATCTGAGTGTTTACTGTATTGTGCTCTGACCATCTGAGTGTTTACAGTATTGTGATCTGACAATCTGAGTGTTTACTGTATTGTGCTCTGACAATCTGAGTGTTTACTGTATTGTGCTCTGACAATCTGAGTGTTTACTGTATTGTGATCTGACAATCTGAGTGTTTACTGTATTGTGCTCTGACCATCTGAGTGTTTACAGTATTGTGATCTGACAATCTGAGTGTTTACTGTATTGTGCTCTGACCATCTGAGTGTTTACAGTATTGTGATCTGACAATCTGAGTGTTTACTGTATTGTGCTCTGACAATCTGAGTGTTTACTGTATTGTGCTCTGACAATCTGAGTGTTTACTGTATTGTGATCTGACAATCTGAGTGTTTACTGTATTGTGCTCTGACCATCTGAGTGTTTACAGTATTGTGCTCTGACAATCTGAGTGTTTACTGTATTGTGCTCTGACAATCTGAGTGTTTACAGTATTGTGATCTGACAATCTGAGTGTTTACGGTATTGTGCTCTGACAATCTGAGTGTTTACTGTATTGTGCTCTGACAATCTGAGTGTTTACAGAATTGCGCTCTGACCATCTGAGTGTTTACTGTATTGTGATCTGACAATCTGAGTGTTTACAGAATTGTGATCTGACAATCTGAGTGTTTACTGTATTGTGATCTGACAATCTAAGTGTTTACAGAATTGTGCTCTGACCATCTGAGTGTTTACGGTATTGTGATCTGACAATCTGAGTGTTTACTGTATTGTGATCTGACAATCTGAGTGTTTACGGTATTGTGATCTGACAATCTGAGTGTTTACTGTATTGTGATCTGACAATCTGAGTGTTTACGGTATTGTGATCTGACAATCTGAGTGTTTACGGTATTGTGATCTGACAATCTGAGTGTTTACAGTATTGTGATCTGACAATCTGAGTGTTTACAGAATTGTGCTCTGACCATCTGAGTGTTTACGGTATTGTGATCTGACCATCTGAGTGTTTACGGTATTGTGATCTGACAATCTGAGTGTTTACTGTATTGTGATCTGACAATCTGAGTGTTTACAGAATTGTGCTCTGACCATCCGAGTGTTTACGGTATTGTGATCTGACCATCTGAGTGTTTACGGTATTGTGATCTGACAATCTGAGTGTTTACTGTATTGTGATCTGACAATCTGAGTGTTTACAGAATTGTGCTCTGACCATCTGAGTGTTTACGGTATTGTGATCTGACAATCTGAGTGTTTATAGTATTGTGATCTGACAATCTGAGTGTTTACAGTATTGTGCTCTGACAATCTGAGTGTTTACAGAATTGTGATCTGACCATCTGAGTGTTTACGGTATTGTGATCTGACAATCTGAGTGTTTACGGTATTGTGATCTGACCATCTGAGTGTTTACGGTATTGTGATCTGACAATCTGAGTGTTTACAGAATTGTGCTCTGACCATCTGAGTGTTTACTGTATTGTGATCTGACAATCTGAGTGTTTACAGTATTGTGCTCTGACAATCTGAGTGTTTACAGAATTGTGCTCTGACAATCTGAGTGTTTACTGTATTGTGCTCTGAACATTTGAGTGTTTATAGTATTGTGCTCTGACAATCTGAGTGTTTACAGTATTGTGCTCCGACAATCTGAGTGTTTACAGTATTGTGCTCTGATAATCTGAGTGTTTACAGTATTGTGCTCTGACAATCTGAGTGTTTACGGTTTTGTGCTCTGACCATCTGAGTGTTAGGGTATTGTGCTCTCACCATCTGAGTGTTTACATTATAGTGCTCTGACAATCTGAGTGTTTACAGTATTGTGCTCTGACAATCTGAGTGTTTACTGTATTGTGCTCTGACAATCTGAGTGTTTACAGAATTGTGCTCTGACCATCTGAGTGTTTACGGTATTGTGATCTGACAATCTGAGTGTTTACTGTATTGTGCTCTGACAATCTGAGTGTTTACTGTATTGTGCTCTGACAATCTGAGTGTTTACTGTATTGTGCTCTGACCATCTGAGTGTTTACGGTATTGTGATCTGACAATCTGAGTGTTTACGGTATTGTGATCTGACAATCTGAGTGTTTACTGTATTGTGCTCTGACAATCTGAGTGTTTACAGTATTGTGCTCTGACCATCTGAGTGTTTACAGTATTGTGATCTGACAATCTGAGTGTTTACGGTATTGTGCTCTGACAATCTGAGTGTTTACAGAATTGTGCTCTGACCATCTGAGTGTTTACTGTATTGTGCTCTGACAATCTGAGTGTTTACTGTATTGTGCTCTGACAATCTGAGTGTTTACAGAATTGTGCTCTGACCATCTGAGTGTTTACAGTATTGTGATCTGACAATCTGAGTGTTTACGGTATTGTGCTCTGACCATCTGAGTGTTTACTGTATTGTGCTCTGACAATCTGAGTGTTTACTGTATTGTGCTCTGACAATCTGAGTGTTTACGGTATTGTGCTCTGACAATCTGAGTGTTTACAGAATTGTGCTCTGACCATCTGAGTGTTTACAGAATTGTGATCTGACAATCTGAGTGTTTACAGTATTGTGCTCTGACAATCTGAGTGTTTACAGAATTGTGCTCTGACAATCTGAGTGTTTACAGTATTGTGATCTGACAATCTGAGTGTTTACTGTATTGTGCTCTGACCATCTGAGTGTTTACTGTATTGTGATCTGACAATCTGAGTGTTTACTGTATTGTGATCTGACAATCTGAGTGTTTACAGTATTGTGATCTGACAATCTGAGTGTTTACTGTATTGTGATCTGACCATCTGAGTGTTTACTGTATTGTGATCTGACAATCTGAGTGTTTACTGTATTGTGATCTGACAATCTGAGTGTTTACAGTATTGTGATCTGACAATCTGAGTGTTTACTGTATTGTGATCTGACAATCTGAGTGTTTACAGTATTGTGATCTGACAATCTGAGTGTTTACTGTATTGTGCTCTGACAATCTGAGTGTTTACTGTATTGTGCTCTGACAATCTGAGTGTTTACTGTATTGTGATCTGACAATCTGAGTGTTTACTGTATTGTGCTCTGACCATCTGAGTGTTTACAGTATTGTGCTCTGACAATCTGAGTGTTTACTGTATTGTGCTCTGACAATCTGAGTGTTTACAGTATTGTGCTCTGACCATCTGAGTGTTTACTGTATTGTGATCTGACAATCTGAGTGTTTACGGTATTGTGATCTGACAATCTGAGTGTTTACTGTATTGTGATCTGACAATCTGAGTGTTTACTGTATTGTGATCTGACAATCTGAGTGTTTACTGTATTGTGATCTGACAATCTGAGTGTTTACTGTATTGTGATCTGACAATCTGAGTGTTTACTGTATTGTGCTCTGACCATCTGAGTGTTTACAGTATTGTGATCTGACAATCTGAGTGTTTACTGTATTGTGCTCTGACCATCTGAGTGTTTACAGTATTGTGATCTGACAATCTGAGTGTTTACTGTATTGTGCTCTGACAATCTGAGTGTTTACTGTATTGTGCTCTGACAATCTGAGTGTTTACTGTATTGTGATCTGACAATCTGAATGTTTACTGTATTGTGCTCTGACCATCTGAGTGTTTACAGTATTGTGATCTGACAATCTGAGTGTTTACTGTATTGTGCTCTGACCATCTGAGTGTTTACAGTATTGTGATCTGACAATCTGAGTGTTTACTGTATTGTGCTCTGACAATCTGAGTGTTTACTGTATTGTGCTCTTACAATCTGAGTGTTTACTGTATTGTGATCTGACAATCTGAGTGTTTACTGTATTGTGCTCTGACCATCTGAGTGTTTACAGTATTGTGCTCTGACAATCTGAGTGTTTACTGTATTGTGCTCTGACAATCTGAGTGTTTACAGTATTGTGATCTGACAATCTGAGTGTTTACGGTATTGTGCTCTGACAATCTGAGTGTTTACTGTATTGTGCTCTGACAATCTGAGTGTTTACAGAATTGCGCTCTGACCATCTGAGTGTTTACTGTATTGTGATCTGACAATCTGAGTGTTTACAGAATTGTGCTCTGACAATCTGAGTGTTTACTGTATTGTGATCTGACAATCTGAGTGTTTACTGTATTGTGATCTGACAATCTAAGTCTTTACAGAATTGTGCTCTGACCATCTGAGTGTTTACGGTATTGTGATCTGACAATCTGAGTGTTTACTGTATTGTGATCTGACAATCTGAGTGTTTACGGTATTGTGATCTGACAATCTGAGTGTTTACTGTATTGTGATCTGACAATCTGAGTGTTTACGGTATTGTGATCTGACAATCTGAGTGTTTACGGTATTGTGATCTGACAATCTGAGTGTTTACAGTATTGTGATCTGACAATCTGAGTGTTTACAGTATTGTGATCTGACAATCTGAGTGTTTACGGTATTGTGATCTGACAATCTGAGTGTTTACGGTATTGTGATCTGACAATCTGAGTGTTTACAGTATTGTGATCTGACCATCTGAGTGTTTACGGTATTGTGATCTGACAATCTGAGTGTTTACTGTATTGTGATCTGACAATCTGAGTGTTTACAGAATTGTGCTCTGACCATCTGAGTGTTTACGGTATTGTGATCTGACCATCTGAGTGTTAACGGTATTGTGATCTGACAATCTGAGTGTTTACTGTATTGTGATCTGACAATCTGAGTGTTTACAGAATTGTGCTCTGACAATCTGAGTGTTTACTGTATTGTGATCTGACAATCTGAGTGTTTACTGTATTGTGATCTGACAATCTAAGTGTTTACAGAATTGTGCTCTGACCATCTGAGTGTTTACGGTATTGTGATCTGACAATCTGAGTGTTTACTGTATTGTGATCTGACAATCTGAGTGTTTACGGTATTGTGATCTGACAATCTGAGTGTTTACTGTATTGTGATCTGACAATCTGAGTGTTTACAGAATTGTGCTCTGACCATCTGAGTGTTTACGGTATTGTGATCTGACCATCTGAGTGTTTACGGTATTGTGATCTGACAATCTGAGTGTTTACGGTATTGTGATCTGACAATCTGAGTGTTTACAGTATTGTGATCTGACAATCTGAGTGTTTACAGAATTGTGCTCTGACCATCTGAGTGTTTATGGTATTGTGATCTGACCATCTGAGTGTTTACGGTATTGTGATCTGACAATCTGAGTGTTTACTGTATTGTGATCTGACAATCTGAGTGTTTACTGTATTGTGATCTGACAATCTGAGTGTTTACAGAATTGTGCTCTGACCATCTGAGTGTTTACGGTATTGTGATCTGACCATCTGAGTGTTTACGGTATTGTGATCTGACAATCTGAGTGTTTACAGTATTGTGATCTGACAATCTGAGTGTTTACAGAATTGTGCTCTGACCATCTGAGTGTTTACGGTATTGTGATCTGACAATCTGAGTGTTTACAGTATTGTGATCTGACCATCTGAGTGTTTACGGTATTGTGATCTGACAATCTGAGTGTTTACTGTATTGTGATCTGACAATCTGAGTGTTTACAGAATTGTGCTCTGACCATCTGAGTGTTTACGGTATTGTGATCTGACAATCTGAGTGTTTACAGTATTGTGATCTGACAATCTGAGTGTTTACAGTATTGTGCTCTGACAATCTGAGTGTTTACAGAATTGTGATCTGACCATCTGAGTGTTTACGGTATTGTGATCTGACAATCTGAGTGTTTACGGTATTGTGATCTGACCATCTGAGTGTTTACGGTATTGTGATCTGACAATCTGAGTGTTTACAGAATTGTGCTCTGACCATCTGAGTGTTTACTGTATTGTGATCTGACAATCTGAGTGTTTACAGTATTGTGCTCTGACAATCTGAGTGTTTACAGAATTGTGCTCTGACCATCTTAGTGTTTACAGTATTGTGCTCTGACAATCTGAGTGTTTACAGAATTGTGCTCTGACCATCTGAGTGTTTACGGTATTGTGATCTGACAATCTGAGTGTTTACTGTATTGTGCTCTGAGAATCTGAGTGTTTACTGTATTGTGCTCTGACCATCTGACTGTTTACTGTATTGTGCTCTGACCATCTGAGTGTTTACAGTATTGTGATCTGACAATCTGAGTGTTTACTGTATTGTGCTCTGACAATCTGAGTGTTTACAGAATTGTGCTCTGACAATCTGAGTGTTTACTGTATTGTGCTCTGACAATCTGAGTGTTTACTGTATTGTGCTCTGACCATCTGAGTGTTTACAGTATTGTGCTCTGACAATCTGAGTGTTTACAGAATTGTGCTCTGACAATCTGAGTGTTTACTGTATTGTGATCTGACAATCTGAGTGTTTACAGAATTGTGCTCTGACCATCTGAGTGTTTACAGTATTGTTCTCTGACCATCTGAGTGTTTACTGTATTGTGCTCTGACAATCTGAGTGTTTACTGTATTGTGCTCTGACAATCTGAGTGTTTACTGTATTGTGATCTGACAATCTGAGTGTTTACTGTATTGTGCTCTGACCATCTGAGTGTTTACAGTATTGTGCTCTGACAATCTGAGTGTTTACTGTATTGTGCTCTGACAATCTGAGTGTTTACGGTATTGTGATCTGACAATCTGAGTGTTTACTGTATTGTGCTCTGACCATCTGAGTGTTTACAGTATTGTGCTCTGACAATCTGAGTGTTTACTGTATTGTGCTCTGACAATCTGAGTGTTTACAGAATTGTGCTCTGACCATCTGAGTGTTTACAGAATTGTGATCTGACCATCTGAGTGTTTACAGTATTGTGATCTGACCATCTGACTGTTTACGGTATTGTGCTCTGACAATCTGACTGTTTACGGTATTGTGCTCTGACAATCTGAGTGTTTACTGTATTGTGCTCTGACAATCTGAGTGTTTACAGAATTGTGCTCTGACAATCTGAGTGTTTACAGAATTGTGCTCTGACAATCTGAGTGTTTACGGTATTGTGATCTGACAATCTGAGTGTTTACTGTATTGTGCTCTGACAATCTGAGTGTTTACTGTATTGTGATCTGACAATCTGAGTGTTTACTGTATTGTGCTCTGACCATCTGAGTGTTTACGGTATTGTGATCTGACAATCTGAGTGTTTACTGTATTGTGCTCTGACCATCTGAGTGTTTACTGTATTGTGCTCTGACAATCTGAGTGTTTACTGTATTGTGCTCTGACCATCTGACTGTTTACTGTATTGTGCTCTGACCATCTGAGTGTTTACAGTATTGTGATCTGACCATCTGAGTGTTTACTGTATTGTGCTCTGACAATCTGAGTGTTTACAGTATTGTGCTCTGACAATCTGAGTGTTTACTGTATTGTGCTCTGACCATCTGAGTGTTTACGGTATTGTGCTCTGACCATCTGAGTGTTTACTGTATTGTGCTCTGACCATCTGAGTGTTTACAGAATTGTGCTCTGACCATCTGAGTGTTTACAGTATTGTGATCTGACAATCTGAGTGTTTACAGTATTGTGCTCTGACAATCTGAGTGTTTACAGTATTGTGCTCTGCCAATCTGAGTGTTTACTGTATTGTGCTCTGACAATCTGAGTGTTTACAGTATTGTGCTCTGACAATCTGAGTGTTTACGGTATTGTGATCTGACAATCTGAGTGTTTACTGTATTGTGCTCTGACAATCTGAGTGTTTACTGTATTGTGCTCTGACCATCTGAGTGTTTACGGTATTGTGCTCTGACCATCTGAGTGTTTACGGTATTGTGATCTGACCATCTGAGTGTTTACGGTATTGTGATCTGACAATCTGAGTGTTTACGGTATTGTGATCTGACAATCTGAGTGTTTACTGTATTGTGCTCTGACAATCTGAGTGTTTACAGAATTGTGCTCTGACAATCTGAGTGTTTACTGTATTGTGCTCTGACCATCTGAGTGTTTACGGTATTGTGCTCTGACCATCTGAGTGTTTACGGTATTGTGATCTGACCATCTGAGTGTTTACAGAATTGTGCTCTGACAATCTGAGTGTTAACGGTATTGTGATCTGACAATCTGAGTGTTTACGGTATTGTGATCTGACAATCTGAGTGTTTACTGTATTGTGCTCTGACCATCTGAGTGTTTACGGTATTGTGATCTGACAATCTGAGTGTTTACAGTATTGTGCTCTGACAATCTGAGTGTTTACTGTATTGTGCTCTGACCATCTGAGTGTTTACAGAATTGTGCTCTGACAATCTGAGTGTTTACGGTATTGTGCTCTGACCATCTGAGTGTTTACTGTATTGTGATCTGACAATCTGAGTGTTTACAGTATTGTGATCTGACAATCTGAGTGTTTACGGTATTGTGATCTGACCATCTGAGTGTTTACTGTATTGTGATCTGACAATCTGAGTGTTTACGGTATTGTGATCTGACAATCTGAGTGTTTACTGTATTGTGCTCTGACCATCTGAGTGTTTACAGAATTGTGCTCTGACAATCTGAGTGTTTACGGTATTGTGCTCTGACCATCTGAGTGTTTACTGTATTGTGATCTGACAATCTGAGTGTTTACAGTATTGTGATCTGACAATCTGAGTGTTTACGGTATTGTGATCTGACAATCTGAGTGTTTACTGTATTGTGATCTGACAATCTGAGTGTTTACTGTATTGTGCTCTGACCATCTGAGTGTTTACTGTATTGTGATCTGACAATCTGAGTGTTTACTGTATTGTGCTCTGACAATCTGAGTGTTTACAGAATTGTGCTCTGACCATCTGAGTGTTTACTGTATTGTGATCTGACAATCTGAGTGTTTACGGTATTGTGCTCTGACCATCTGAGTGTTTACAGTATTGTGCTCTGACCATCTGAGTGTTTACAGTATTGTGATCTGACAATCTGAGTGTTTACGGTATTGTGCTCTGACCATCTGAGTGTTTACAGTATTGTGATCTGACAATCTGAGTGTTTACGGTATTGTGATTTGACAATCTGAGTGTTTACTGTATTGTGCTCTGACAATCTGAGTGTTTACAGTATTGTGATCTGACAATCTGAGTGTTTACGGTATTGTGATCTGACAATCTGAGTGTTTACTGTATTGTGCTCTGACAATCTGAGTGTTTACAGAATTGTGCTCTGACAATCTGAGTGTTTACAGTATTGTGCTCTGACCATCTGAGTGTTTACGGTATTGTGATCTGACAATCTGAGTGTTTACTGTATTGTGCTCTGACAATCTGAGTGTTTACAGAATTGTGCTCTGACCATCTGAGTGTTTACGGTATTGTGATCTGACAATCTGAGTGTTTACTGTATTGTGATCTGACAATCTGAGTGTTTACAGTATTGTGCTCTGACCATCTGAGTGTTTACTGTATTGTGATCTGACAATCTGAGTGTTTACGGTATTGTGATCTGACAATCTGAGTGTTTACTGTATTGTGATCTGACAATCTGAGTGTTTACAGTATTGTGCTCTGACAATCTGAGTGTTTACAGAATTGTGCTCTGACCATCTGAGTGTTTACAGTATTGTGATCTGACAATCTGAGTGTTTACAGAATTGTGCTCTGACAATCTGAGTGTTTACAGAATTGTGCTCTGACCATCTGAGTGTTTACAGTATTGTGCTCTGACAATCTGAGTGTTTACTGTATTGTGATCTGACAATCTGAGTGTTTACAGTATTGTGATCTGACAATCTGAGTGTTTACAGAATTGTGCTCTGACAATCTGAGTGTTTACTGTATTGTGCTCTGACCATCTGAGTGTTTACAGTATTGTGATCTGACAATCTGAGTGTTTACAGAATTGTGCTCTGACAATCTGAGTGTTTACAGAATTGTGCTCTGACCATCTGAGTGTTTACAGTATTGTGCTCTGACAATCTGAGTGTTTACTGTATTGTGCTCTGACAATCTGAGTGTTTACAGAATTGTGCTCTGACCATCTGAGTGTTTACTGTATTGTGATCTGACAATCTGAGTGTTTACTGTATTGTGCTCTGACAATCTGAGTGTTTACTGTATTGTGCTCTGACAATCTGAGTGTTTACAGAATTGTGCTCTGACAATCTGAGTGTTTACTGTATTGTGATCTGACAATCTGAGTGTTTACTGTATTGTGCTCTGACAATCTGAGTGTTTACTGTATTGTGCTCTGACAATCTGAGTGTTTACTGTATTGTGCTGTGACCATCTGAGTGTTTACTGTATTGTGATCTGACAATCTGAGTGTTTACAGTATTGTGATCTGACAATCTGAGTGTTTACTGTATTGTGCTCTGACCATCTGAGTGTTTACTGTATTGTGATCTGACAATCTGAGTGTTTACTGTATTGTGCTCTGACCATCTGAGTGTTTACTGTATTGTGATCTGACAATCTGAGTGTTTACTGTATTGTGCTCTGACAATCTGAGTGTTTACAGAATTGTGCTCTGACAATCTGAGTGTTTACTGTATTGTGATCTGACAATCTGAGTGTTTACGGTATTGTGATCTGACAATCTGAGTGTTTACTGTATTGTGCTCTGACAATCTGAGTGTTTACTGTATTGTGCTCTGACAATCTGAGTGTTTACAGAATTGTGCTCTGACCATCTGAGTGTTTACGGTATTGTGATCTGACAATCTGAGTGTTTACAGAATTGTGCTCTGACAATCTGAGTGTTTACTGTATTGTGCTCTGACAATCTGAGTGTTTACAGAATTGTGCTCTGACAATCTGAGTGTTTACTGTATTGTGCTCTGACAATCTGAGTGTTTACTGTATTGTGCTCTGACAATCTGAGTGTTTACAGTATTGTGCTCTGACAATCTGAGTGTTTACAGTATTGTGCTCTGACAATCTGAGTGTTTACTGTATTGTGCTCTGACCATCTGAGTGTTTACGGTATTGTGCTCTGACAATCTGAGTGTTTACGGTATTGTGATCTGACAATCTAAGTGTTTACTGTATTGTGCTCTGACAATCTGAGTGTTTACAGTATTGTGCTCTGACAATCTGAGTGTTTACAGAATTGTGCTCTGACAATCTGAGTGTTTACAGTATTGTGCTCTGACCATCTGAGTGTTTACTGTATTGTGCTCTGACAATCTGAGTGTTTACTGTATTGTGCTCTCACCATCTGAGTGTTTACTGTATTGTGCTCTCACCATCTGAGTGTTTACAGTATTGTGCTCTGACAATCTGAGTGTTTACTGTATTGTGCTCTCACCATCTGAGTGTTTACTGTATTGTGCTCTGACAATCTGAGTGTTTACAGTATTGTGCTCTGACCATCTGAGTGTTTACTGTATTGTGCTCTGACAATCTGAGTGTTTACTGTATTGTGCTCTCACAATCTGAGTGTTTACAGAATTGTGCTCTGACAATCTGAGTGTTTACAGTATTGTGCTCTGACCATCTGAGTGTTTACTGTATTGTGCTCTGACAATCTGAGTGTTTACTGTATTGTGCTCTCACCATCTGAGTGTTTACTGTATTGTGCTCTCACCATCTGAGTGTTTACAGTATTGTGCTCTGACAATCTGAGTGTTTACTGTATTGTGCTCTCACCATCTGAGTGTTTACTGTATTGTGCTCTGACAATCTGAGTGTTTACAGTATTGTGCTCTGACAATCTGAGTGTTTACAGTATTGTGCTCTGACAATCTGAGTGTTTACTGTATTGTGCTCTGAATATCCGAGTGTTTACCGTATTGTGCTCTGACCATCTGAGTGTTTACAGTATTGTGCTCTGACAATCTGAGTGTTTACTGTATTGTGCTCTCACCATCTGAGGGTTTACAGTATTGTGCTCTGACAATCTGAGTGTTTACTGTATTGTGCTCTGACAATCCTAGTTCTACGTAGACTGTACATACCTAGCTGTGCGTTATTCCTTACTGCTGAGGACACTGCTGCTGGCCACATACTTTCGTCGAATTCCATGTCTTTAATGACAATATCACAATATCAATATCCTAACAATATGTCCGCTTTTATATTTACATATGATTTTCATAATGTGGTTTAGGATAAATTATCAATAAGGTGACATTTCCTTGAAACATAAGAAGTTCCGTGTAATAGTTTATATTAACCGTGGAAAACTCGAGCAGGAGTTTTGGAAACGACAGACAATTCGGCATTTAATCTTTATGACAATATACTTGATTATATTCATTACGATATATTTATTGTCAGTTAATGTTCTGTACTTTTTTACCAACATAAACAAATTAATGGTACATAATAAAACAATTGTAATATTTCAGCATAAGCTCAAGAGGCTAAGTAGTGTATAAACAGCGTATTCAGTAATTGAATGAATTATAGGCAGATAACTAACTTTAATACAAGTATACATTACCAATTGGTATATTCTGATTTTTATATAAAAACATTTTAATACTTATGTGTCAGATAAAGCTCTTCAAAATTTTTTTTCAATTAAACATCAATATCAACGTCAGATGTGTAATAATAGTTTTGTGGAGGCATCCTTTAGCATGTTAAGTTTCAAGTCAGATTGTAGAAAATTAAATAATTAGAAAATTCAATTTGGACTAAATTATACAGAATTAAACAAATTTTTTTACTTAAAGCCAAGAACTAGCATCACGCAGGTTCATTACAAATAAAAAATCATAATCTGAATCGCATAATTCGCAGATCCAATTAGCTGGTTATTAAAGTCGAAACATTTTTAGAAAACAATTATCTGCTTGCATACAAAGTTTTGTCATAGAAATTACCAATAAATTGTGTTGATAGAAGCATGGCTCTGATTTGTTAAAATGAATATCTAATGAATAAGTTCATTTAAAACGATTCGATACATACGAACCAATATATTATTATGGAAGGACACACGAAATAAAATCAAGATAGGGCTAATTGTTCAAGAACAATTAGAAAGGTCTTTCCCAGATTCCCGTAAGAAGTTATTTTTTCTTCATCTGTTGTTTTGAACTGGACTACAATGGTTGCTGTGCCATTTTTAGGCGGAAAAGACTATTTCTATGGTCCCGAGTTAAACAATACATGATTGTCAGGGACTTTTGTGGCCGTTGCTAGGGACAAAAATGCCTCTTCCGGTTGTAAAATGACATATTCAAGTTAGATGTATCATCCTGATTTTAAAAATATATGGTTGCTAAGGACTTTTTGTAATGGTGACCTTGTTGCTATGGTAAGACCTTGACCCCTGACCTTTAAAATTGGGCTCAAATTGAAGGCCTTGACTTGGTGATCATGTTAAACCTATATGTTTACTTTATTATCTCTAACTGTTTTCAAGTTGCATGCAAAAAACTGATTAACTGAAATGAATCAAGGGCTTGAACTCTAAAACGGTTCATCTCACAGTTTCGGACTAAATGTATCAAACGAAGGCCTTAATAAGAGGAGTATTTTTCCCATTATTGTCTTCTTCTATCTGTTATATTTTTTGAGTTGTAATGATAACAAGATTGGAGGCCTAAGGTCGAGGTCACTCCTCAAATTTTACTTTGAGATTTTCTCTAAGGACATGTCACAGGACGACAAAGGGTGTAGACCTTTCGTGATTTCGACTTACGGTTTGTGAGTTTCTGTGATAAGCGGAGTCTATGAAACATTCAAGGGATACCACTCGCCTTCGCTAGTCAGAAATTTTTAGCCAAAATATGTCAAAAAGTTGCCCCAAAAGTTCCTTAACATTTATCTATGTTCAGTTTTATGCATTTGTTATATTTCCATAGATTACGCCATAACAAGGTTTTCGGTGTTTGGGCAGATAACTCCGTAAAGAAAAATATTTCGGTTTCACAGGTTGAATTCCGAATAGACTTTCAGTGCCCAAAACTTGTCGCGAAAGACCAAAATGATATGTCGCGTAGTCTTTAAACTGTTTGGTTTTGAAGTTAGCGGATAAAAAAAGAAAAAAAAGAAAAATAATCCGAACAAAAACAATCAAGTCTTCCCACTAAGACCTTAATTAGCCGTTTTGTTAGAACTAATTGCAACGGTTTACTGCTGTTTGATTCATTTGTTTTTCTTTAATACCACAAACTTTTTTACATTTGTCGTTTAATAGCAATGGCTGTTATATTCTTAATGTAAAACTTATTTTTATATATTTATATTAAATATCTGTCTTACCAACAGCAACTGTTCGAGCTCTTCTAGATTCGTCAAACTCATCCCCCTGTGCGGCAGTGTATCTTTTAATCGTCCCTTGGTTGGCCGTTAACAAATATTCTTGGTTATTACTTATTATTATCATGACATCAGTTGGATTAAACAATGACTGCACTGGGAAGCCACTCACAAAGTTAGGACCTGTCAAAAACAATGACGGGACTGAGAAACCACTCACAAAGTTAGGACCTGTCAAACAATATAGTTTATTGAGTACTTAATGTGCAATACATTGAACAGTAATTTCCTACTTAGTCATAATTGTTTTTTATGCACATCTTAAGGCAAGAAAGAAGAAAATTTAATCGTCACACACTTAATGTGATTCATGAGGGGGGGGGCTCATTTATATCGAGTTCGATTCATAGATTTGTAATTGTTCGTACCTCCATCCTGATCGCTGCCATCTACGGACAATGTAGACCAATCCTTATATCCAAGAGGGAATATATCATTAACTGAAAAGGCATTTAAGTCAATTCTTGCAATGGCATTGTTTTCCTGGAATAGAAACATCGATGATATTAATTTCTTACATACGAGAATGTATTTTTGGTAATTTTATTTTTAACATTTTTTTGTTGATACCATAATTGCAATTTTTCACACACAAGAAGCGGTTGAAAATTAATCTCTATTTTAAAATCCGACTGTGTTGCGGGAAGTATATTTTACAAAGGACGTCTCGAAATGAAATTTTGCATAGCTCTTCAATTTGACATTTTTTTAATTTTCCTGATATACTTTTTTCAATAGGTAAGTTGGCAGCAGTGCAACCATTTTGATAAACTTACAGGAAGTGTCACATAAGCGAATCGTTCACTACGATCAATGGTAACCCTTTCTGGTTCTAGGTCATCCCACATATTGTTGATGATTCCTTGGTTATGATTCCCTTTGTAAACCCAACGAACACCTTTAGTTTGGTACTCGAATTCTCTATGTAATATAGATACAGTTTTATTAAGAATTTTACGTTTAATGTATCATTTAACGTGCAGCTATGTTGTTGCAGTTGGTTCCTAGCTGACGACAGTTAAAGCTTTATTGTGTATTTAAATTATACATAATTCTGTCAATATTTTTTTATTAACTATTTTAATAACTGCGCAGTTACGGAATTTGGCGTAACCAGGTAATACCAGATTATCTCGCCAAAGATCTCCAGTAAAACTTTAAAATAGTATATATAAATATGCAATCGGATCAACTCGGTTATTTCCACGTATGGTTCTGACGTAAGCGTATGGATATGAAAAAAAAAAAGTTCCAAATGAGATACTGTTAACCTGTTTACACAGCAATATAATTTTAGATTACTGTCTAATTATTCAACTGTACAGATATTATTGTAGCAGAACTTAAAACTCAAATAGATCGTTGTATTTTATAAACTTGTTAATTTGCTAACACTGCAAAAATTTCTTTGATGGATAAGTGTTTATTTACAATCTGACGTTATCAGTAATAAATAGCTAACCATCACTGACGAACCAATCAAATAAATGAAAGTATACGTCACAAACTAAGTCATGACGTAATAGATTCATTTGATTATGAATGAAAATAGTTCAAATGGCAATCACTTACCTACGAGGTCACTTTCCGACCCTTGAGATAAAAGGTCGAGAAATGCTCCGATTGTATAAATATGCTTTCTGTTTTTTGTTTTGCTCTTGTATTGGGTACATTTCTGATTTTGCATTAGGTAAAAAAGTTCTAGTTCTAATGTGGTTGTACAATTATCACCTAATATTGTGTTAATACCGGTAATACCAATTAGATGCAAAATAACGCTTACCTGCCAGTCAAAAACGGCTCAAAGTTGATGTTTACAAAGGATGGATTTCCGAGGTCGTTTCTGAGCATTATTGTTACAGAACCTGGGGGGTCTACGAATTTCTGATCAATAGGATCTTGGCCACCACGGCCTTCATTTGCAATCACTAATTTCTGACAATCAGCAGTGAAAGCAAGCCCTTTGGGATCCACCCCAACTGTCAAAAAATACAATTTAAATTTTAATGTTCAATATTGAACAAATAAGATGTAAAAAAAATCATGAAAAAAACGGAAATGTACAATGGTGATTTAATAATTATACTAAACTAACTAAGATATGTCTTTATGTTAGTTTACTGTAGTGATGATTGGATCTACAAATTTGTAGCCGAGTTAAACATTAATGTTATAAATTATTTTTAAATAAAGTATTTTATTTTATAAGTATCTTGAAAATATTGCAGTGCCACACCTGCATATGTTGGTGTACTGAATTTTAGTAGGCCACTACGTTTTTCTAAGAAGAAATATTCAAAGGCTCTTTGATATGAAGAAAGGCATCGCCATTATTGCAAAAAGAATGTTCGAAAGTAGTAGATTGTTTTACTCTCCACTAGACCAATACTTAATAATTAAAACATTTACACATTGCTACTCCTGTTCTGTTTGAACAAAAAAAAGAAATGAAAAAGAAGAAAAAACACTAACCTGGCTCTCTTCCAAGTCTAACCAAATTCAGATTTCCTCTCCTAAACGGAGCGAAAAATTCAATATGACCCTCCTTTGTTGCAAGCGATGATTCCAAAGTTACTGCAACAGTGTCTGGGCATACAGCAATATCATTGGCACGCCCATTTTCCACAGGGTCGAAACTGTGTGTATGGAGTATCTGTGGACTAGCCGGATTGTTAAGATCAACAATCCAAAGAAGTCGAGCTTGATTTGATGCGGTTTGTCCTCCTAACGAAAGACATCAAAGATTTAGCACGGTGTAACACAAGCATAATTAAACATCGAGTCACATTAACTGGCATTGTTGCTGGCTTATCATTAAACATTGGTATATTAAGACTACTATCCCGTGGTATACCATTAAGACTACTATCCCGTGGTATACCTTTAAGACTACTATCCCGTGGTATACCTTTAAGACTACTATCCCGTGGTATACCTTTAAGACTACTATCCCGTGGTATACCATTAAGACTACTATCCCGTGGTATACCTTTAAGACTACTATCCCGTGGTATACCTTTAAGACTACTATCCCGTGGTATACCATTAAGACTACTATCCCGTGGTATACCATTATGACTACTACCCCGTGGTATACATTTAAGACTACTATCCCGTGGTATACCATTAAGACTACTATCCCGTGGTATACCTTTAAGACTACTATCCCGTGGTATACCTTTAAGACTACTATCCCGTGGTATACCATTAAGACTACTATCCCGTGGTATACCATTATGACTACTATCCCGTGGTATACCATTAAGACTACTACCCCGTGGTATACCATTATGACTACTATCCCGTGGTATACCTTTAAGACTACTATCCCGTGGTATACCATTGAGACTACTATCCCTTGGTATACCATTAAGACTACTATCCAGACACATATGAACATATGAACTAGTTGTAACGCATTTTCAGACCAATAAAAATTTTCTCATTACAAGCAAATCAAATATTTTATATAATGGAATACGGAACAAAAATGTACAAAGAAAGTAGTTCATTTTACATCAGCATGGTCTGAGAATATAAAACAGCTAGACAGCCAAAACCAATTTAATTCCTTTGGCTAGAAAAGCACGTAGATTTTACCTAAAACATAAAGTATTCTTTCCTGTGCATGGTAAGCGGCCCTATGAGCAGCATCTCGTAAATATCCAAATGCGTTGCTCGTGGTGTATGGGAACTTTAAATAGCTTAATTTTCTTAGCTGCAATATGCTGTACACCGTTGAACAAGACAACAGAAGTAAAAGTAGTGTCCTCATTGTTCTAAAAATAAAAGTATGTGTTCATTATAATAAACCTGATTGTAAAATTATATTTGTTTCAATAAGAGGATTTATGGTAGAGATCTATATATTTAGTTGTTTATCTTTTCTTCAAAATGGCCTTCGAAAGTGCTAACTGTACATAAACGTTAAACAAAGGATGTGTATCGTTTATTATTGTGTTCTTCATGATAGGATGCTGTCATATAAATATGACTTAGTCTGATAAATATGTATACATAGTCTTACCAAGTGGTACGGTCGATACGGTTCCGATCGTAACACTTTAAATTGGTATGGAAAACTGCACCAGCTTCTTTGTTATTAAAATAAAAATTGATTACCTTTCATTTCATATACTCTTTAATTTGTAAAACGTTCATAATTTAGTTTTTTTTTAAATTACGTTCAATAAAAAACAGCAGCCGTTACTTACATTGGTTAAGTGACAAATAATAGCACATTGAAAACTCATATCTATATTTGATCATTCACGGTAAAAACGGGTTGTTGACCCTTTACCTATCGTACCACTATTTGACCGTATTACCATTATTCCGGGTGCTACGCCTGTGGTATACACTTAAAAGTATTATAGTGTAAAGACGATACAATGTATGTGTTATTATGTTAGACATTCGGAATGTCTTGTCTTTTGACAATTATATTAGACAAAACGCAAACAAGTATAACTTTTACTCGCTTCAAAGTCTCCGCAGATTATTAACCAAATATGAATATTTATTGTTTTTTTAAACAATACATTTTCACATACACACGCACAAATTTCTGTTTAAAATCGTTTGGTATATCTACTCACCAGGCTATGTTTCTAAGTGACAGACTTCTCTATCTACAGGTCAGTTGTCTATTGTACATCTGTTTAGTTCCACTGTTATCTAAAGCATGACCAAGACCATTCCGTTATCACGTCAGTTATTATGCAAAGTTAGGATGACCGCCATGCTTCTTTCATTCCTTACTGGGTATTTTTGTCCTTAAATTTAATATGTAACACTTTGCCATTTTGCGGTCTATAGCAATCTGCACAGGCCTAATAATTTGTAGTTAAACGTACATGTGTAACATACAAAAACTTGTGTTTTTGACTAAATACGAACAATGGTAAACATATGCTAAAACATTCTGCTTGGTGGGTGAAACCAATAGCTATAACATTAACATTCCGCTTGGTGGGTGAAACCAATAGCTATAACATTAACCTTCTGCTTAGTGGGTGAAACCAATAGCTATAACATTAACATTCTGCTTAGTTGGTGAAACCAATAGCTATAACATTAACATTCCGCTTGGTGGGTGAAACCAATAGCTATAACATTAACATTTCGCTTAGTTGGTGAAGCCAATAGCTATAACATTAACATTCCTCTTGGTAGGTGAAACCAATAGCTATAACATTAACATTCCGCTTGGTGGGTGAAACCAATAGCTATATCATTAACATTTCGCTTAGTTGGTGAAGCCAATAGCTATAACATTAACATTCCTCTTGGTAGGTGAAACCAACAGCTATAACATTAACATTCCGCTTGGTGGGTGAAACCAATAGCTATATCATTAACATTCCGCTAAATTGGTGAAGCCAATAGCTATTACATTAACATTCCGCTTGGTGGGTGAAACCAATAGCTATAACATTAACATTCCGCTTGGTGGGTGAAACCAATAGCTATAACATTAACATTCCGCTTGGTGGGTGAAACCAATAGCTATAACATTAACATTCCGCTTGGTGGGTGAAACCAATAGATATATCATTAACATTCCGCTTGGTGGGTGAAGCCAATAGCTATAACATTAACATTTCGCTTAATTAGTAAATCCAATAGCTATAACATTAACATTCCTCTTGGTGGGTGAAACCAATAGCTACATCATTAACATTCCGCTAAGTGGGTGAAACCAATAGCCGAAAGATTAACATTCCGCTTGGTGGGTGAAACCAATAGCTATAACATTAACATTCCGCTAAGTGGGTGAAGCCAATAGCAATAACATTAACATTTCGCTTAGTTGGTGAAGCCAATAGCTATTACACTAACATTCTGCTAAGTGGGTGAAGCCAATAGCTATAACATTAACATTTCGCTTGGTGGGTGAAACCAATAGCTATAACATTAACATTCCGCTTGGTGGGTGAAACCAATAGCTATAACATTAACATTCCGCTTGGTGGGTGAAACCAATAGATATATCATTAACATTCCGCTTGGTGGGTGAAGCCAATAGCTATAACATTAACATTTCGCTTAATTAGTAAATCCAATAGCTATAACATTAACATTCCTCTTGGTGGGTGAAACCAATAGCTACATCATTAACATTCCGCTAAGTGGGTGAAACCAATAGCCGAAAGATTAACATTCCGCTTGGTGGGTGAAACCAATAGCTATAACATTAACATTCCGCTAAGTGGGTGAAGCCAATAGCAATAACATTAACATTTCGCTTAGTTGGTGAAACCAATAGCTATAACATTAACATTCTGCTAAGTGGGTGAAGCCAATTGCTATAACATTAACATTTCGCTTAGTTGGTGAAACCAATAGCTATAAGATTAACATTCCTCTTGGTAGGTGAAACCAATAGCTATAACATTAACATTCCGCTAAGTGGGTGAAGCCAATTGCTATAACATTAACATTTCGCTTAGTTGGTGAAACCAATAGCTATTACACTAACATTCCGCTTGATGGGTGAAACCAATAGCTATAACATTAACATTCCGCTAAGTGGGTGAAGCCAATAGCTATAACATTAACATTCTGCTTGGTGGGTGAAACCAATAGCTATAACATTAACATTCTGCTTGGTGGGTGAAACTAATAGCTATTACATTAACATTCCGCTTGGTGGGTGAAACCAATAGCTATAACATTAACATTCTGCTTGGTGGGTGAAACCAATAGCTACAAAATTAACATTCTGCTTGGTGGGTGACACTAATAGCTATTACATTAACATTCGCTTGGTGGGTGAAACCAATAGCTATAACATTAACATTCCGCTAAGTGGGTGAAGCCAATAGATATATCATTAACATTCCGCTTGGTGGGTGAAGCCAATAGCTATAACATTAACATTTCGCTTAATTAGTAAATCCAATAGCTATAACATTAACATTCCTCTTGGTGGGTGAAACCAATAGCTACATCATTAACATTCCGCTAAGTGGGTGAAACCAATAGCCGAAAGATTAACATTCCGCTTGGTGGGTGAAACCAATAGCTATAACATTAACATTCCGCTAAGTGGGTGAAGCCAATAGCAATAACATTAACATTTCGCTTAGTTGGTGAAGCCAATAGCTATAAGATTAACATTCCTCTTGGTAGGTGAAACCAATAGCTATAACATTAACATTCCGCTAAGTGGGTGAAGCCAATTGCTATAACATTAACATTTCGCTTAGTTGGTGAAGCCAATAGCTATTACACTAACATTCTGCTACGTGGGTGAAGCCAATAGCTATAACATTAACATTTCGCTTGGTGGGTGAAACCAATAGCTATAACATTAACATTCTGCTAAGTGGGTGAAGCCAATTGCTATAACATTAACATTTCGCTTAGTTGGTGAAACCAATAGCTATAAGATTAACATTCCTCTTGGTAGGTGAAACCAATAGCTATAACATTAACATTCCGCTAAGTGGGTGAAGCCAATTGCTATAACATTAACATTTCGCTTAGTTGGTGAAACCAATAGCTATTACACTAACATTCCGCTTGATGGGTGAAACCAATAGCTATAACATTAACATTCCGCTAAGTGGGTGAAGCCAATAGCTATAACATTAACATTCTGCTTGGTGGGTGAAACTAATAGCTATTACATTAACATTCCGCTTGGTGGGTGAAACCAATAGCTATAACATTAACATTCTGCTTGGTGGGTGAAACCAATAGCTACAAAATTAACATTCTGCTTGGTGGGTGACACTAATAGCTATTACATTAACATTCGCTTGGTGGGTGAAACCAATAGCTATAACATTAACATTCCGCTAAGTGGGTGAAGCAAATAGCTATAACATTAACATTTCGCTTAGTTGGTGAAACCAATAGCTATTACACTAACATTCCGCTTGGTGGGTGAAACCAATAGCTATAACATTAACATTCTGCTTGGTGGGTGAAACCAATAGCTATAACATTAACATTCCGCTAAGTGGGTGAAGCCAATAGCTATAACATTAACAGTTCGCTTAGTTGGTGAAACCAATAGCTATTACATTAACATTCCGCTTGGTGGGTGAAACCAATAGCTATAACATTAACATTCCGCTAAGTGGGTGAAGCCAATAGCTATAACATTAACATTCTGCTTGGTGGGTGAAACTAATAGCTATTACACTAACATTCCTCTTGGTAGGTGAAACCAATAGCTATAACATTAACATTCCGCTTGGTGGGTGAAACCAATAGCTATAACATTAACATTCCGCTTAGTTGGTGGATTAAACCAATAGCTATTACACTAACATTCCTCTTGGTAGGTGAAACCAATAGCTGTAACATTAACATTTCGCTTAGTTGGTGAAACCAGTAGCTATTACACTAACATTCCGCTTGGTCGGTGAAACCAATAGCTATAACATTAACATTCCGCTTGGTGGGTGAAACCAATAGCTATAACATTAACATTCCGCTTAGTTGGTGAAACCAATTGCTATAACATTAACATTCTGTTTTGTGGGTGTAACCAATAGCTACAAAATTAACATTTCTGTTTTGTGGGTAAAACCAGTAGCTACAATATTAACATTCTGCTTTGTAGAAAGAAAAATGTGAAACATAACGCTTTGTGGTCTAACACAAAAGCTGAAATATTCCACAGCCAAAATCAACATATGAAACATGAAGTTTACCAGTCAAAACCAAAAGGTGCAATTAATGGTTAAAACAAATTATTTAGGCATTTCGCCGAGTCGTCAAAACAAAACGATTAAACATTCTACAGGATTTAAAAGGATAATATGGATTTTGTGCAGTTTTTCTTACAGATATCTTGTTTACCAGTAACTATGTCCAATGTTACTTTGTGTATTGCTGTACCCTTCAGGTAACTAGTTTGTGTATTGCTGTTCCCTCCAGTGTAATGAGTTTGTGTATTGCTGTTCCCTTTAGTGTAATGATTTTGTGTTTTGCTGTTCCCTCCAGTGTAATGAGTTTGTGTATTGCTGTTCCCTTTAGTGTAATGATTTTGTGTATTGCTGTTCCCTTCAGTGTAATGAGTGTGTGTATTGCTGTTCCCTTCAGTGTCATGAGTTTGTGTATTGGTGTTCCCTTCAGTGTAATGAGTGTGTGTATTGCTGTTCCCTTCAGTGTCATTCATGAGTTTGTGTATTGCTGTTCCCTTCAGTGTAATGATTTTGTGTATTGCTGTACCCTTCAGTGTAATGAGTTTGTGTATTACTGTACCCTTCAGTGTAATGAGTTTGTGTATTGCTGTACCCTTCAGTGTAATGAGTTTGTGTATTACTGTACTCTTCAGTGTAATAATATTGTGTATTGCTGTACCAATCAGTGTAATGAATTTGTGTATTGCTGTACCTTCAGTGAAATGATTTTGTGTATTGCTCTACCCTTCAGTGAAATGATTTTGTGTATTATTATACCATTCAGTGGGGTTTGATTTTTTGTATTGCTGTACCCTTCAGTGTAATAATATTGTGTATTGCTGTACCCTTCAGTGTAATGAGTTTGTGTATTACTGAACCCTTCAGTGTCATGATTTTGTGTATTGATGTACCCTTAAGTGTAATGAGTTTGTGTATTACTGTACCCTTCAGTGTAATGATTTTGTGTATTGATGTACCCTTAAGTGTAATGATTTTTGTGTATTACTGTACCCTTCAGTGAAATGTTGTACCCTTTAGTGGTATGATTTTGTGTATTGCTGCACCCTTCAGTGTATCAATTTTGTGTATTGCTGTACCCTTCAGTGTAATGAATTTGTGTATTGATGTACCCTCAAGTGTAATGATTTTTGTGTATTTCTTTACCATTCAGTGTATTGCCGCACCCTTTAGTGGTATTATTTTGTGTATTGTTGTACCCTTCAATGTAATGATTGTGTGTAATGCTGTTTCCCTTAGTGGTATGATTTTATTGCTGTACCCTTCAATGAAATGATTTTGTGTCTTACTGTACCTTTCTGTGTAATAATTTTGTGTATTGCTGTACCTTTTTTGTGGAATAATTTAGTGTATTGCTGTACCTTTCTGTGGAATAATTTAGTGTATTGATGTACCCATCAGTGGAATGATTTTGTGTATTGCTTTACCCTTCAGTGTAATAATATTGTGTATTGCTGTACCCTTCAATGTTATGATTTTGTGTATTGCTGTTTCCTTCAGTGGTATGATTTTGTGTATTGATGTGCCCTTCAGTGTAAAGATTTTGTGTATTGATGTACCCCCTTCAGCCTAACGATTTTACGTATTGCTGTACCTTCAGTGTTATTAATTTGTGTATTGCTGTACCCTTCAGTGTAATGATTTTGTGTATTGCTGTACCCTTCAGTGGAATGATTTTGTGTATTGCTGTACCCTTCAGTGTAATGATTTTGTGTATTGCTGTACCCTTCAGTGGAATGATTTTTGTTTAATTCGTTAATACAATTGGTTGCAATAAAGCTTATGTTTATTCATCCAAATTATGTGTACTATAAATAATATGCACCAGTTAGCTCCGATGGAAATACTTGGTACGATATGTGAAATAGATTGACATTCCTACAATATCGCCGATAGAAATAATCCGTCAGAGGAATTGCTTTACTTAGTTTATGCTATTATCAGGTTAAGTCGACTATCTTTGGACAAAATCATGTAATGTTTCATTATCAGATCAGAACTCAGAAAGGTCATAGTCAAGCTGTCGAGTTTCTGGAGTGACTCCCTCACAGACATAGAAGTATAACAAAAGGCAAGTTGTCTAAACAAATTGATTTCATTCTATTGTGATATTAGCTTTTTTGTATCAAATAATGATTATTACAAACAGATACGACACAGATTGAAGTCGAGGACGCTTTAAAGAAAACAAACGTGCTTCTTTCTTGTGAACGATTATCAATTTTTAAAAGCAGCCAAATATGAAAATTTTTAATTATACAATTGATTGTTACGCATATAGCGCCATATTCACGTAGGTTTGGATATTTGTATTGGAAAGTTCATATTGTTTTGAAGTAACAAATAGGTCACTTACAGTATATTGTATTAATGATACAATAGTGGTAGGATTTATGTTTACCGCCGTATTTCAATTTTAATGAACTCTTTCTTTGTCTCATTTCCAAAGTCAAAATGCAGCGACAAACGATTGTCTACTACACACAATGGCAATGTGTTTTAGCAAAATAAAACAACTGTTTTCTTGATTATTACTAGTTTAATTATGTTTTTTTACTAAATGTAAGCATTAAGCACACCCAACACGTGCTCGGAATTACGTGGTTGGGTGCTTCGTAGATGATCATCTATACCTTAAGCATTGACAACTATGGCCTATTTAATCTGCGAATTATAAAGAATATTATAATTTTATTTGATATACTAAAACATGTTATTGTGATTTAAAGAGTACTATGTAATGCAAACACTGGCATAAGTGTAAGGCAGACAGTGACATAAGTGTAAGGAAGACATTAACAAAAGACAGTGGCATAAGTGTAAGGAAGACAGTGGCATAAGTGTAAGGAAGACAGTGATATACGTGTAAGGAAGACAGTGACATAAGTGTAAGGAAGACAGTGACATAAGTGTAAGGAAGACAGTGACATAAGTGTAAGGAAGACAGTGACATAAGTGTAAGGAAGACAGTGACATAAGTGTAAGGAAGACAGTGACATACGTGTAAGGCAGACAGTGGCATAAGTGTAAGGCTGACATTGACATAAGTGTAAGGCTGACATTGACATAAGTGTAAGGAAGACAGTGACATAAGTGTAAGGCAGACAGTCGCATAAGTGTAAGGAAGACAGTGATATACGTGTAAGGCACACAGTGATATAAGTGTAAGGCAGACAGTGACATAAGTGTAAGGCTGACATTGACATAAGTGTAAGGAAGACAGTGACATAAGTGTAAGGAAGACAGTGACATAGGTGTAAGGAAGACAGTGACATAAGTGTAAGGAAGACAGTGACACAAGTGTAAGGAAGACAGTGACATAAGTGTAAGGAAGACAGTGACATAGGTGTAAGGAAGACAGTGACATAAGTGTAAGGAAGACAGTGACACAAGTGTAAGGCAGACAGTGATATAAGTGTAAGGAAGACAGTGACATAAGTGTAAGGAAGACAGTGACATAAGTGTAAGGAAGACAGTGACACAAGTGTAAGGCAGACAGTGATATAAGTGTAAGGAAGACAGTGACATAAGTGTAAGGAAGACAGTGACATAAGTGTAAGGAAGACAGTGACATAAGTGTAAGGAAGACAGTGACATAAGTGTAAGGAAGACAGTGACATAGGTGTAAGGAAGACAGTGATATACGTGTAAGGCACACAGTGATATAAGTGTAAGGCAGACATTGACATAAGTGTAAGGAAGACAGTGATATACGTGTAAGGCACACAGTGATATAAGTGTAAGGAAGACAGTGACATAAGTGTAAGGAAGACAGTGATATACGTGTAAGGCACACAGTGATATAAGTGTAAGGCAGACAGTGACATAAGTGTAAGGAAGACAGTGACATAAGTGTAAGGAAGACAGTGACATAAGTGTAAGGAAGACAGTGACATAAGTGTTAGGAAGACAGTGACATAAGTGTAAGGAAGACAGTGACATAAGTGTAAGGAAGACAGTGACATACGTGTAAGGAAGACAGTGACATAAGTGTAAGACAGACAGTGACATAAGTGTAAGACAGACAGTGACATAAGTGTAAGGAAGACAGTGACATAAGTGTAAGGAAGACAGTGACATAAGTGTAAGACAGACAGTGACATAAGTGTAAGACAGACAGTGACATAAGTGTAAGGAAGACAGTGACATAAGTGTAAGGCACACAGTGACATAAGTGTAAGGAAGACAGTGACACAAGTGTAAGGCAGACAGTGACATAAGTGTAAGACAGACAGTGACATAAGTGTAAGACAGACAGTGACATAAGTGTAAGGAAGACAGTGACATAAGTGTAAGGCACACAGTGACATAAGTGTAAGGAAGACAGTGACATAAGTGTAAGGAAGACAGTGACATAAGTGTAAGGAAGACAGTGACATAAGTGTAAGGAAGACAGTGACATACGTGTAAGGCAGACAGTGGCATAAGTGTAAGGAAGACAGTGATATACGTGTAAGGCACACAGTGACATAAGTGTAAGGCAGACAGTGACATAAGTGTAAGGAAGACAGTGACATAAGTGTAAGGAAGACAGTGACATAAGTGTAAGGAAGACAGTGACATACGTGTAAGGCAGACAGTGGCATAAGTGTAAGGAAGACAGTGATATACGTGTAAGGCACACAGTGACATAAGTGTAAGGAAGACAGTGACATAAGTTTAAGGAAGACAGTGACATAAGTGTAAGGAAGACAGTGACATACGTGTAAGGCAGACAGTGGCATAAGTGTAAGGAAGACAGTGATATACGTGTAAGGCACACAGTGACATAAGTGTAAGGAAGACAGTGACATAAGTGTAAGGAAGACAGTGACATACGTGTAAGGCAGACAGTGATATACGTGTAAGGCAGACAGTGATATACGTGTAAGGCAGACAGTGGCATAAGTGTAAGGAAGACAGTGATATACGTGTAAGGCACACAGTGACATAAGTGTAAGGAAGGCAGACAGTGATATACGTGTAAGGCAGACAGTGGCATAAGTGTAAGGAAGACAGTGATATACGTGTAAGGCACACAGTGACATAAGTGTAAGGAAGACAGTGACATACGTGTAAGGAAGACAGTGACATACGTGTAAGGCAGACAGTGGCATAAGTGTAAGGAAGACAGTGATATACGTGTAAGGCACACAGTGACATAATTGGAAGGAAGACAGTGACATAAGTGTAAGGAAGACAGTGACATAAGTGTAAGGAAGACAGTGACATAAGTGTAAGGAAGACAGTGGCATAAGTGTAAGGAAGACAGTGACATACGTGTAAGGAAGACAGTGACATAAGTGTAAGGAAGACAGTGACATAAGTGTAAGGAAGACAGTGACATACGTGTAAGGAAGACAGTGACATAAGTGTAAGGAAGACATTGACATAGGTGTAAAAAAGACAGTAACATAAGTGTAAGGCACACAGTGACATAAGTGTAAGGCAGACAGTGGCATAAGTGTAAGGAAGACAGTGATATACGTGTAAGGAAGACAGTGACATAAGTGTAAGGAAGACAGTGACATAAGTGTAAGACAGACAGTGACATAAGTGGAAGGCTGACATTGACATAAGTGTAAGGAAGACAGTGACATAAGTGTAAAAAAGACAGTGACATAAGTGTAAGGAAGACAGTGACATAAGTGTAAGGAAGACAGTGACATACGTGTAAGGAAGACAGTGACATACGTGTAAGGCAGACAGTGATATACGTGTAAGGCAGACAGTGGCATAAGTGTAAAGAAGACAGTGACATAAGTGGAAGGCTGACATTGACATAAGTGTAAGGAAGACAGTGACATAAGTGTAAAAAAGACAGTGACATAAGTGTAAGGAAGACAGTGACATAAGTGTAAGGAAGACAGTGATATACGTGTAAGGCACACAGTGACATAAGTGTAAGACAGACAGTGACATAAGTGGAAGGCTGACATTGACATAAGTGTAAGGAAGACAGTGACATAAGTGTAAAAAAGACAGTGACATAAGTGTAAGGAAGACAGTGACATAAGTGTAAGGAAGACAGTGACATACGTGTAAGGAAGACAGTGACATACGTGTAAGGCAGACAGTGATATACGTGTAAGGCAGACAGTGGCATAAGTGTAAAGAAGACAGTGATATACGTGTAAGGCACACAGTGACATAAGTTTAAGGAAGGCAGACAGTGATATACGTGTAAGGCAGACAGTGGCATAAGTGTAAGGAAGACAGTGATATACGTGTAAGGCACACAGTGACATAATTGGAAGGAAGACAGTGACATAAGTGTAAGGAAGACAGTGACATAAGTGTAAGGAAGACAGTGACATAAGTGTAAGGAAGACAGTGACATACGTGTAAGGCAGACAGTGGCATAAGTGTAAGGAAGACAGTGATATACGTGTAAGGCACACAGTGACATAAGTGTAAGACAGACAGTGACATAAGTGGAAGGCTGACATTGACATAAGTGTAAGGAAGACAGTGACATAAGTGTAAGGCAGACAGTGACATAAGTGGAAGGCTGACATTGACATAAGTGGAAGGCTGACAGTGACATAAGTGTAAAAAAGACAGTGACATAAGTGTAAGGAAGACAGTGACATAAGTGTAAGGAAGACAGTGACATAAGTGTAAGGCAGACAGTGACATAAGTGGAAGGCTGACAGTGACATAAGTGTAAGGCAGACATTGACATAAGTGGAAGGCTGACATTGACATAAGTGTAAGGCAGACAGTGACATAAGTGGAAGGCTGACATTGACATAAGTGGAAGGCTGACATTGACATAAGTGTAAAAAAGACAGTGACATAAGTGTAAGGAAGACAGTGACATAAGTGTAAGGAAGACAGTGACATAAGTGTAAGGAAGACAGTGACATAAGTGTAAGGAAGACAGTGACATACGTGTAAGGAAGACAGTGACATAAGTGTAAGGAAGACAGTGACATAAGTGTAAGGAAGACAGTGACATAAGTGTAAGGAAGACAGTGACATAAGTGTAAGGAAGACAGTGACATAGGTGTAAAAAAGACAGTAACATAAGTGTAAGGCTGACATTGACATAAGTGTAAGCCGACATTGACATAAGTGTTACACAGACATTGACGGAAGTGTTACACAGACATTGACAGAAGTGTAAGACAGACATTGACAGAAGTGTTACACAGACATTGACGGAAGTGTTACACAGACATTGACAGAAGTGTAAGACAGACATTGACAGAAGTGTTACACAGACATTGACGGAAGTGTTACACAGACATTGACATTAGTGTAAGGCTGACATTGACATAAGTGTAAGGCAGACATTGACATAAGTGTAAGACAGACATTGACATTAGTGTAAGGCAGACAGTGACATAAGTGTTAGGCAGACATTGATATAAGACATTGACATAAGACATTGACATAAGTGTAAGGAAGACATTGACATAAGACATTGACATAAGTGTAAGGAAGACAGTGGCATAAGTGTAAGGCAGACATTGACATTAGTGTAAGGCTGACATTGACATAAGTGTAAGGAAGACATTGACATAAGACAGTGACATAAGTGTAAGGCAGACATTGACATAAGTGTAAGGCAGACATTGACATTAGTGTAAGGCTGACATTGACATAAGTGTAAGGCAGACATTGATATAAGTGTTAGGCAGACATTGACATAAGTGTAAGGCTGACATTGACATTAGTGTAAGGCTGACATTGACATAAGTGTAAGGCAGACATTGACATAAGTGTTAGGCAGACATTGACATTAGTGTAAGGCTGACATTGACATAAGTGTTAGGCAGACATTGATATAAGTGTTAGGCAGACATTGATATAAGTGTAAGGAGGACATTGACACAAGTGTAAGACAGACACTGACATAAGTGTAAGGAAGACATTTACATAATTGTAAGGAAGACATTGACATAAGTGTAAGGAAGACATTGACATACGTGTAAGGCAGACATTGACGTAAGTGTAAGCCGACATTGACATACTAGTAGGTGTTCTAGTAACCCAGCGTGTTGCTCTAATACAAACTGACATAAGAGTCTTTAGCACAGTTACAGGAGTCTGAAAAATAGATTACATAATATACAGCTCTTGTGCTAGTATATTGATGACTTCAACCTTAAAACTGTTAAACAAATTGTATCGTAATCTGTTATTTCTCGCTTATTTATGACAGGTAATCAATTAAAGATGAGGAGTTGGATTTCTGTTGTGCTATTTCTTACTCCCGTTGTCCTGGGAATTTTACAATGGCGTGAGAAAGGTTACCTCAGATTACCATATAATCAAGCCGGTCAATTCGGAATGCTAAGAAATGGCGCGACCAAGGCTACCTATCACCCACAAACAAGGATGTTGTATGTTATTGGTAGGTTTTTATTTAACATCAAAAAACTAGTCTTGAACATATTTATGCTAGTCATAAAATGCCAAGGGGAGATCTGAAAAACAAAAAATGGCTAGGGGAGATCAGAAAGACAAAATCTAAGTACGAAATTACAAACTCATGCTTTCAGAAACCTAAAAAATACAGCAAACACTCAAAACATGATAGTCAAACTTCTTCACACCAGGGGGCGATATCAAGTGTTCTAAAAGGCTGAGCATATGTCCTGCTTCGTCACAAACACCCGAGTAATCGATGCAGGAACACGATCGATTGGAGAACCAGATAGTTACTTAAGAATATCAATCACAATATGTGCGACAGATACTCAATAACGATTAAGCGACCATGAAATTTAAAAGGCCAGCCAGAAATCCTTGTTTGTTTGTCCTACAGTGAGCGGGAATCACGATAGGATTTGCAAGATATCTTATAAGCTTAGTAATAAACAGTAAAAAATACTGTTGTCTTTCTTTCGTTGTTTCCCCCCAAAAACTGTTAACATAGTGACTTTCTATAATTTATATTTTGTCTATGTTATAATGATATAATTTATAAAAGTTGATTTTTTTCTCAAAAACATTCTCTTATTTTGTAGGTACTGGAACAAATTTAATGCATATTGTTGATTTAACTAACACAGACCAACCTAGGATTGCATATACTCACTTCTTTAACGCCGTTGGCGACGGTGAAATTACAGACGTCGTTTCATGTCCAGACAGTGTTGCTGTTTCAATAGTTAACAATGACAAAACTTCTGAAGGTCACGTGGAAGTATTTTTGCCGTTTACAGCAAACGATCAGACCATTACAAGACTGGGACGTATTACAGGTAAACACAAGAATTCTACAATATCAACTTACATCAAATAACAAATAAAGAAATCCAATAGCGAGGAACATTAATCTTATCTCGAGCGCACACCGTATGGTCTTCAGATATTAAAGGGTGGTTTTTTCCATATTCTGTAATGTTGCCAAATATCAAAGAATTTATGTGTTAACCTGTTATAAATATCTATATACAAAACAAAAATCAATAATGGATGTAATTATTTCCTTGTCTCATAGTAAAAAGTCTAAATGGGCGCAATAAAACAAGCAAATGATTCGCTGTTTTATTTTTGAGGTATATCGATCTTAATCACTAATGTTAAAACATAGTACAGAAAAAACAAAAACCCGAAAAATTATCTGTACTTGTCCGAAAGGTACACATCAAAAATGTGTTTACATTTTTTAATTATATAACGTAATTTATCTTTTGGCTATGACATGGCATCTATGGGACAATAATGATACCCGCCACATTGTATTGTATTTAAGATTCAAGAAAACATGGATTGAACTTGATCAAAATGTTATAGTATTTAACAGCTGTTTAAAGTTTAAACAAAATTCATTGACGCGTTTTTAAATCATTGTCTGGAAACCCCCGGGTAACGGACATACGACACTCATATCCAAACGAAGTGGATCATATAATACCTCATCACTTCGTGGCAAATGCATATCATGATAAAAGTCGTTTGCATTTTATTTCTGTAGTTGGCGTTTATCCCAAATCAATGGCGTTCACACCAGATTGTTCTAGATTAGTAGTTGTCAACGAAGGCAAGCCAGGGATACGTGTAAACACTGGTCGTTTCTATGACCCTGAAGGTTCAATCTCTATTATTGTCCGAAACGATGCCGGTTTTCCTCCTGAAATAAATCTGAATTTCCAGAGCTTTAACAACAGGTAAGAAAAATTCACAAACAAAAAATAAGACACTTTGGAACATTTAATTGTGAGATCACACATGTGTAGTGACGTAACATTCAATAGTAAATGTTTGACTTCTATGGCTTCAATACAAAATTATTAAGAAATAATGCTACAAAATTGAAGAGAACGAATACCTATATTCCGACGAGGTGAGACAATATGTTTTGAATAACCGAAAAGAAACATTGAAAGCAGCTTTATAAAAATGATTTAAGTATTCAAAGAAGAGAAACTAGGTCGTATACATTTACATGACTACCTAGTAATCTGCACCGACTTTATGTACTGTTATTGCATTAACTCAAATGAATGGCAGTAGTATGCATGTTGTTGATCATTTTGTTGATAATATTTTGCAGAGTACTTGAGTACGTCGTGAAAGGTGTCCGTTATATATTTAGAGGAGACACTGCCGCTGGCATACAGTCTACATTTTCTCAGGATCTGGAGCCAGAATCTGTAGTTATTGACAATAATGGTCGTTATGCCTACATTTCACTACAGGTTAGCAAGTATTTAGTTTTAGGTGACAAACGACCATCGCGTATGACCCTATGTAAATGTCAATCTCTTACCGTTAAAGATTGGTCGTACTAGGGGTTTCATATTCTTACAGAAAAGTAATAATTCGATTAGATTTATATAGGCTTTGAGTGTTTCCATGACACATACAGTGACAACATACTCTGTAATGTTAGGTTAGATTGATGTACATTGTAATTTTTCTTAAAGAAAACAATTCAATTGTTTACTGTGGTAATATACAATGTACTGTTTCGTTGGCTATTTTGATCTATTTTGTAGAAAAATAATATACACTGGTAATTTTTTGTCAGCCATTTTGTAGAAAAATAATATAAACTTTGGCTATTGTTGAGAGCGGTAATTATACACTGTTGTTGTTCGTTGACATATTTTGTAGGAAAATAATGCCATTGTTAAATTGGATTTAACAACGAACATGTATATAGATATATATCCACTCGGTGTAAAAAACTTTTCCAACTTTGACATGGATGCCAGCGACAGAGATGGAGGTAACTCATTGTGTGTCCATTTAATTGTTTGAGTTGTATTATACCGTATATGACGTCATAATTTAAGGATTTATCATTTTATTACATGTAAGATATCATACTGAATTAAAACAGTGCGAATAGATAAAGCTATATAGTAGCATTAGATGGAACATTCATGTCCTGACAATTAATGTAATCACTAACAAACACTTTAGCTATGTGATGTTCTGTTATTGACATATTCTTGTTTTGTCATTAAACGTACTCTCAGAAAGGCTTTCTCTTTCAGGTGCTAACTTGAAACGTCACCAAGTGTATGGCTTTCACCAACCAAGAGATTTAAAATATGGAGTTATCAACGGTCAAGGATACATACTGACAGCTAATACTGGTGCTATAAAGGAATTCAGACTAGCAACTGAAGGATTCGAATTCACCGATGCCGGAAGAGCACGTGTTCTTAATACTGGTAACGAATAAATTTCCTTTCATATTACCATTATTCTAAATTTTCCTTAAATTATTTCCTATTACTATCAAAAGACTACACTTATAATTTCCGTATTTGACCTAATCGGCGATACAGTGCGCTTAATGTAGATTATGTTGTTACTGTGATACAAATTTTCTACTAAACTTCCCAACAAATGTGATGACTTCAACTTTCTAAAAGTTGTTTCCCTCCTTGTGCAGCAACATTCCATCCTCTCCAGCATACAAGTCAACGTTTCGCAACTTATATGTAACTCTAGAGCTGGTGGGGAATACCACGATTTCTTCGTCTAGCTATTCAATTAACGCGGAAATATCAAACTCAATGGTTGTGGTTTTCCTTGAAGAAATTGTATGAAAGTCGTCATGTCCTTTCAACAAAATACGAATATCTGTGTCTCGAATGAGTACATTGTAGGTTGTCGTAGTTTGTGTTGTATCTTCCTTTACCGCAGGATTGACTGTCAACGACACGACAGATATGTCGCAACAGGCAGTAACTGATTACGCTTGCGAAACACCTCGTGTCCCAGGCTTTTGTTTTTGTGTTGCTGTGTTGTGTGTGTCCTATGGCTTTGTGTTGCTTTGTTGTGTGTGTCCTATGGCTTTGTGTTGCCTCTTTGTTATTTCTTCACTTAATTCAATACGTTTCGTTGCTTACTAGGTGGCTTGATTGATCAAGCTTTGGTTGGAGCTGCTAATCTGGCTAAAATAAACAGTGACACTGAATTAGGTACGTATAATACATTTATATAAACATAGAACAAGGATAGAATTAATTTAACAAAAAGTGTTAACTGTTTTAAAAAAAGTATATCTATATTTTACATGTTGTCAGTGTGTCTCTGTTTAAATATATTTTATGACCTCTCATACATCATCAACAGAAGTAAACATTTCGGAGACTATATAGATGATAGTCTGATCCAAGGGCAATAACTATTTTGATTGTTATTTTGCTCAAATGACTGCTGTTATAGTTCAGACTAATATTTGTTCTTTGAAAATACAATATAAAATGTGATAAGAACAACAGGTTTTACTGAGGTTAATTTTATGCTAAAGTATGTTTTTATAATTTGAAGGTCGCCTACACATTAGCAAATTCGACGGTCTAAACAACCAACAGAACCTTGTTCAGTATTTGCATACCTACGGTGGCAGAAGTATCTCCATGTTTAATTCAGCTACGTTTACACGAGTCTACGACACTGGGGACGATATGGAGAGATATGTCGCTGCCCAATATCCCACCACCTTTAATGGAGAGTGTTCAAACGCTAATCTGTCACCTGCCAATGAAGCCGATCTTAGATCAGATGACTACGTGAGTATTATAGGAAACGATAATATTACATACGTTCTGCATTGTGTAAAATGCCATCTTTCCCTTAAGCAGTGTATAGATTTTGCATCTCTGTGTGTGTTACAATTTTACATTCTATTCCTCTGATGGGTCCTTGGTGGCCGAGTCGTTATGGTAGTTATTCATCTTCTATTAATCAAGTGCCTGTCAGTTGCAGACAGGATGTGCTCGAATCTAACCAAAGGTCGGGTTTGGTAACTTGGAAATCCGGCTTTCTCTTCAATAATAAAACGCCTGGAGTCAAAATTTCCTCTGATGGGTCCTTGGTGGCCGAGTCGTTATGGTAGTTATTCATCTTCTATTAATCAAGTGCCTGTCAGTTGCAGACAGGATGTGCTCGAATCTAACCAAAGGTCGGGTTTGGTAACCTGGAAATCCGGCTTTCTCTTCAATAATAAAACGCCTGGAGTCAAAATTTGTTTTCACTATTTGTCTGGTAAGATTTTAATCTATGTTTACGGCATTTATACTTACCTAATAAATTGCGCATTTTGTTGGTACGTTTGGGAAAATGTTCATTTTCTCATAAATTACAAATCTCATCAAAGCCGTATAGTCAATGATTATTGGATGGTCCCTTGAAAAGTTTATGTTCTCTTTTTGGTATCGAAATTATAATAAATGTCCGCAACTGCAGGATTAAGTTAAACATAAGACTCCAATAAAATGTTTTAAAAAATGCTTTTTCTTTGAAACCGACGAATCAGTTGAAAGAAAACTTAGCAGCAGTATTCATTAGACTGTCTTCTGTATAGTGGTCTGGTTCAACTAGTCTGAAACTAAACTCACCGTTTAAGTTGTTTAAGGAGATCATGAGAGTGTCTATACTAGCGAAACATGAACTCGGACATAGGTTTAGCGAATAATCCTACTCTTGCTTTTTTGCGAGGTTACTCCGAAAAAAAAATTTAAAAAACCTAATATCGGATTATGACGGCAGTAAAATTCGGCCTAGGACATAGAAAACTACATTAAATCTTGTAGTGCATGAAAAGTTAGGCATATAATATGTAGCAAAGCAAGAAAAGATAGTCAAGTTATTATCTGTGCACACAACCGTCGGGAAAAGTGGGTTTGAATGTCCCTCAGAATTAGTTAATGATTGTTGATTACGTTTCTGATGTCTTTTAAACGCTTTGTTTAATCCGACAATGAATCCGAAGTTTGTGACTTTGCAGAACAATACAAGTCACTCATAAAACTAGTTCTCTTGTTATCCTCAATTAAATGAAAAGTAAGATTAATGGCACTTGGTACTTCATGGTCGGAATCAGTATCTGGAGTATTTATCGTCTTCAATGATAGTTCTTATTTGACCCGCAGATGGTGGGTGCTTTCTTGTTTTTATGTAATGCAAACCGATGTATGGATACAATAAACCAGGTTGACATTTAAAAAGATTGGTTGATCCCTACTAACACTGCATTTGAACAGACTTTTCGAATCCAGTCTGTGCTGCCATAAATTGATTTTATGCTTGTGCGTTTTCGTTTGTTTGTTTGTTTTTTTTTTAATTAAGCCCGTTTTTGTGTTTTGATTTTACGTGAATCGTTACTATGTTTTTCTTTTTATTTCCTTAAACTTATGCTATCGCGACAAAAGCAATATGGTTTCTACTAAAACACGTACATTAAATTGTTCTCTTTTGAAAAAAAGTAAGTAGTAAACCAAAAAAAAAAAAACAAAAAACAAAAAAAAAAAACAAAAAAAAAAAAAAAAAAAAAAACAAAAACAAAAAACCCCCCAAAAAGTATTATCATCATGCAAAAGTCAGTTTGTTGGTAATGTCCTTATTGCGTCAACATTTAATCAATGTAATTTTTGTATCCAAAGATTATAAAATAGGATCAGCGCAAATGCTTTCATCCTTAGCTCACGAGAATTTCTATATATAATGAGGCTATCAACTGATACTGTGATAGATTTGCTAAAAAATTAGTTTCAGTAAATTGTGTTTTTCAGTTTTATATATTTCCGTTGAAAGCACATTTTTCATTGGTCATGCATGATAACAAACACCATAATATTGCGCTTGAATAACAAACAACTATTTTGTCTAAATTGAATACATAATTATAGATTAAAATGAAAAAAAAAACGCTACGATGTCTTAAAATAGGCATTAACATTGTACTTTTGTGTTTAACAGGGTGTAGAACCAACTGCTATTGATGTTGGTTCGTTTAACGGAAGTCCAGTATTAGTAGCAGGGGCGAGAACAGGACAGTTGTTTATGTACTCTGTTATCGGAACTGCTCTAACATACCAAAGTGTTCATAGGAGGGGTACTGACAGTCAGATATGGAATACTCTGTACACAAATAACCAGGCTGGGGACGCAATCATTTCAGATATAGGGTAAGGATACACTGTACACAAATAACTAGGCTGGGGACGCAATCATTTCAGATATAGGGTAAGAAAAATAGTATCTGCAGATAACACAGGCATTTGTTACCTGAAAATCACATTCTGATGATACATCAATAAAAACTTGCTTCAAGCCAGACTTGTGCAGGAAAACAAATACGAGAAAACAAACAGATTGTGTTTTGTTCCAGGAGATTTTCCTTATATATTGGTTATGTTATTTCTTTTTAAACACTTGGCTTGGTCAGATGTAATGTATATCAATACCTTAAATCCATCAAACCATATTTTATTGATCTATATATAAATATAGATATTATATATATTAAACAGGTATCTTGATGAAACTACGTCACCATCACGTACACCATTGGTGTATGTTATTGGATCGGGAACCAGTTCTATCGGACTCTACGAGATTTACGACGATGGAAATACAAAGTTATAATAAAATAATTCAATTGTTTCATTTGGGTTTTCTTGAATGACGCCATATTAGAAGGGTATTTAATATTCATCAAGTTTAACTGAGACAAAAATCACCACACTGTACAATAAGTAAAACAATGCTAAAATCTTAACCAGTATGCATAATTAAAGTATAATATTAATATAAGTATGGTGGAAATTGTAATGCTGATTTCGTGATTTTGCAGAAATTTAGGACATTTTCAGCTTAAAAGCGGCAAAATTTAAAACAAAAATGGACAAAATAAGAAAGACAAAGCAAGACCTAATCTGTTTTCTGTTGTGCCGGGGAGCAAAGCCCACACTATACATAAATTTGTGGCAGGGGTCCTATGCCTTTCCAACGATGTTAAAAGACCTTGTGTTGAGGAAAGTGCTCAAAAATAAAATCACGTGGCACAATACTAGTAAACCACATATTGATGATTGATAGGATACAGCTAACTACCAGCGTATTGACGCGCCATATTGGGTTGGCTCATTTACTACCTGGTATTTTGCTTGGTTATTTCATTCATGGTTTACCACAAAATAAGTTCTGAAGTAGCGTGGTGGACATTAAATGGTTCTCTGTTATAAAGTCAGTCGGGTCAAAACAACATTATCTATTGATTAGTGTAGTTGACACATACTAAATCAAATTGACGGAGAGGGCATGTAATGGGTCTGCCTGTATATGAAAATGCACTTAAAATTCAATCAATTTCTGTTCGTATAGCGCATAACTTGGAATGACAAATTAGCACCATTATCTACGGACTGTCACTAAGAGACAATTCACTTAGCTCAAATACTAGTAAACATCGTTAGTTTACACAACACAATCGACAAAATCGCTATTTTGCAGTGTTTTCTTTTGACCTTTATGTGACGTATTATCTGATTTCACTCTACTAGATGTCGTTCAGAAAACACCGTGACGTCACAGTGTTACACAACATCGCTAAAAAGATGTATATGTTCGTACGGATCTTCTATGAGTGATAGTCTTTTTGCAGAACGAGTAGAAGATTGGTCTCCAACAGAGATTGCGACCAAAAGAAATCTTTCACGCGGGTGTCTGAGATTTTTTCGTCTTGCACTCCCACAGGTGTTTGATTCTTTTTCTCACTAATTCGTTAAAAAAAACTCAGGTGGTGTTCTGTTGGAAGATGTTGACAAATAGAGTTATCCACCCTAAAAGTAATATCCAGTGTACATTCTGACGTAAAAGTGCTTGTTTTGATGTGTGCTAATATCATATTGTGACATAAATTGGGTCGTGGAAACTCACATATTAATATTGAAAGAGGCAGACTAAATAATACATTTTTACGGGAACAAGCGAGACGATTATTCGTTCTTATTTTGATTTCTTCCGATTTTCATTTTTGTGTGGTTCATCTATATATAAATCGATTCTTTCGATATTTTTCTCCATCAAGCTAATTTTATACCGTTTCGAAGTTCGTTTCCATAACAAACCTATCTTACCCACTTTTCACGTTCAGTTTTAATCAAATAATTACGTGACATGCAATTGTTCTTTTTTCGCAATGAATCCTGGTAGTAATTTATTCATTGATCTACTACCGAAAATAGTGTGAACGAATGGGTAAACAAGGATTAGATAAGAAGGCAAATGAGGAAGTACAATAAAAAAGGTTAAGATAAAAGGGCAAAAAATACCAGAATCCCTTAAAAATTATAGCATGATATTCAGAAACAAAAGAAAGTCTTGAAAGTACTTGAAAATGTGATATGTGGCATACCAATCGAAGTTTCTAAAACTTCAAAATAATTCAAATTTTTTTTGTCATACATCAGACCCCCAAAATCAGAAGTTCCCAAGAAAAGATGGTATCATAACATCATATCCAAAATCAAAATCAAAGGCACTTAATTTACAGTTTCAGAATGCTTTTAAACCTTAAACAGAAGACCATATTCCAAACAAAGGGCACCATATATATATCCACAAATGCCAGACACACATTACAGAAGCAGGTATCAGTAAACTCCTGAAAATATAAATATCCATAATGCAGTCGAATCAGACCAAATTCAACAATGCAGTCAATACATTGCTCCAATATTAAAATTACTGTTTAAAAATCGCTCGACACAGGCAAAATACCAAACGACTGGCGTCATGCAAGTGTTTTCCAGCATTTAAAAAGGGCGATAAACACGACATGCTTATTTCTTTAACCTGCATATTTTGTATTGTAAGCTATTATAACATGTAGTCACTAGCCAGATCATGACACATCGTGAACACAATCACTTTTAATATGACGTTCAACATGGTTTCAGATCATCCCGTTCGTGTGAAACACAATTAACATCCCTTATTTTATTTAATTTAATTTATATTTATTTATATTAACGAAACGGAAAATGAATTTCGAAAAGGAAAATGGTTCATTTTCTCATTCGAATAGCGAAAAAAACTGAAAAGGAAAATGAATGTCGAAAAGGAAAATGGGTTATTTTCCTATTCGAATAGCGAAAAGGAAACTGAATAACGAAAAGAAAAATGGATGTCGAAAAAAAAATGGTTCATTTTCCCATTCGGATAACGAATATTAAACAGAATAAAGAAAAGGAAAATGAATGTCGAAAAGGAAAATGGTTCATTTTCCCATTCGAATAGCGAATAGGAAACTGAATAACGAAAAGGAAAATGAATGTTTTCCCATTACATAACAAAAAAAAAAGCGAATTACTAAAAGACAAAAAGATACCATTTTCCTGTTTAGAATATCGAAAAGTAAAAACGAAATGGAAAACAACTTGAGTTACGTTAAAACCTTATGTCCGTCAAGGCACAGTACTAGATATAATTTTTAATCTGCATTAACGATTTAGCAGAATACATGACACAGAGTAAATTAAGATTGTTTACTGATTACAGCATAATTTATAAAGAAATTAGAACACATGAAGACTGTCAAAACTACAAGAAGATCTCAAAGCAGCTGGCAAGAGGGAAAAAGTCTGGTTGATGCACTTTCACCCTGATAAATAAAAAATAGTAAGTATTAAAGAACCAAAATCCACATACGTTTACTTACAAACTTTAGAGATACTCTCTTAAATGTTCACACAAAATATTTATGTGTATCACTTTAATCAAATCTATAATGGGACAAGCATATTGATAACATGACAACAAAAAGCAAATTAATCTTTAGGCTTTATACGAAGAAATCTCAAAATCTCATCTGAAAAGTAAAATCTCTTGCATATAAAGCTCTAGTCCTGCCAAAATTAGAATAATGTTCAAATATTTGGGATGCACACCAAAAACAACAAATCAACCAGATCGAAAAAGTTCAACTAAAAGCAGCCCGACACAGCAACCCCATTCCTGCAACAAGACATTTATATACAGTGTATACTTTATGCAGGAATTACTATGTATATATCATTGTGTCAATGTGTATTAGTATAAGCCTTATTCAGGAGTAACAATACCAATTGTTAGCAATATTAACTTACCAATCTTCCGTTGGGTCCGTAACAGACAATGACCACAACACAAATGACAAAGCTGTTTATAGACTAGTGGGAGAGTCCACAATAGTAGGTGTTAGGTTGCTCCATAATGATCTGCGTTTGATCTTTAATTGACATGTGGGAACAAACTGGACATACATGTATTTATCTGAAGGACTATATTTCAGTGCATGCTACCTTACTAATATATTCAACAGAACATTAAACTGTTATGTGATCGAAATTAGAGTAGAAAATTAGCTTGATTAAAGTTTAGATGATTATTTTCATGGAGAAATTTGTTTTTTGAGTTAAAAAATCATTAAATACACTCATAAAACATTCTTTTGATGATTTTCGTTTAAATAGTTGTATTTTATAAAGACAGGAATATAGTTTCGATAAAAGTTGTTATTAAAATCTTTGGCATTCATTGCAGGTCGCCAAAAATCTATTAATGTAACAACACTTATATTTTTCTATAAAGCATGGCAAATAAACGTTTATGGACGTCCTGCTTTTTGATTTAGATAAAGTTGAATTCAATTATTATTATTATGACAAAAAATTATCTATCTCTATTTTAGATTGTAGTCAGCAACGAATTTAAACTCTCGAAATTAATTTTGTCATGTTTACGAAATTCTGGACCGTAACACCGTTTGTGAGCTCTAAAGCCATAAAGGCGTTTGAATAATGTGTTACTATTTCCACTGAACACCACTTTTACTGAAATGTATGTTTTACTAAAATATTAGTTAAAAAACAGCAATTTTATCAATCAGAACTGACCAAAAGCTGATTCAAAAAGAGGTTAAGAAATAAAAATATGGCTTAACAATATATACATTCAGTCAAAGTAAAGTTGAAAAAAATACTGTACTTTTTTGCAGCACGACCAAGTGTAAAGTTTTAAAACCTTAAAGATCTCATGATGTCCTTTTGTTTAAATTCGAATTAACTCGAATAAAAATGAATTACGAAATCTTAAATGCAAAAATAAAAATATGAAAGTAAACAATATATGTATATAATATAATCACTATTTAAAAAACCTAAATAAAGCATGCAATGGGGCGAACCAAAACTTAACTTGTACTCATTAAGAGAATCGTTTGACATACAAATTAGCTATGTAACGTGTATCTTTAAAACATGTAACGTAAAAGAAAATATGTCAAGATTCAATAATTTTATTTTTGTTGTACACATATTTGTTAACAGTAACACACTAACAATAATTAAACAAAATAGATTTTTCGTCAAACTTTTGTAAATTATATGAAGCACTGTATGTGGATATTATTTATTTATAATTGATCTACCCATGCCAAATTAGAGGTAACTTAGAAATAAATAGATGTCTATAAATCTTTACTCAATTCCCAGAAGTGACTATTAACTGACTACAATTTATTAACTTCGTCACCATGACTTAATTGATCGTTATGGGAAATCAGTGTCTCAAATACGATCTGACATTTTTGCTGAGTTATAGGTAGTGATTCCTATTCCTGGATTTGACTTTTCCCTAGACATGACAATGAGTAACTCGATGGGTGTCTAATTAGAGACAGGCACTGCTTACTCGTCCGAAGCACCTGAGTGCACCCATGGTTTTTATTGGGTTCGGGTTACTCTTTTTATGTTTTTGGTTTTTGTGTTCCGTTTGTCTATATCCGGATTTGTAACTGTCCCTTGACTTTTGGCTCTAGCTGTTCGGTCGGTTTTCTTTGCTATTTTTCTTATCAGTAGATCAGGAACAGGCGTATCAATTCGCCCTCACTAAGCATATTAGATGCCTCAACATACTGTAAACACGTTTGCATTAAACATAATTTATAGAGCTTGAAAAACTCAGTAATATCTAATCCCATTTTACTCGATATTTCCATTTTCCCTTTACAATTTTCTTCCTCAAATATTTTTTCTTAATTTAAAATATATTATTGTTACCATTGTTTCTATTATTTTTGTTTTTCTGCGTCGGAGCATCAACAGAGATGTTTTCTATTACTAAATCGTCAGGTGTTTCTTCTGTTGCGATTATTGCTGGCTCAATCGCATCATCATTTAGTGGCGTTATAACGTCATATGGTTTGTCGGCCCCCATGTACCCACTCTTCAACCTGTCACCATGAATTCGGTTTAACTGCATTAATGATCGACATAAATCCGTATTTAAAGACGATGATGCTATGAGATGTCTCACTTTCCTCCATGACACATATGTTGTCGTCCCGGAAGACAAGGCTTCTAACATTACTATGAATACCTCATTAAAAAACATCAATGATATATCTCTGTTAATTCCTCATTTGACATGTATGAAATCCTGTCTTACCATAATTCCTTAATGAATTCTTTGAATATTAATTAGGACTTATCATACTGATATTGGATTCCAAAATCACAAAAAAATTCTTACAAGGAAAAATACATAACCGGCTTATCTGCGTGCTCTACCAAAGAGTTATGTTATGTGGATGCTTAAAAATTTAAAAGAACTTTTGGAAAACTTAAAATCAAGATTGATATTTAAAATTTCATTTGTTAGAACCTTTCATTAAACTTTTTATACCACCTTGCCGCACGAAAAACTACAATCTCATCTTAAAGAAATCATATATAAAGTCTTTGCTTCCCTATATGCCTAAACACATGTAGTTTTAGGTTACCGAAGAACTAAAAGGCAAATTTGGCTACAGCGAAGACCAGATAAAAAAGAATGCTTAATTTTCCAATCGAAAACATTTTTGTAACTATTGGATGATGTGTTTTTCAGCAGCCAATCGGAATTGCAATAGGTACAAACTGTTCCCCACTCCTTGCCGATGTGTTCCTGTATTCTTATGAAACTGAATTATTTTTGACGTCTTATTAAAGACAATCAGATAGCAGAAGCTATGTTCTTTACTTTTACATATAGATTTTTTATGATGTTCTTTCAATTAACAACCCTGAAAAATGCTGAGTGGCTTCCGTTAATATATCATTCAGAAATGGAAATTAAAGAAATCACAGCTTCATCTACATCACTGTTAGCCTTACACCTCGAATATGACACCAGCGCTCATCTTAGCACAAGAATTTACGACAAACGAGACGATTTTGATTTCAAAATCATAAATTTTTCTCACTTATGCAGCAATATTCTAGCTTCTAGTGTCTATATTTCTCAATTGGTGAGGTTGCAGCGAGTATACTGGTTTTCTTTTTGCAAACGTCTCCGGGATAAACTATAAACCAAGGTTATAAGAAAAAACGACTCGTCTGCGTCTTATATAAATTTTACTATAGATACCACTTCGTTGTTGAAAAATATCTCGTTTGAAGATATGGTTGCAGGTAGATTACCCAATTTTAGAAATCAGTCTACAGTGAATGTGAAACGATGCTTGTTGGATACACCTATTACTGACTAGTGGTATATGATAACGATCGATTTTAATCAACTAACCAACTCTCATGCTACTGGAGATTTAGCACGCCTTAAAACCTGGTTGAACCCACAATTTCTTATGAAATGCCTGCACCAAGTCATGACCCTATATTTTCAGTTGTTGTTGCTGGAGTTTGCCTGTTTCTATGATTTTGATTTGTGGATCGTCTTTTTTCTCGGTATTTTGTTTTAACCCTCATTTAAGGAGTTGTCAGATTCCTTGTAGCTTTACGTGTATCTCCGAAATTCTAAAATGCAGTATGAACCTATCCACGAACCATTAAGCTTTCTTCCGATTCTTGGAACAAGAACAGGCTGGTATAAAAAACTCTTTCACCAACATTGAAATGAGGGTTGTTACGGTCTTTATTTTCCCTTTTGCACATTTCATGTTTTACAGTTTATAAAAGTTCTTTTGCTACATTTTTGGCATATTCTTGTAATGTTCTATTTACTTCCATGTTTGGTAAGTTTGAATTAAGTGGGTTTTTATGACATCGTCCATGCAACAAGAAATAAATGGTGTATAAATCAGCTGTGTCAACAGATGGTGCAGTACTATTTGTAGCTACAATAATGTAGCTCCCTTTTTATGGACGGACCTACAAAGAGGTCCCATAACACGTAATGGAGCAAAACACTCTTGGGATTTATACATATTTCCCTTTATTAAACTGCTATCTTTTTTAATTTATAGTTTTCTTTTCTCCGCCATTAGCTGACATTTCTACAATGCGTTATTAAATCATTTTAACATTTTTTCGTTATCATGGCATAGTTGACAAAATTAAAATTGTAGAGTGTAGAATTGTAGAATCGTATCGGTAAACATTTGACCCCAGCTAATGCAATAAATTCGGAAAAACTTCATCCGAACTTCATACCTAAATCAATTCATAAATTATGCACTTCCGGAATTCAAATTTTGACAACAATGCAATGATTACAAATAAATGGTAAAACTACATTTCTGTAACGAATAAGGCGTTCTAGAAATATCAGTTAAACTTCAAAGACATTAACAAGTATTTAGCAATTTAGGGAAACAGTTTAATAGCTTATTATATGCCTAAAACCCCCGGGTGTGAATCACTCCTGGCTTGCTCCATTACGATTAATGGAACCTCTTTGTAGCTCCGTCCATTAAAAAAGAGCTACATTATTGTAGCTACACTTTTTTGCTACAATAAGCATTCAATGTGTAAATTATTTGTCGACCTTTTTAGTTGTACTTTACATAGCTCTAACACCCCTTTCACTCAGTTATTTCCTAGATCTAAGGAAAGAAATGTTTTTTAAAAAAATATGCCTTAATAATTATTTTCTGTTATAATTTATATGTCTTAACCTGAAATTGTGAACTTACGTTTTTTAGGCATTCTCCGATTAAAAAATATGAGAATCTGTTTTTAGTCGATATTAGTATGCAGGTGCCAGTTAGACTTTATCTAACATTTTCTGTAAATCTTCGCTATTATCAGCAAGTATCATCAGCATACAGAAACATGACTGTTCTTATGTATATACCTTGTTCATAGTCTAGATCAGAACTAATTGATTTTATTCTATCTAAATTTATCTTCATTTTCATTTAAGAAATAGTCATGTTAATCCTTCGGAAATATTGCCATAAGGCTGGGGAAAGGTTTTCGTCCTGGCGAACTCCTATTTTGAAGGAAATTAAAGAATACCATACACTACAGTTGACTTAGCTTGTAAACCGACCAGGGACTACAGTGCCAATTGTGCGACCAACCCGAACACATTGCAAACAAGTGCAGAAACTATGAGGTAAATGTAACAATTAGAAACAGTTCATTTGATATTGAGAGGACATGTCGCACGCAAGTGCAATTCGGACACGCCATAAGGGAGAAATTATGCCTTATATGTAGGACAAACTGTTAGGCTTGAGGACTAAACGGACATCAAACGCCTAACAGTAAGTTAGATTAACTGCGCTGATCCTTTAACAATTATATTAAAATAATCATTTCAGCTTTCAAGACATTTGCTCTGTTCGACATGGGGCTGACATTTAACCTTTCATTGTAAACGAGTTAGAAATAGTAGGTGTACGATTAGCAGGTTAAAGTTTGATAGAGATTCTATTAAAAATATTAGAGCCTCTTTTTATTTTAGGCATAGATTTTGCAAAGCTAATTGACAGTGATTTATTTTGTTAAATAGAACTGTTACTTTTGATAGTAGGCAGTTGGTTGCTGAAACTGATATTACTATTCCTAAGGTATTCAGCAGTAGTTATTGTTGCAAACAGACTTAATTTTATCCCTTTCTGCTGAATCGCATAGTTAGTGTTACCATAGTTTATTAGCTTCAAAAATTGTTTACGTGTCATAAATGGAACAGTGCTATATGGCTTAAGCAATCTAACTGATCAACCAATTAGAAATACGAAAAAGACTATTTTTGTAAATTTGTCTGATGATTTCACAAAGATAGAGTGTTTAAGGTGGAGCCTAATCAGCTGACTATTCACATATGGATAGTGTATATAGTAAATGTGATGAAACTAACACAATGCATGAAGTTCTGTCTAATATCGAAGGTCATGACCTTATTTTGGAAAAGGAAACAGGTTGATTGAGTTGTTGTATGCAAAAAATCAAAAACCTATTTACTAATTTTGGTCATAAACAGACACTTGTTCTTGAAAATGTTGTGCATGATTTGTTAGATCAAGATAGTATTGAGCAAAGAGGAAGTCTTTGGGTTGTGCCAAGTTTTTTTTCGATGTACTATATTTTAAAACATAGCTCTCGTCTATTTACGGCCTTAACCAGGAGGTGACATCTTGGACTAAAATGACTCCTCCTAGGTTTTAAAAAAATAGCCCAACAATGTTCCAAAGACTGATGGAAACTGTATTACGTAGAATAATATTAAAATTTTGTCTAGTTTATTGAGATGACGCGAAATTTTATTCAAAGGCATTTTCCAAGCATTAAGAACATTTGCACATAGTTTTTAAACGACTGCGAAATGCAGGACTGAAACTCCACCCACCAAAGTTCACATTCGCCCAGTCAGAGATCAAATACCTTGTTCACAAAGTTAGTCGCTAATTAATTTCTCGAGATCCGACAAAAAATAGAAGCAATTGAGAGCTATCCCGTTTCTAAGACTTGAAAAAACTTAAGGGCTATTACCGAAAATATGTGAAACGTTGTGCAAAAATATCCGTTCTACTGTATGAACTTACTAAGAAAAATCGTGTCTTTGTGTGGACTGAGAATGTTTTAGTATTTTGCAAACAAAAATTTGACGGTTACCTTCGTTATTAGAGCTTCACTGCATTTCTAGATCACGCAGCTTTGAAATTGCTACTTTCTATGCAAAATCCATCGGGGAAATTTGCACGTTGAGTGGCACTCATTCACTCATACAGTTGTAAAATTGTGTGCAGACCAGGCTTAAATCATAGCAACGCAAACCACGTCAGCTGGCGAACATTTTTTAACATTTTACCATGATCATACCATATAACAAGTTGTTAAAAAATCTCAAAGTATTTCAGTTTTATGTTCTTAAAACTGGGGAACAAACCGTTAAACATTGCATTGAAATACGATCAGAATCTGTTAATCTGCCGACAAAAGAGATAATTAATCAGAAGCGTGCTGACTCTAATTATTACCGTCTCCCATGGCCGTTTTGGAAAAAATTATATGTTCTATATCTTTATTTTCGTTAATCAGCATTTTATTGTAGTAATGTTACGTTCCACATATTGACTTCTATTTCGTTCAATGCATTGGTCAGTGAACAATTAAAAGGTAAACATTGTACCAAAATCTCCCTACTTTTTAAAGCTGTTTGGGTTAGGAAAAAATTATATGTTCTGTATCTTTATTTTCGTTCTGATATTGATGCAAATTTAACAAAACATATTTTTACCGCTAATGTTGAACATTTGTTGTTTAGGGAGTCAACTTTTGTTTAATTATTTTTTAAACAGTACGTGTAAAGTGACGACAGGCATTTAAATCTCTCAAGCACCATTGGATAATAGTTGAGCGTAAACAATATCCTTACAAGGCACATGTACATTGTTTACCTATCTTACATATAAATTACAAAAACCAGATACTTTAATAAATCCATAAAATTTGTAATGCAGCTAAGAGACGGTTAGCTTTTTAGAAAGCTAAACTTGTAAGGACATTATTGTCTATTTACTGATCGGTCCATTACCAGAATCTGTTGATAAATGTCGTAAAATGTTACTATTGTAACCATGTTATTTTTTTACATAATGCCATTTTATACAATGTTGATACAAGAAGAAAGCGTGATCAAAAAGATTGAGCACGAATGTTCAGTTAGCAATGCCGAAAATACTGGTACCAAATATTTTAGCCGTAACTCACAAAAGTCAGGAATAAGAACAATTTGCGAAACGCAACGTCATTACTTTTAGCCATAAGAGCAGTCATACTGAAAAATTGATTAAATCTTTTGAACTTTGTTCACAACTCAAGCATCCACCTAATCCCGTTAAGGCACAGTTATCAAGTATGCCGTATGTACGAGTAAGCACGGACATTATGAGTCCATTACCTATGAGTGGCGAATATGTATTGGTTTTCATTTGCTTTTTTACAAAATACTTCAGCTCATTCCCTTATCCGATATCAAATCTTCTACAAAAGCTAGAAAATGCCACAAGCTTATTACACACTGATCGAGGTTCAAACTATTTGTCAAACATGAATGTTAATTGTTTGGCATTATAAAGACTAATTACACTAGCTACCATCACAAGGCAATGATGTACACTATTAAAGATATATTATTGAAGAATATGAGAATGAGGTTAGAACAAAAACTGGCATCAACGTCTTCCGTTCATTCAATCAGCAAATAATATAGCTACAATAATGTAGCTCCTTTTTCAATGGACGGAGCTACAAAAAGTCCCATTACTCGTAATGAAGCAAAAACTCTCTTAGGATTTATACATATGTCCGCTATTAAACTGTTGTTTTTGTTTAATTAATACTTTTTCTTTTCTCCTACGTTCAGCTGACATTTTTGCAATGTTTAATTTATCATTGTAGCACTTTTTCATGGCATTGTTAACAAAATTGTGGGGTGTAGAATTGTAGAATCGTTTTGGTAAAAATTTGATCCCAGCTAATGCAATGAATCCGGAAAAAATTATCCGGAATGAACATTTTTTACCAAATCGATTCAGAAATTATGCACTTCCGGAATTCAAATTTTGTAAGCGATGAAAGAGTAAACCTAACGAAAAAGGTGTTTAGAAATATCAGTTAAACTTCAAAGACAGTAAAAAGTATGTAGCAATACGAAGAAACAGTTAAATAGCTGATTTTATGCATAAAACCCCGGGTGTGAATGACTACCGGCTGCTCCATTGCGAGTAATGGGACCTCTTTGTAGCTCCGTCCATAACCAATAGGAGCTACATTATTAGAAAAAATGGAACAACAAAAAAGAATCTATGTACATTTTTGCAAGCGTATACTGCATTTGAAAGAGTCAATTCCAAATTTTATTGTCTATGGTCAAGAGAGCGAGATATCCAGCATATTATATAAGTTAACTTTTATCAATTTTAATAATTATGAAGTAGATAAAAATGGCTTCAGAAATGTGGTAGTCAGAGTATTTGAGTTATTGTTCTTTGTTTTGACAAACAATTAAATTTCACAATTTTCTATTTTGTATTGCGCAAAAATTATGTGCGTTGTTTTAGAACAGTTTTATAGGTAGAAGAATTTAAGATGATTATAATTGTGTGATAATTTGAAGTCAAACCATTTCGATATTGTTAAAAAAAAAGAAATGTACACTAAAATGAGATAAGTTTAAATGTGCTAGAATCGGTGTGTTAGTTTTGTTATTGTTACTTCAGGGTGGACAACCTCACCCAAAAGAGAGTTTTCAAAATACTTCAAACAAACGTTAGTGAAATTTACAAATAATTTAGAACCACTTCAATAGGTGTTTCTGTAAAAATATTTCGTTATTTACATTTATATACATATATAATGTACTTGTATATGAAACTAAGTGAATTCCATTTTTAGTCTGATATAATACCTGTTGGAAAAGACGATAGTTGTACCCACATCTAAAAATAACACATGACTATTAAACAGATACCTAATAATTGTGGTATGTTTTTATATGGAATATGCAATATGCAGATAAATTAGTTTCAAAAATATAGAAGAAGTGCTAAGAAAACAATTTAATTAACAAATTTTGATACAAATCCGTGCATCGCCAAAATGTGTATGTTATGTTTAATTTATGTTTATTTTCAAGATATTACAAGTTTATGTTGTTTCCTGATAATTTGATATTTACGCTTTCGCTTTCTAAATGTAGTTATGGTAGTCAAAGGAAGGATGGCAAGGTGTACCACGTCAAGAGAGAACTTGAGATCTTTGCAACTAGGATGATAAAGGCGTTAGTATCATTACGTTATGTAATGCAAAGCTCTCCAGACGAAAAGAAACAATTAACTCAGAGAATATTGTCAGAAATATCTAAATGCTTTAAAGTTCAGTAATCTTTTCAAATCAGATAATATTATTGTTGTTGAAAAATTGTAGATTTATGAAAATTATAAAAAAAATAATTTAACCAATGTTAAAGATAGTCCCCTCGTTAACTGTAACTGTTTTATACATTGTTATCAAGCATGCTTTATACATTTTTATATTGTATCACTATATTGTGACAACCATATAATATATCTAGCATCAGAAGTACAGGGTTAAAACCAAATATTTATATACGTCTACAAATTAAGCCCAACACGGTTAGAATTAGATTTTTATACTGTCAAATTTGTGCTTACCCTCAGCGGGATTCTAAGGGAGATATAGATTTCTCTGTAACTACTACTATGTGATTGATTGATTGGTGTTTAACGTCCAGCAACCAATATTTCAGCTATAATCAGGTGTGTAACTATGCACACAGTTCATGAGAATAAAGTTCATTTAGTACATGGGAATGTTAATATTCATTTTACAGCCCAGCGCGTCCAAGTTTGGCGGATAAGGGGTTGTTTGGTCATAATACGGAATGCCTGGTTGCGGACCGTAGTGGGTGACTTGTTTGGTGAGTGCCACGCTCCTTGCACGATAAAGACCCCTTTTGTATATTTCGAAAAAGGGTACTATGCTTATTGTAGCCGCCACAAAAGGCAAACTTTTCCGCCCTTACTCACTACTCCATACTTTTCCAGTGGCAATCAAATTCTGTTCCCCGGATCTCATCCCGCTATTTTTGCCGTTGATGATATTGTTTGTTAACTTGTTATCGTCTGTAATATATCTGGATGTAATGCAAACATCCAAGCAATCAATCAAAATCTGGGGCATGTTGGGGAATAAAATCAATACTGACCACTACTCACTACAGTGAAACCAGAAATACCCGAACTATATAAAGATAAATCCATCAAACAGTAAAACAAACAATAAATAAAGAAAAACCAGACAATATTTAATCAAACAAAAATATTCTTTTTATTATAAATATAAACAATATCTACATGATACAAAAATACAGTCTACCGCATAACTACATAGCCCCAACGACACAGAAACAATACGTTTATATCACATATTGAGCGAAAGTACATATTTTTGCATGCCTCATCATAATATTGTGGAATGAATTTCCGGTGCATTTCAAAATGTAGTATCTTTAAAATTAGTCAATTTTCTGTTTTATTTTAACAACTATTGCTTATGTTAAAGATTTTTTGATGTTTCGCCCGTTCAATTACAATTGCACATGGCCATCAAACTGGAGAATGACCCTTGCATCACTGTCACATTTTTGCATTTCGTTTAATAATCAAGAATTATTTCAGAGGGGAAATAATATTGTATATCAAGCATCATCAGTTTAGTTGTACGTTTCGTTTTCGAACGGTGAATTTTATTGTACTTTTCTCGTATAGCTTATGCGTCAAATTGCCTTTAACTATTTAAATATATCATTTTTGTGGTGTTTTTCCATTGGGCTTCAGAGTATGACTTATGCGCAACTTTAATACTCATCTGATTTGTTGATGATCCAATCATTTTTAAACACTTATAACGTGTTTTGAGCCTCTACATTAAACTATCGGTATGTTTCGTGGTGAAATTAACAAACAAATGTCTTCCTTGTTATGTGTAAGGAAACACAATCTTATAACAAGGGAATTATTTCCCTGTTTTAGTTATCATTATAATATAACGCCAGTGTACACGTATTGTGTGTTAGTCAACACCCTATGATAAGCACACACACATATATATATATATATATATATATATATATATATATATAGTTAAATATTTGGCTTGAAAATAATTGAAAAAAATGAGTAACATAATTATCTTTGGTAAAGATTGTCGTAGACGCAGTCAGAACGACGTAAATCCTTTATTGTTACATGGTTTGCAAGGAAGGTTACGCGGTTTCCCAGGCTTACTAGGAAGTCTTGATGACTCGCATGAAGGTAATTAAATAATTCTTATCATTTTCCAATATAAAAAAAGGAATTCGTGATATACATGGAGCCATTTGCATATAATTTTTCGTAACTGTAATTTATTTAGTCGTATTTTTGCCTTATTGTTTTTCGTTAATTTTCTGTTGTAAATCCTTGATGATGACTAATCCCTTCGTCCCATGGGCGACCACAGCTGCTCTCCATTTCTTGCTGTCTTTTGTTGTTGTTTTTCATTTTCACATGTTTTGCCGATCATCTGTAGGTCAGATGCTAGATCCCTACGCCAGGTGTTCTTTTGTCTGACTCATTTGCGATGACCTTGGGGGGTTCCATTCTATCGCCTGTTTGGTCACATTGTTGTTGTCCTTTCTTAATGTGTGACCTATCCATTTCCACCGTCTTTCGTTTTCACAAATCTACATTTCTTATTTTTTCTGACCATTTTATTCCAATTATGTTTCGAAGGCATAAAAAAACCTGCAATGTTTTTTCAGTGGCTGCATTTAGTTTCCAGGTTTCTAATCCATCCTTAAGCGATTAATTACATGTGGTGTTTGGGCCTCTTATTATTTGGATTGTAACACGGATCAAAGTTGTATTGTTAAATATATTTGTAACAGACCAAAAGACTGTAAGAATGCAATCTGTGATTAAGTAAGAGCCGTAACGTGTAATTAAATATACATATCGAATATAATTCTAACAGTGATGGGTTTAATTCGACCTCAGCCGCATCAACAGATTATAATCCTAAAGTGTCGACCTCTGCCACTTCAACAAACAGATTAAAATCTCATTGTCGACCTCAACCACATAAACGGATTATAATCCATAAGTGTCGACCTCAGCCACATCTACAGATTATAATCCCAGAGTGTCGACCTCAACCACAACAACAGATTAAAATCCTAAAGTGTCGACCTCTGCCACTTCAACAAACAGATTAAAATCCCATTGTCGACCTCAACCACATAAACGGATTATAATCCATAAGTGTCGACCTCAGCTACATCAACATATTATAATCCCAGCGTTGACCTCAGACACATCAACAGATTACAATCCCAAAGTATTGACATCAGCCACATCAACAGATTATATTCCAAAAGTGTCGAACTCAGCCACGTCAACAGATTATATTCCATAAGTGTCGACCTCAGCCACATCAACAGATTATATTCCATAAGTGTCGACCTCAGCCACATCAACAGATTATATTCCATAAGTGTCGACCTCAGCCACATCAACAGATTATATTCCATAAGTGTCGACCTCAGCCACATCAACAGATTATATTCCATAAGTGTCGACCTCAGCCACATCAACAGATTATATTCCATAAGTGTCGACCTCAGCCACATCAACAGATTATATTCCATAAGTGCCGACCTCAGCCACATCAACAGATTATATTCCATAAGTGTCGACCTCAGCCACATCAACAAACAGATTATAATCCATAAGCGTCGACCTGAGCAACATCAACAGATTATACTCCCAAAGTGTCGACCTCAGCTACATAAACTGATTATAATTACAAAAATTCGACCCCAGCGACATCAACAATCATTAAAATCTCAGTGTCGACGTCTGCCACATCAACAGATTATAATCCATAAGTGTGGACCTCTGCCACATTAACATATTGTAATGCCAAAATGTCGACCTCAGCCGCATTAACATATAACAATCCATAATTAAGTGTCGACCTCAACACATCAACAGATTTTAACCCAAAGTGTCGACCTCAGCCACATCAACAGATTATAATCCAAAAGTGGCGACCTCAGCAACATCAACAGATTATAATCCAAAAGTGGCGACCTCAGCCACATCAACACATTATAATCCACGTGTCGACCTCAGCTACATAAAAAAGATTATAATCGCAAAGTGTCGACCTCGGCCACATCAACAGATTATAATCCCCAAGTGTCCACCTCAGCCACATCAACAGAATATAATCCCATAGTGTTGACATCAGCCACATTAACATAATATAATCCCAAATTTTGTATCTGTATATTATATATATTTATCATTTATTATGTATTCTTCATTTGTAAATCTCTGATCAGAGGAAATAAAGATATAAATAAATGAATTTTACTTGTACTTTCAAAAAACGGATACACGTTCACATTTGTTTATTAACTAAAAATTTCAGTTTACACTCAGACAAATATTTCCTTGTAATTGTATTTAATCTCTCGACTATTATATAATATACATTTTTCGCCAGTAAACATGCAAATTAACATTTTATAAATGACAAATTGAAACTTTAAGCTTATAGACAAAAGTGGTGTAAACACATGGCCTTATTTAAGACCATTGGCGTTTTGTATTTTAATTGACCAATCAAATATGTTTTTGCATCAAAATATCAAAATAAAGTTCATTCTTTATTGACATGAAACTATTACTCGTTACAAAACAAGGAAAAACTAGTAAAATAGTTATCCTTCCTCTTCATCGAATATTTCCTGTACGAATGTCAAACTGTTAAAACGATTGTATGTACAGTCCCCAGGCTGGAGCGACAATTCGGTTACATACAAATATATCTAAAGTAAAAACTAGTTTGTACAAAATGTATCCGAGAATGATCCAGTCCAGTAACAAGGGCTTAGATCGTCGTGCGTTGGACCACTTTGACTCTATGTTCGTACATATGATGAGGAGCAATTCCTCTTATGGATTTATGGATTCCAGCGATTCTGACGAGTACGAAGGTAACTGAGAAGTGGAGTAACTAATCAGGGTATATATAGGTGGCGCAATTAATCAGGGTATAAATAGGTGGCGTAATTAGGAAGGTTATATATAGGTAGCGTAATTAGGAAGGTATAGGTGGCGAAATTAAGACTATATACTTTGTACTAGTGTATGTGGAGTTATTACAATGGCTATAAATAGTTTGAGTGATTAAAAAGGTGACGTAGCCTTTGTTATGTTGTAATTTAGAAAGCTACCAATTTTGTGGAACATATTTAAAAAAGTCGGATATTGAAGAATCCATATAGACCAGATTAATATAAATATTAAGTAACATCATAAGGTATAAAGTCTTATAAAATACTACACTGAAACATTCGATCGGTCGATTGATTGATTGCTTAATTGCTTGCTTGCTTGCTTGATTGATTGATTGATTGATTGATTGATTGATTGATTGATTGATTGATTGATTGATTGATTGATTGATTGATTTTCAGCTATATTCTGAACGAGAAATAATTCGATTTGCGAAATTTGCTAGAACAACAGAATGAAAATTTGGACTTACATTAATAAGTAGTCCAAAGTGTTCTTTAACGTCTTCTCATCGACGAGCGTTGTTGCTTATAGCTCCGTGAGTTGAGTCGTTTATGTACATGTATTTGCTTTTAATTGCATATACCTGTAAGTTCATTATTTATTTAGTTTTTCTTGAAACAGTAACCACAGATTGTTTGTCTAAAGTATATTTTTTAGTTCCCATGTTACAGAAATAACACTGAATATACTAGTACAATGATTGGTGTAGATCGTTCTTCATTTAAGTATATATATAAACCGAGAATAATGTGTCAGAGTTTTAATAAATTTCTGCTGTTATAAAAATTCAAAGATCGTGATCTAAATATAATAGTAACTTACTGCACTTTGAAAAGAAAACAGTGAATAACACGCGCTTATCAAATCCTGGCATAAAATTGAATATCCCCCATTTTCGACAGAACATGAAAATCCCTTGTCAACAAATATGTTTACAAATCTTTATTTAAATATTTGTTCAAATTAAATATATATAAATTTATGTTTTAAAATTTGATGACTGACATATTTTGATGTCCTTACTTATCAGATGATCAGAGCGTTACAATGTATCGGACTGTAGCAGCGAATCAAAGTGAACCCTCTTCGTCAAGTAGATCGAGGTCGAGACGTCGACAAACACCAAATAACTGTGTACAAGTCGGGAATACATCAATAACACTTCTGTCTGGTAACCTAGCGGAACAAGACGTGAGTAACGTTACTATAACAACCATATCACTGCCTCATTTAAGTCTATATAAATACCACTGCTTCTGTACTAATCCCTTGCCGTCCGACCATAGGCTTTAAGTTGTCGGTGTAGAACGTAAAAAACTCCCCCAAGCAAGCAACTAATCCCTAGTATATGGTAAACGTGGCAGTCAATTTTATGTATCCTACTGTCGTAAAATGTCTGCTTCTTTACAAGCCTTGAATATTGTGAGTCAAAATAATGTATTCCAGGTGTCATAAAATGTTTGCATCTGTACTGGTCACTTGTAGTTGGTGAACTACTTAGGTAAAAAATGTTTCCGGGAGATGTAAAATGTTTGCTCTCTTGTTTATGGTGAACTTAGGAGTCAAAATAATGGACCTAGTGTCGTGAAATGTTTTACTGGAGACTGTCATTCAGTATGTTGGGATGTAGAGACGAGTCAGCATGCTAATCATATTGAACAAACCACTTACATTTATCATAACTCAAATCATTGCATTGTATCACACATGGGTAGTCCGAGAATCCTCTGCCGTCCAACGCTTTTTTTTGCAAAAAACAAAAGCGTTGGACGGCAGAGGATTCTCGGACTACACACATGGGCTAATAACTAATTTTGGGTACGGTTTACTGAACTATTGCGCGATAATATAGTTCGATGTTTGCATTTACCGTAGTAAGTACTTTCTATCTGTAATATTGTTTTGATTATTTTTCAGGTGAAAAACAGTATGTTTTGTATTGCGAAATGTAATAATTTTGTTCTTAGCATTTGAATAAAAGTATAATTCTGTTCATATATTCTTACGCGATCAAGCTGGCTAGGTGAATGCACATCCAATCTGCTTTAATCTGAATTGTTAATTTTATAATTAACGCATATTACTAGTAAGTATGTCCAACAATAATGATCTTCTTTCTACTGTTTTTAATGGTTAATTAAACAATTTGCGTGATGTAAACAGTTAATATTCAATTGCTGCCTTTATATAAGTATTCTGGCTACTCAAACATGAAGTTTTAATATTTTACCTCTAAAATTTAAAGTGTTGGAATAGCCAGAATAAACTCCTGTTTTAATCCTCCAATTACTTTTATTGAGTTTCCCCGATGTGGCTACAACCATATCTTTTCTTGTATATATCTACAATCATCATGGAATTTTTTCAAGAAACGTAATTTTTGTAAAATGTAACAATTTAGCTACCAAATCTCAGTTTTGACTTTGTCGAATTCCAAGTTTTACCGTTTATTTTCAACACAAAAAGGCACTAATTCAATTTCTATTTATATCAGCTATACAACAATGGAGATAATGAGGCAACTCAGCCAGGAAATAAATTGCTTTATTTATATCCAACGCTGAGTCATGGACGTATTGGATTAATAATCTTTGATTTCAGGTCATGAGAGTACATCATCGCATGTTAGACAAATAGGTACAAACTGTATCAAATACAAATATTAATTTACAAGACAACCGTCACGCCGCCATTGAACCATTTTTTTTATCATAATTGTGGTTTTTTTTTATAATTCCTTTGATTCCATAGTTAATTCTTAGTAAAACGAAACATTTGCAGTTAATAGTTAAACAATACACCGAGTTTTGGGAAGGTTACAATTGACCAACCATTTAACATTGCTTCTCGGTACCTGCAATTAAGATTTTATGTTTAAAAATCCTCTTAAATTAAACCCCCAAAGCAGTTGCATGTGCATGTTAAACTACATTATTAACAAATAAAAAAATACAGGTCATGCGGCAAAAATGACCAAAAATTTTGGGTGAAAAAACAGCACTGAATGAAACCAACAAACTGTCTAACCTCATCCATTTTTCTTGGACGACCGAGTTGTCAGTCCTTAACGGGCTTATATGTCATAGTCATGGACTACCGAGTTGTCAGCCCTTAACGGGCTTATATGTCATAGTCATGGACGACCCGAGTTGTCAGTCCTTAACGGGCTTATATGTCATAGTCATGGACGACCGAGTTGTCAGTCCTTAACGGGCTTGTATGTCATAGTCATGAACTACCGAGTTGTCAGTCCTTAACGGGCTTATATGTCATAGTCATGGACGACGGAGTTGTCAGTCCTTAACGGGCTTATATGTCATAGTCATGGACGACCGAGTTAACATATGGGTTGATTCAAGTTGTCTATAGCATTAACAAGTTTAGCTTTCCTGAAAAGCTAATCGTCTCTTAGCTGCATTAAAAGTTTATGGGTTTTATTAAAGTATCTGTTTTTTTTGTAATTTATATGTAGCATAGGTAAACAATGTACGTTTTTAGGACTTTGTTTACTTTAAACTATTAACCAATGGTGCTTCAGATATTTAAATACCTGTCGTAACTTCACACGTGCAATTTTGAAAAAAAAAATTAAACAAAAATTGATTCTCTGAACAAATGTTCAAAATGAGCGGTATAAATATGTAATTGTTCTATTAACATCAATATCAGAACAAAAATAAAATATATAGAAAATATCATTTTTCCCCAAACAGCTTTATAAAGTAGGGAGATTTTGGTGCAATGTTTACCTTGTAATTGTTCATTGACCAATGAATGAAATAGAAGTCAATATGTGGAACGTAACATTGCACAAAAATACATTACAATCCCGATTCAACCAAAGAAGATATCGAAATTTCAGTACCTTTACTAGTGCGATCCTGACGTAAACCAATGAAATGACAAATATATTTATAGATGTAATGAACCGCCCAATCAAGTAACAGAGAGTCATTTACTCCGAAGACTGGTTGTCATTTGATTATGTATACATGACGTGGTCTGTCAGCACTGATGTTGCGGATTCTAGTCTCACTATAGGCGGGATGTACTCTTCTCCAAAATAATGTTAATTGACAAGGATTGCCAGTTTTCTCTACCAAAGGTTGGGGAATTTCGCCGAGTTTTATGGCATCCTCCTCCATTTAAAAACTGGACGTCATGATATAGCGGCATTAAACACCATTCAAACAAACCAAGTTGTGTTATATTCTCCATGTAAAGCCAAATTACGGCCATTAAAAATTTTAAAAGAAAGATCATTGGTCCGTTGTCTTTGTTTTACCTTTGCATGTAACTGAACATGTGGAATCTAAAATTATATTAATTTGCATTTATGGAAGGTAAAACCATGTTTTATTGGAAATTGGATATAAAATTCTCCTAAAGTTTTGGTTTCTCGATGTAAACCTTTGGCTTCAAACTACATTTTTAAAACTTGCTAAATGTTGCAGCATAATTAAGGAAATTTGATTATTATTTTAGATAATTTATATTATGATGATTATAGACAACTAACTTCTATGGGATTTTTGAATTTATTGCTGCCAACGTCTTTCGCCAAAATATATATGTTCTGTCATTTCATCCTCATAGAAGGTCTATAAAACATACAATTATACATTATTTATCTATTCACATGTTAATGGGCATATTTCTACTGACGTTGCTGTACTGTAATTTGTCTCGACGTTAATGGAATTATATGTTACAGTGTTGTACATTCACACCGTTTTAGTTGCAGTTGTAATTAGTTTAACTTCAACACACTAAACTTGATTCCGTAAGTCTGTGATCATGATTTTTGTAATAAATAGTCTGAACTTAAGGGGTATATCGCAGAATGTCGGAGATTTTCAGGGTACTTCAGATTTATACCCTATAAAATCTGGATATAGCTGGAAAAATAATAAAAGAGATACTCGAATCGAACAAAGAATCAAAAGGTGTAGAAAAGGATAAAAGGTCACAGGTGTAGAATAGGACAGCAAGTAACAATGTCATGTATTGGATAAAATAGAAGGTTACAGGTGTAGAATAGGTCAGTAGGTCACAATGTCATGTTTTGGATAAAATAGCAGGTCACTGGTGTAGAATAGGATAGCAGGTCACTGGTGTAGAATAGGACAGCTGGTCACAATGTCATGTTTTGAATAAAATAGCAGGTCACTGGTGTAGAATAGGATAGCAGGTCACTGGTGTAGAATAGGTCAGTAGGTCACAATGTCATGTTTTGGATAAAATAGCAGGTCACTGGTGTAGAATAGGACAGTAGGTCACAATGTCATGTTTTGAATAAAATAGCAGGTCACTGGTGTAGAATAGGACAGTAGGTCACAATGTCATGTTTTGGATAAAATAGCAGGTCACTGGTGTACAAATATCCTCTCCTTATTAGTAAATATCACCTAGTCTGTACTGGAGCTAAACATTGTTCTGATGAGATAAACAGTCAGTGTTTTAAGTCGGTATACAGTCTACCAAAATTGCTATTTGCCTCCATGCTAAATATAGTCAAATTCCGGTTAATGGTGTTATAAAAGCATAAACTCATTAAATGTGAAACCCGTAATATTAAAAAATATACATTGGCTGTTTCAGGTAGATGTCATTATCAACAGTGCTGCTGGTGACCTTGACCTTAAAAAGGGGGCGGGTTCTAATGCTTTGTTAAATAGTGGTGGAGTTGAAATACAGCAGGAATGTCATGAAAAATATCCGTACGGGCTCCCAACCAATCAAGTAGCCGTAACATCTGCCGGAACACTAAAATGCAAAAAACTGTACCATGTAACACTCCCGCAATGGAATGGCAGTAATGAAAAGGCAAGAACAATTGGTACACATTCCTTGGAGAAGCAGAAAATGTGATTTGCAAAAAAAAATTATTTCATACATAAATATTACGTGAAATTGATGATTATCAAAAATACTGCTGACAAAATAACACCAGAAACAATATATAGCATGTTGCTTACATAGAAGTATGCGAACATACCGCAATAAAAGCTATAGAAAATAAACCATTACAATTCTTTTTCCGGCATGTTGAAATCACCTGTCTCTTCAGCTAATTTTAGCGGTATGTGACTATCACTTGATCTTCATGCCTTGAGTATGAAATTGGAGACTTAAAGGTTTGAAAAACAAGAGTTCGTTACTATAGTAAGCAAAACATTCATTTACATTATTCATTGTGTTAATAATAGTTTTTCTACATTAAATTGACTTAGTCATCGTAGCTCAGGAAACATTAAAACACTAGTCTACCACTATTGTTTGATACCGTAAAATATAACTACTTAAAAATTGTGTTGAAAACATAATGCATCACATGCTTTTAAATTGATGATTTCAGGAAATAGAACAAGCCTTCACTAACTGCCTCGCCCTAGCAGAACAGTATAAAGTAAATTCTGTAGCAGTCCCACCGTTAGGTATTGGCTATCTGGGATATCCAGATGATGTTATTGCACGAACAATGATCACAGCTATGGTCGAGTTTGACAAATGTCAAATGACACAGCACATGAGATCTGTCTTTGTTGTCTGCCATAGATCACAGAATCCCGTATTTAAAGTAAGTATACATAAATTATCACAGATATACAATATGTACCGCTTTCGTCAATATTGTATTGTCCTTTCAGCACTCCGTATCGAATGAGTGTATATTAATTAGTCCAGATATATAAACCGCTTTCGGCAATATTTTATTGACCTTACCGCACTCCGTGTCTAATTGAGTTTATATTAAAAAAGCTGAGAGTTGCGAGTTTATTACCATTATCGCAGCGGTGTTAATGTTAATACACAGAACAATGGTATCAAGTATAGCTAACCTCGTATTACAAAGTAACACAGAAGACATCGGTAATTTATAAGTATACTGCGAGGAAGGAACTCAAATACGAATAGTATATATAAATGCCATATTAATTTCTCTGTAACAGCTGGTTAAGCTTTATTTTTGAACTTTATTTACATCATTTTTAAACTTGATAAGCTTTTAACTTATTCTCAGCACTCCATAAATTAGTATTTCTCAATATATATCAATGCTAATGATTAAATGAATATTAAAAAGAGAGTGCTACATGTATTTAACAAATGGCCACAAATTAAACTTCCAAGCAAAATGCATTATAAAATTTAAGTTTTTAAAGCTGGCCTTGTGTGCCTTTTTTATCTATTGAAGACGCGTTAGAAGCCAACAGCCGTTCCAACATCTTCCTGTTTATTTCGGAATACCAAAATTAATCAATATTGATTTGCTATGTACCGTTACTTTCGACGATAATCCACACGAGTTCCGAACGAAATTTTGAAGCGCTGAAGTTCGAGAGGTAGGGAGTGTATATACAGCGTAAAAAGTGTATATACCTTTTAGTATATATCATAGCGGCGACAAGAAATACCACGGCAATGTAGAATCAGAATCCAGAATTTTTATATAAGGTGTAATTAACATTTTATTTCAATTACCGTTGATTGTATTATGTAGAGTCACAAGTATTATGTATACATTTTTAACAACTAAGACTTGTTAGTACCGGTAGCGTTAAAATTTACATGAACACATTGGAACTTTGTGCAGGGTAATAAGAAATTTATCATCTAGTTTTACAAAAACCCAACATGCATTTTTACAATGTTCCAGGAAAAGCAAATTAATGTAACTACATGAAAAAAAAACTATTGGTATACAACGTCAATATGCAAATAAGGACTAGTACTGGTTTGAATAAGGATTTCACCGACGAATTTGTATTTAAAATTATGGGATAATAGCAATATTTCCTTATTTTGATATTGGTTCTAAAAAATTATTTCCTAGATGAAACTGCAACACAAATCTGACGGGTAAATTGCAATTTAAAAAAAGTTTAACTGTAAAAATTGATTAAATGAACATTTTACATACATAATTTATTTGAATGGGTTTAACGCCGCTTTCAGCAATTTTTCATCTGAGTATTTATATGGGGTTTGGAGGGGGAAAAGACAAGACTGGCTACCTTGTCAATTAAGCTTAGATTGTTTTACATTCTTTAATTCTCGTTCTTTAGTTTTATAACTGCCTTATCCGCTGACATATCAGTTTAGTGCTTTAAAGATCGCTTGTATCCAAATAAACCTGAGATTTAGAGACAACAAACAGTTTACATTCTGCTTCGTTTTAAGATAAGATATATCTTAATTTGCCAGCAAAGACTGTTAAATTCTAAATTATAGGACAAACTATACGACTCAATAATAAATTTCTTATATATGTTAATTAGTATTTCTGCAGAACCGCCTCTGGAGTATACATCTCAGCTTACAAGATATTCCCATACTTAAAGAAAATTTTTTGACAGATGAATGTTGCTTTGTTACATAAAGATGGCAAAGCAAGGATTTCCGACAGTCAAATTGGGGTCGACCGTATTTAAATATGGTCGACAGCATTTACAGGTTGCTCGATCGTGAAAGGGTCACTGCTGCATAGATGTTGACGAATATTTTCAGGTTACTGCCATGTCCTCGCGTTCGTCACCTAACGCCGATTTTGATCCGGAAGTAACAGAACGGATGTCACTAGTAAAGCAGAATATGCTCGCCCTTCCGGAACACGTGAAGGGTTCGCGTAGCTTATTTGTTTGATGTCATCATTGTTTTTGTTTGTGATTTTTGTATTACCCGTGGTAGCTGAGTTTTGTTCTTTTGATAACGTCTCTATACCATTTGATTTTTATTATGCTGTTTTTTTAATCATCAACGAGAATACATATTATTTTACAGGCGTTGGAGGCTGAGATGAAGCAGCTGACGGGTAGGTTAAAAATATCTGACGTTATTTGGTTTTATTCTGAAATCATTACATTGGCTTAACTACTAAAATGTTGTTGTACTTGATTAGTAGACAAGCCCATGGTATCCTTGTGTTCTGGTTACGACAGTCGAATACTATATTTTTGGTGCCGTTGAGTTATTATTAGATTATCCAATTCCTTTTTCGGTATTTCCAAACACCCATTCGAATTAGATATAAAATGTTGGTTTTATCTAATTTCTGTCTAGAATAATAATCTTGCTGCAATAAATGTAAACAAAACTAATTATATAGTTAAACATTTTTTATGGATGCATTAACAATTTACAAAAGATGATTAAATATTTTTTTAAAGAATTTTATTCATTTAGTTATTTGTTTTAAAGACTGACGCCGTATCAGTGTCTGTAATATACTTACATAGTATATCGTTCCATGTTTGATTCTGTAACGATTAACATGGTTTACCACACGGGTGTTAATTACCATCAATAAAGCAAGACAAAAATTTTATTTTCAATTCCAGTTCAACTTCATATGGACATGTACAAGGAGGACATTAAGTCGCCGACATACTGGACACATTACAATGGAGACAAGTCGCTACGGGAATGGAACTGTCACTTACTGTCAGCTAACAGATGTTGGGAATTGGTCACTGTGAGTCCAGAAGAACACTCTGCCATCGAAAAATTGGTATACAGTACATGGATGAAGCAGTACGTAGGTCAAGGACGAGATGCAAAAGGGTTAGATGTATTGCGGTATAGCAATATACAAGTCGAAGGTGTTGAAAGAATAGAAAATCCTAGCTTAGCGGAAAAATATTGTCAGTGTAGAGCGACTATGTTTCACAAAGTTGGCCAGCTTCAAAGAACTTTTCCTAAATTAGAAGATATACCATACACCAAACGCGGAGCAATTTTGACAACTGAAAAAACGGACAAGACATTGACACGAGAAATGTATCCTATGGTTAATGAACACTATTTATTTCACGGAACTACTCCGGACAGGATAGAGGTTATAGCAGCACAGGGATTTGATAACAGACTTACCAAGAATGCTATGTTTGGGCCTGGTGTTTACACTGCCGAAAGTCCAACAAAGTGTGACCAATACTCAGGTAAGCTTAAACACATAAAAGATAATAAACAATACTCTGTATGGCATACACATTTTTATATGTGAATTTAACCACAACTCAGGAAATCGCTGCCTTAAAGGAAGCAAGGACTGATACATAGGTTAAGTTGAATTTATTATAAAGATTAGAATCATATCAGGCATCCCATCAGAAATGTGTTGTCGTATTTTTGTGATTTCCATTGGCTGGTTGGTGGTAATAACAAACTTTAATTGCAGTTGTCAGTTGCAATTAAACCATCGGTTTTAAAAAAAATGTCATCAAAAGAATTTTTAATGAAATAACATTCTTTAATGTAATCACTTACTTGACTCATGTTAGCTCATATTTGATTTTATTTGGCGGTCATTTTTGAGGTTTTTTTGCGGTCATTTTTGAGTTTTTTTCGGCGGTCATATTTGACTGGTTTTGGTGCCCACATATTAATGTGAAGCAGACTAGTTTTCCTACAGAAGGTCCGGGGTTTTTTCCGGTACTCCTCGGCTTCCCCGCAATAAAAGTTGGACGCCATGATATAGCTGAAAAATTGCTGAAAGTGGCGTTAAACAATAGTAAATAATAATAATAATGTTTAGCAGAAAATTTATTTTATTTGTTTTCAAACATTATTTTTAGGCAATAAAGCCTCTAAGGAAACCTGGATAATACCACTCTACAATGTATTTAGATTTTTGGTTTTAAAGTATATATAAAGTATATACCGAAGATCTCGGACAGTTTATTGTAGATCTTACACTACTGGCTAGATCTGGAACCAGTATTCTGGAGATCTCCGACAGAATATAGTAGATCTTACACTACTGGCTAGATCTGGAACCAGTATACCGGAGATATCGGCCAGTATATTGTATATCTTACACTACTGGCTAGATCTGGAACCAGTGTACAGGAGATATCGGCCAGTATATTGTAGATCTTACACTATTGCCTAGATCTGGAACCAGTATTCTGGAGATCTCCGACAGAATATAGTAGATCTTACACTACTGGCTAGATCTGGAACCAGTATACCGGAGATATCGGCCAGTATATTGTATATCTTACACTACTGGCTAGATCTGGAACCAGTGTACAGGAGATATCGGCCAGTATATTGTAGATCTTACAATATTGCCTAGATCTGGAACCAGTATTCTGGAGATCTCCGACAGAATATAGTAGATCTTACACTACTGGCTAGATCTGGAACCAGTATACCGGAGATATCGGCCAGTATATTGTAGATCTTACACTACTGGCTAGATCTGGAACCAGTATACCGAAGATCTCGGACACTTTATTGTAAATCTTACACTACTGGCTAGATCTGGAACCAGTGTACAGGAGATATCGGCCAGTATATTGTAGATCTTACACTACTGGCTAGATCTGGAACCAGTGTACAGGAGATATCGGCCAGTATATTGTAGATCTTACACTATTGCCTAGATCTGGAACCAGTATTCTGGAGATCTCCGACAGAATATAGTAGATCTTACACTACTGGCTAGATCTGGAACCAGTATACCTGAGATATCGGCCAGTATATTGTAGATCTTACACTACTGGCTAGATCTGGAACCAGTATACCGGAGATATCGGCCAGTATATTGTAGATCTTATACTACTGGCTAGATCTGGAACCAGTATACCGGAGATATCGGCCAGTATATTGTATATCTTACACTACTGGCTAGATCTGGAACCAGTGTACAGGAGATATCGGCCAGTATATTGTAGATCTTACACTACTGGCTAGATCTGGAACCAGTATACCGGAGATATCGGCCAGTATATTGTAGATCTTACACTACTGGCTAGATCTGGAACCAGTATACCGGAGATATCGGCCAGTATATTGTATATCTTACACTACTGGCTAGATCTGGAACCAGTGTACAGGAGATATCGGCCAGTATATTGTAGATCTTCCACTATTGCCTAGATCTGTAACCAGTATTCTGGAGATCTCCGACAGAATATAGTAGATCTTACACTGCTGGCTAGATCTGGAACCAGTATTCTGGAGATCTCGGACAGTATATTGTAGATCTTACACAACTGTCTAGATCTTGAACCAGTATACCGGAGATCTCTGACAGTATATTGCAGATCCTACACTACTGGCTAGATCTGGAACCAGTACACCGGAGATCTCGGACAGTATATTGCAGAACTTACATTATTGCCTAGATCTGGAACCAGTATACTTGAGATATCGGACAGTTAATTGTAGATCTTACACTACTGGCGAGATCTGGAACAAGTTTACCTGAGATCTTGGACAGTATATTGCAGATCTTACACTATTGCCTAGATCTGGAACCAGTATACTTGAGATATCGGACCGTTAATTGTAGATCTTACACTACTGGCGAGATCTGGAACAAGTTTACCTGAGATCTTGGACAGTATATTGCAGATTTTACACTATTGCCTAGATCTGGAACCAGTATACCGGAGATATCGGCCAGTATACTGGAGATATCGGACAGTTTATTGTAGATCTTACAGTACTGGCTAGATCTGGAACCAGTTTACCGGAGATCTCGAACAGTATATTGTAGGTCTTGCACTACTGCTTAGATCTGGAACCAATATACTGGAGATCTCAGACAGAATATTGTAGATCGTACACTACTGGCCAGATCTGGAACCAGTTTACCGGAGATCTCGAACAGTATATTGTAGGTCTTGCACTACTGCCTAGATCTGGAACCAATATACTGGAGATCTCAGACAGAATATTGTAGATCGTACACTACTGGCCAGATCTGGAACCAGTATACCATAGATTTCTGACAGTATATTGTAGGTCTTGCACTACTGCCTAGATCTGGAACCAATATACTGGAGATCTCAGACAGAATATTGTAGATCGTACACTACTGGCCAGATCTGGAACCAGTATACCATAGATTTCTGACAGTATATTGTAGGTCTTGCACTACTGTCTAGATCTGGAACCAGTATACCATAGATTTCTGACAGTATATTGTAGGTCTTGCACTACTGCCTAGATCTGGAACCAATATACTGGAGATCTCAGACAGAATATTGTAGATCGTACACTACTGGCCAGATCTGGAACCAGTATACCATAGATTTCTGACAGTATATTGTAGGTCTTGCACTACTGTCTAGATCTGGAACCAGTATACCATAGATTTCTGACAGTATATTGTAGGTCTTGCACTACTGCCTAGATCTGGAACCAATATACTGGAGATCTCAGACAGAATATTGTAGATCGTACACTACTGGCCAGATCTGGAACCAATATACCATAGATTTCTGACAGTATATTGTAGGTCTTGCACTACTGTCTAGATCTGGAACCAGTATACCATAGATTTCTGACAGTATATTGTAGGTCTTGCACTACTGCCTAGATCTGGAACCAGTATACTGGAGATCTCAGACAGTATATTGTAGGTCGCACTACTGCCTAGATCTGGAACCAGTATACCAGAGGTTTCTGACAGTATATTGTAGGTCTTGCACTACTGCCTAGATCTTGAACCAGTATACTAGAGATTTCTGACAGTATATTGAAGAGCTTGCACTACTGTCTAGATCTGATAGAACTATATTTCCCGCTAGATTTTAATTTTAAACTTACTTTTTAATAAATTTCAGATCCTAAAGATCAAAGAGACAAAAGAACACCAAAGAAAATGATATTAACTCGAGTTCTTCTTGGAGAAATGTATGTAACTGACGAGGTAACGGCCTTCCAAAGACCACCCTGTAAAACGTGTAGGAAGGATAAGTGTTGTAATTCCTCCCACAATGCAAGAGGGCAGGGTTTTTTTGACTCGGTTATAATAGATGGTCAGTGGAACTTTAGAGAGTTTGTTGTTTACAACAGCAGTCAATGTTATCCGGAATACATAATAACTTATAAACGAATATAAAACATTGTTTATTTTGTCATCAAGATAAATGACCTTAATTGATACACTAAAATGTGTTGAGCCTGAACTTGAGTTATATAGTTTGAGCTGATTAATTACATAGATATTGGACACAATTCACAAATAGCTAAAAATTGCACACACATATTGTAATTTATCTAAAAATAATTCTGTATTTTGTAAAATCTATTTTGTTTCAGTTTTGTTCTGCCTTTTTATAGTTCTTAATTTTAGATAAACTTATTACATCTATGTTTATATGTAGATACAACTATCTAAATCATAGTGATACAAATGTACATAACCGTCTCGACGTGACCGGTACTTGCACCTACATATAATGTACTCAATTTTCTCGATGTGATACCGGTAGTTGTACCTACACATAATGTACTCAACTGTCTGTACGTGATACCGGTTGTTGTACCTACGCATACTGTACTTAACTATTCCGACGTGATACCGGTAGTTATACCTATACACATTATGTATGTTAGGTAGCACAGTAGTAAATGCTTTTGCTATAGTCGAAAACACTAACATTTCTGTGATTTGCATACCTTTCTAACATTGATCAGCATTTACCTGGACTAGGAAATTAATAAACTTTCATTTTCCATTTAAAAAATATATGCCATATATATCCGTGACCAATTCCTTTTTTCGCTAGTTAGAACATTTTGAGACGCTCCCACTTTTACATGCAATTTCTAATGCAGTGAATGTAAAAATACTACATTGTTTAAAAAATTACCAAAATTTTATCTTGCAAGATCTGAGAAAAATTTTACCACTTTTTAAAACTTAATTGGTGCAGGAGCTTACAGCTAAAAAATTGTACACATCTAACCACTATTTACCAAATCAGAACACAACGAAGTATTCAGTACTGTACTTAATGTAGGGTACACAATCTGGTAACTTGTTACTGGTACACATTTACTACTGTTATGCCTATACCAAGTTTGCAAGAGAACCAATTTAGCCAATATTTCTACATCAAGTACATAGGTCATATTTGAATTAAAATTAATAAAAGATATATTGGTATTCAAAGTGTTCTTGAAAAATTCTTCTATTCTTTAGCCCTACCTAAGGAGAAAAATTGCATATGTATATAACATGTGTTTGAAGACATCTTCAGAATAAAAATTTGCATATCTGTCACTGCCCCTGCACTTTTAAATAAGAAAATAGTAACAAAGTTCTATAACAGATACCTTTTAAATGCACTAGCCTTATATTATACTATTGGCCAGCCCAATCTATGCTGGCACACTAAGATATGGTGGCTTTCAATAGCTGACCACTCCATCTTTTAAACTATGCCATATTGTCCCCTAAATTGTTTCAAAGTGGCTTCAAATTAACAAGATGGTGCTTTTAGACAAGAAAACCTATTAAACAAGTACAAATAAATGAACAAATTTTAATTTAACCTGTTTTATACCTTCAATTAGTGCAAAATAAAAGTACCAATATTTCAGTCAAAGGCTGTTGATAACACTAACTTCCACAAAAAATTCTACTTAAGTAAAGGAAATCTGTTTTCTCTTTTAAGTTGGATATTTTGATCCTTATTATGCATTTACAAACCATCTGTTGAACAGGTTTGGTTAAATCATGTGCATAATAATCACTTTTATAGACAATAAATTACCATTTTTGGCTAATTTTTGCTTATTTTGGACTAAAATTTAAAAAAAATTTGAACTTGTTCCTATTAATTTGCTTAATTGTGGCCCTAAGTTCAGCAATTGGGGACAAAATCTAGTTTTGAGCCAAAGGTTTTCATTGTCATATCAAAACTTTGGGAGAAATTGATCCAAAGTTCAAACTGATCAGTACGGTTTAAAATTTACCTTATTTTTGGTCTATTTTTTTTTCTCGAAATTTTATTTTATGCCCATGAATATGCTCAATTCATTGCGAAAAGTAAAGATGACCATACAGAAAGAAAGTTCAAATGGAATAAAGACAGGAGAACACTTTCCTGTGATTGTGTGTGGTTTTTAATATGTGTATATAGAAAAATGCAAAAAGTGCTGACTTAGCAGTTTTTATAGTGTCCATTAGACAATACCTTCTTTTTGAGTACTGCCTTCAGTTATTTTCAACAAGAGATACCACAATCTATGCAAAAAATAACCTTGATTTACTCTCAGAAATAAAAATCCACAAAACATCATCTGACATATAGGTAGCACAGTAGTAAATGCTTTTGCTATAGTCGAAAACACTAACATTTCTGTGATTTGCATACCTTTCTAACATTGATCAGCATTTACCTGGACTAGGAAATTAATAAACTTTCATTTTCCATTTAAAAAATATATGCCATATATATCCGTGACCAATTCCTTTTTTCGCTAGTTAGAACATTTTGAGACGCTCCCACTTTTACATGCAATTTCTAATGCAGTGAATGTAAAAATACTACATTGTTTAAAAAATTACCAAAATTTTATCTTGCAAGATCTGAGAAAAATTTTACCACTTTTTAAAACTTAATTGGTGCAGGAGCTTACAGCTAAAAAATTGTACACATCTAACCACTATTTACCAAATCAGAACACAACGAAGTATTCAGTACTGTACTTAATGTACCAAATCAGAACACAACGAAGTATTCAGTACTGTACTTAATGTAGGGTACACAATCTGGTAACTTGTTACTGGTACACATTTACTACTGTTATGCCTATACCAAGTTTGCAAGAGAACCAATTTAGCCAATATTTCTACATCAAGTACATAGGTCATATTTGAATTAAAATTAATAAAAGATATATTGGTATTCAAAGTGTTCTTGAAAAATTCTTCTATTCTTTAGCCCTACCTAAGGAGAAAAATTGCATATGTATATAACATGTGTTTGAAGACATCTTCAGAATAAAAATTTGCATATCTGTCACTGCCCCTGCACTTTTAAATAAGAAAATAGTAACAAAGTTCTATAACAGATACCTTTTAAATGCACTAGCCTTATATTATACTATTGGCCAGCCCAATCTATGCTGGCACACTAAGATATGGTGGCTTTCAATAGCTGACCACTCCATCTTTTAAACTATGCCATATTGTCCCCTAAATTGTTTCAAAGTGGCTTCAAATTAACAAGATGGTGCTTTTAGACAAGAAAACCTATTAAACAAGTACAAATAAATGAACAAATTTTAATTTAACCTGTTTTATACCTTCAATTAGTGCAAAATAAAAGTACCAATATTTCAGTCAAAGGCTGTTGATAACACTAACTTCCACAAAAAATTCTACTTAAGTAAAGGAAATCTGTTTTCTCTTTTAAGTTGGATATTTTGATCCTTATTATGCATTTACAAACCATCTGTTGAACAGGTTTGGTTAAATCATGTGCATAATAATCACTTTTATAGACAATAAATTACCATTTTTGGCTAATTTTTGCTTATTTTGGACTAAAATTTAAAAAAAATTTGAACTTGTTCCTATTAATTTGCTTAATTGTGGCCCTAAGTTCAGCAATTGGGGACAAAATCTAGTTTTGAGCCAAAGGTTTTCATTGTCATATCAAAACTTTGGGAGAAATTGATCCAAAGTTCAAACTGATCAGTACGGTTTAAAATTTACCTTATTTTTGGTCTATTTTTTTTTCTCGAAATTTTATTTTATGCCCATGAATATGCTCAATTCATTGCGAAAAGTAAAGATGACCATACAGAAAGAAAGTTCAAATGGAATAAAGACAGGAGAACACTTTCCTGTGATTGTGTGTGGTTTTTAATATGTGTATATAGAAAAATGCAAAAAGTGCTGACTTAGCAGTTTTTATAGTGTCCATTAGACAATACCTTCTTTTTGAGTACTGCCTTCAGTTAGTTTCAACAAGAGATACCACAATCTATGCAAAAAATAACCTTGATTTACTCTCAGAAATAAAAATCCACAAAACATCATCTGACATATAGGTAGCACAGTAGTAAATGCTTTTGCTATAGTCGAAAACACTAACATTTCTGTGATTTGCATACCTTTCTAACATTGATCAGCATTTACCTGGACTAGGAAATTAATAAACTTTCATTTTCCATTTAAAAAATATATGCCATATATATCCGTGACCAATTCCTTTTTTCGCTAGTTAGAACATTTTGAGACGCTCCCACTTTTACATGCAATTTCTAATGCAGTGAATGTAAAAATACTACATTGTTTAAAAAATTACCAAAATTTTATCTTGCAAGATCTGAGAAAAATTTTACCACTTTTTAAAACTTAATTGGTGCAGGAGCTTACAGCTAAAAAATTGTACACATCTAACCACTATTTACCAAATCAGAACACAACGAAGTATTCAGTACTGTACTTAATGTAACCACTATTTACCAAATCAGAACACAACGAAGTATTCAGTACTGTACTTAATGTAGGGTACACAATCTGGTAACTTGTTACTGGTACACATTTACTACTGTTATGCCTGTTACAATATATGTGAAAGCTCTATGTACTTATTTGTTATGTCATAATACAATTCACAATACAATGTTTTTTCCTTTCAATGCTTCCTTATAAAAATACTGTACAAAGTTCGTCATATAACTTGAAAGGTTCATGAGGAGTTATATGTAGATTGATTGATTTGATGTCTGCTTTACGTCCAGCGAGCAGTATTTCAGCTATATTCAGGACGGGAACAAGTTAACAAACAAAATCAACGGAAAATGGGGGTGGGATAGGTCACAGGGAATACAAGTTTGACTGCCACTGGAAAAGTATGGAGTTTTGGGTAGGGGCTGAAAATTTAGCCTTTTGTAGCGGCTACAATGAGCCTACTCTTTTTCGAAATCTACAAAAGGGTTTTATCGTGCAAGGAGCGTGGCACTCTCCAAACACGTTACACTACTTATATGTAGAAGAAAAATTAATATGTGCCGCCCTCCCCTCTTTTCAAATATTTCCCCTTAAAAACAATCAATAATGAAATATAGTACATACACATGCTCCCCTATAACTGTACTATTCAAATATTTCCCCTTAAAAACAATCAATAATGAAATATAGTACATACACATGCTCCCCTATAACTGTACTATTGATCGTTGTTGGAAGGTTTAGGAATACTATAGGATCGAACGCCGTTTTTAATGGATTTCTCGGAATATAAACAAGACCAACTCACTCACAAACATTTCATAAAAGTCATTAGAAGACCAACTCACTCACAAACAAATAAAAGTCTGAAGGACTTTGATGATATGTTTGTGAATGACTTTCATATTCATAGGGTAAATAGGATGAACTAATAATTCAAAGGAACTGCCACGGAAAACCTTGGAATATTGGGGACAGATACTATTGTAGCGACTAATGGAAACCATGTGTTTTTGTTAGATTTATTATTGAAGTGACATGTGCAAGAATAATATTCTTTATTTAGCCAAAGATAGTTAATAAGTGCTTTTTTCTTAAGTGCTTTTTTCTTACCTGTCTATTATTTTCACTTCCCGCAATATATTTTCCGCGAACTCGTGTCATGTATTAGTTGTATTGTGTATTGTATTTATATTGTCGTTTAAGCCGTACATTTTTGTCATAAAACACTACGGATTCCTTCATAACGCCAGTAACTACCTTGACCTTTAATACCCGGACAATTCTGATTTTGTGTGTCATATTGAGAAATGTTGAGCAAAACGAGAACGAAAACGAAATTATACACAAAGAAACGAAACTATACACACAAGTTACTGTAGTACTTTTAAAACTAGAGTCGTTTTCAGCCTATAAGTCTGCAAAGACGCGTTTTCATATTAAAGGTATCTATTAATTCACTGCCAATCGAACTATATACATGTATTACTGATATTTTATCTTAAATATTGTTGATTTATACGTTGATTGATATTTAAATGATGTTCTGTAATATTTGAGTTATTAATTAAAACTATATTTTCTGAATCGTTATTTTTCTTTCTTTGAGTTTGATGTTTAACTAGGGTCACACTTATATTGAGCACTTCAGTGACTATCGGAAACCATGAAGTATTTGCTAGGGACAGATACTATTGCAGTGACTACCGGAACCCGTGGAGTATTGGGAAGGGACAGATACTATTGTAGTGACTACCGGAAACCATGAAGTATTGGGTAGGGACAGATACTATTGTAGTGACTACCGGAAACCATGAAGTATTTGCTAGGGACAGATACTATTGCAGTGACTACCGGAACCCGTGGAGTATTGGGTAGGGACAGATACTATTGTAGTGACTACCGGAAACCATGAAGTATTGGGTAGGGACAGATACTATTGTAGTGACTACCAGAAACCATGAAGTATTTGCTAGGGACAGATACTATTGCAGTGACTACCGGAAACCGTGGAGTATTGGGTAGGGACAGATACTATTGTAGTGACTACCGGAAACCGTGGAGTATTGGGTAGGGACAGATACTATTGTAGTGACTACCGGAACCCGTGGAGTATTGGGTAGGGACAGATACTATTGTAGTGACTACCGGAACCCGTGGAGTATTGGGTAGGGACAGATACTATTGTAGTGACTACCGGAAACCGTGAAGTATTGGGTAGGGACAGATACTATTGTAGTGACTACCGGAAACCATGAAGTATTGGGTAGGGACAGATACTATTGTAGTGACTACCAGAAACCATGAAGTATTTGCTAGGGACAGATACTATTGCAGTGACTACCGGAAACCGTGGAGTATTGGGTAGGGACAGATACTATTGTAGTGACTACCGGAAACCGTGGAGTATTGGGTAGGGACAGATACTATTGTAGTGACTACCGGAACCCGTGGAGTATTGGGTAGGGACAGATACTATTGTAGTGACTACCGGAACCCGTGGAGTATTGGGTAGGGACAGATACTATTGTAGTGACTACCGGAAACCGTGAAGTATTGGGTAGGGACAGATACTATTGTAGTGACTACCGGAAACCGTGAAGTATTGGGTAGGGACAGATACTATTGTAATGACTACCGGAAACCGTGGAGGATTGGGTAGGGACAGATACTATTGTAGTGACTACCGGAAACCGTGGAGTATTGGGTAGGGACAGATACTATTGTAGTGACTACCGGAACCCGTGGAGTATTGGGTAGGGACAGATACTATTGTAGTGACTACCGGAACCCGTGGAGTATTGGGTAGGGACAGATACTATTGTAGTGACTACCAGAAACCATGAAGTATTTGCTAGGGACAGATACTATTGCAGTGACTACCGGAAACCGTGGAGTATTGGGTAGGGACAGATACTATACTGGTATTCACTACAATAGTATCTGTCCCTACCCAATACTCCATGGTTTCCGGTAGTCACTACAATAGTATCTGTCCCTACCCAATACTTCATGGTTTCTGGTAGTCACTACAATAGTATCTGTCCCTACCCAATACTCCATGGTTTCCGGTAGTCACTACAATAGTATCTGTCCCTACCCAATTCTCCACGGTTTCCGGTAGTCACTACAATAGTATCTGCCCCTACCCAATACTCCACGGGTTCCGGTAGTCACTACAATAGTATCTGCCCCTACCCAATACTCCACGGTTTCGGTAGTCACTACAATAGTATCTGTCCCTACCCAATCCTCCATGGTTTCTGGTAGTCACTACAATAGTATCTGTCCCTACCCAATACTCCACGGTTTCCGGTAGTCACTACAATAGTATCTGTCCCTACCCAATACTCCATGGTTTCTGGTAGTCACTACAATAGTATCTGTCCCTTCCCAATACTCCACGGTTTCCGGTAGTCACTGCAATAGTATCTGTCCCTACCCAATACTCCATGGTTTCCGGTAGTCACTACAATAGTATCTGTCCCTACCCAATACTTCATGGTTTCTGGTAGTCACTACAATAGTATCTGTCCCTACCCAATACTCCACGGGTTCCGGTAGTCACTACAATAGTATCTGTCCCTTCCCAATACTCCATGGTTTTTGGTAGTCACTACAATAGTATCTGTCCCTTCCCAATACTCCACGGTTTCCGGTAGTCACTGCAATAGTATCTGTCCCTACCCAATACTCCATGGTTTCCGGTAGTCACTACAATAGTATCTGCCCCTACCCAATCCTCCATGGTTTCTGGTAGTCACTACAATAGTATCTGTCCCTACCCAATACTTCATGGTTTCGGTAGTCACTACAATAGTATCTGCCCCTACCCAATACTCCACGGTTTCCGGTAGTCACTACAATAGTATCTGTCCCTACCCAATACTCCATGGTTTCCGGTAGTCACTACAATAGTATCTGTCCCTACCCAATACTTCACGGTTTCCGGTAGTCACTACAATAGTATCTGTCCCTACCCAATACTCCACGGGTTCCGGTAGTCACTACAATAGTATCTGTCCCTTCCCAATACTTCATGGTTTCCGGTAGTCACTGCAATAGTATCTGTCCCTAGCAAATACTTCATGGTTTCTGGTAGTCACTACAATAGTATCTGTCCCTACCCAATACTCCACAGTTTCTGGTAGTCACTACAATAGTATCTGTCCCTACCCAATACTCCACGGTTTCCGGTAGTCACTACAATAGTATCGATACTATTGCAGTGACTACCGGAAACCGTGGAGTATTGGGTAGGGACAGATACTATTGTAGTGACTACCAGAAACTATGGAGTATTGGGTAGGGGCAGATACTATCGTAGTGACTACCGGAAACTGGAGGATTGGGTAGGGACAGATACTATTGTAGTGACTACCAGAAACCGTGGAGGATTGGGTAGGGGCAGATACTATTGTAGTGACTACCGGAAACTGGAGTATTGGGTAGGGGCAGATACTATTGTAGTGACTACCGGAAACCGTGGAGGATTGGGTAAGGAGAGATACTATTGTAGTGACTACCGGAAACCGTGGAGTATTGGGTAGGGACAGATACTATTGTAGTGACTACCGGAAACCGTGGAGGATTGGGTAGGGGCAGATACTATTGTAGTGACTACCGAAACCGTGGAGTATTGGGTAGGGGCAGATACTATTGTAGTGACTACCGGAAACCGTGGAGGATTGGGTAGGGACAGATACTATTGTAGTGACTACCGGAACCCGTGGAGTATTGGGTAGGGGCAGATACTATTGTTGTGACTACCGGAACCGTGGAGTATTGGGTAGGGACAGATACTATTGTAGTGACTACCGGAACCCGTGGAGTATTGGGTAGGGGCAGATACTATTGTAATGACTATCTGAAACCGTGGAGTATTGGGAAGGGGCAGATACTATTGTAGTGACTACCGGAAACCGTGGAGGATTGGGTAGGGGCAGATACTATTGTAGTGACTACCGGAAACTGTGGAGTATTGGGTAGGGACAGATACTATTGAAATGACTACCGGAAACCGTGGAGGATTGGTTGGGGGCAGATACTATTGTAGTGACTACCGGAAACCGTGGAGGATTGGGTAGGGACAGATACTATTGAAATGACTACCGGAAACCGTGGAGGATTGGGTGGGGGCAGATACTATTGTAGTGACTACCGGAGGCAGTGACGTATTTGCTAGGGACATAGTGGGTGCCATGCTTTGAGAGAGCATAACCATGAACCATAGGGTGCTATGTTTGGATAGAGCTTGACCATGAACCATAGGGTGCTATGTTTGGATAGAGCTTGACCATGGGCCATATTGGGTGCCATGTCTGGATAGAGCTTGAACATGGGCCATAGTGGGTGCATTGTTTGGATAGAGCTTGACCATCGGCCATTTTGGATGCCATGTCTGGATAGAGCTTGACCATGGGCCATATTGGGTGCCATGTTTGGATAGAGCTTGACCATCGGCCATTTTGGATGCCATGTCTGGATAGAGCTTGACCATGGGCCATAGTGGGTGCATTGTTTGGATAGAGCTTGACCATGGGCCATAGTGGGTGCATTGTTTGGATAGAGCTTGACCATCGGCCATTTTGGATGCCATGTCTGGATAGAGCTTGACCATGGGCCATATTGGGTGCCATGTTTGGATAGAGCTTGACCATGGGCCATATTGGGTGCCAAGTCTGGATAGAGCTTGACCATGGGCCATATTGTGTTTCATGTTTGGATAGAGCTTGACCATGGGCCATATTGTGTTCCATGATTGGATAGAGCTTGACCATGTGCCATATTGTGTGCCATGTTTGGATAGAGCTTGACCATCGGCCATTTTGGATGCCATGTTTGGATAGAGCTTGACCATGGGCCATATTGTGTTCCATGTTTGGATAGAGCTTGACCATGGGCCATATTGTGTTCCATGATTGGATAGAGCTTGACCATGTGCCATATTGTGTGCCATGTTTGGATAGAGCTTGACCATGGGCCATATTGTGTGCCATGTTTAGATAGAGCTTGACCATGGGCCATATTGGGTGCCATGTTTGGATAGAGCTTGACCATGGGCCATATTGGGTGCCACGTTTGGATAGAGCTTGACCATGGGCCATATTGTGTGCCATGTTTGGATAGAGCTTGACCATGGCCATATTGTGTGCCATTTTTAGATAGAGCTTGATAAGGGGCCATATTGTGTGCCATGTCTGGATAGAGCTTGACCATGGGCCATTTTGTGTGCCATGTTTGGATAGAGCTTGACCATCGGCCATTTTGTGTGCCATGTTTGAATAGAGCTTGACCATCGGCCATATTGGGTGCCACGTTTGAATAGAGCTTGACCATGGGCCATTTTGGATGTCATGTCTGGATAGAGCTTGACCATGGGCCATATTGGGTGTCATGATTGGATAGAGCTTGACCATGTGCCATATTGTGTGCCACGTTTGGATAGAGCTTGACCACTTGACCAGGGGCCATATTGGGTTCCACGTTTGAATAGAGCTTGACCATGGGCCATTTTGGATGTCATGTCTGGATAGAGCTTGACCATGTGCCATATTGTGTGCCATTTTTAGATAGAGCTTGACCATGGACCATATTGTGTGCCATTTTTAGATAGAGCTTGACCAGGGGCCATATTGTGTGCCATTTTTAGATACAGCTTGACCAGGGGCCATATTGTGTGCCATGTTTGGATAGAGCTTGACCATGGGCCATAGTGGGTGCATTGTTTGGATTGAGCTTGACCATGGGCCATAGTGGGTGTCATGTTTGGATAGAGCTTGACCATGGGCCATATTGTGTGCCATTTTTAGATAGAGCTTGACCATGGGCCATATTGGGTGCCATGTCCGGATAGAGCTTGACCATGGGCCATATTGTGTTCCATGATTGGATAGAGCTTGACCATGGGCCATAGTGGGTGCATTGTTTGGATTGAGCTTGACCATGGGCCATAGTGGGTGTCATGTTTGGATAGAGCTTGAACATGGGCCATATTGTGTGCCATGTTTGGATAGAGCTTGACCATGGGCCATAGTGGGTGCATTGTTTGGATTGAGCTTGACCATGGGCCAAAGTGGGTTTCATGTTTGGATAGAGCTTGACCATCGGCCATAGTGGGTGCATTGTTTGGATTGAGCTTGACCATGGGCCATAGTGGGTGTCATGTTTGGATAGAGCTTGACCATGGGCCATATTGGGTGACATGTTTGGATAGAGATTGACCATCGGCCATTTTGGATGCCATGTCTGGATAGAGCTTGACCATGGGCCATATTGTGTGCCATGTTTGGATAGAGCTTGACAATGGGCCATAGTGGGTGCATTGTTTGGATTGAGCTTGACCCTGGTCCATAGTGGGTGTCATGATTGGATAGAGCTTGAACATGGGCTATATTGTGTGCCATGTTTGAATAGAGCTTGACCATGGCCCATAGTGGGTGCATTGTTTGGATTGAGCTTGACCATGGGCCATAGTGGGTTTCATGTTTGGATAGAGCTTGAACATGGGCCATAATGGGTGTCATGTTTAGATAGAGCTTGACCAGGGGCCATATTGGGTGCCACGTTTAGATAGAGCTTGACCATGGGCCATAGTGGGTGCATTGTTTGGATAGAGCTTGACCATGGGCCATAGTGGGTGCATTGTTTGGATTGAGCCTGACCATGGGCCATAGTGGGTGTCATGTTTGGATAGAGCTTGAACATGGGCCATATAGTGGGTGCATTGTTTGGATAGAGCTTGACCATGGGCCATAGTGGGTGCATTGTTTGGATAGAGCTTGACCATGGGCCATACTGTGTGCCATGTTTGGATAGAGCTTGACCATGGGCCATAGTGGGTGTCATGTTTGGATAGAGCTTGACCAGGGTTCATATTGGGTGCATTGTTTGGATAGAGCTTGACCATGGTCCATAGTGGGTGCCACGTTTGGATAGAGCTTGACAATGGTACATAGTGGGTGCCACGTTTGGATAGAGCTTGACCATGGGCCATATTGTGTGCCATTTTTAGATAGAGCTTGACAATGGGCCATATTGGGTGCCATGTCTGGATAGAGCTTGACCATCTGCCATATTGTGTGCCATGTTTGGATAGAGCTTGACCATGGGCCATTTTGGATGTCATGTCTGGATAGAGCTTGACCATGGGCCATATTGGGTGTCATGATTGGATAGAGCTTGACCATGTGCCATATTGTGTGCCATGTTTGGATAGAGCTTGACCAGGGGCCATATTGGGTGCCACGTTTGAATAGAGCTTGACCATGGGCCATTTTGGATCTCATGTCTGTATAGAGCTTGACCATGTGTCATATTGTGCGCCATATTTAGATAGAGCTTGACCATGGACCATATTGTGTGCCATTTTTAGATAGAGCTTGACCAGGGGCCATATTGTGTGCCATTTTTAGATAGAGCTTGACCATGGTCCATAGTGGGTGCATTGTTTGGATAGAGCTTGACCATGGGCCATATTGTGTTCCATGATTGGATAGAGCTTGACCATGGGCCATATTGTGTGCCATTTTTAGATAGAGCTTGACCATGGGCCATAGTGGGTGCATTGTTTGGATAGAGCTTGACCATGTGCCATATTGTGTGCCATGTTTAGATAGAGCTTGACCATGGGCCATATTGGGTGCCATATTTGGATAGAGCTTGACCATGGGCCATATTGGGTGCCACGTTTGGATAGAGCTTGACCATGGGCCATATTGTGTGCCATGTTTGGATACAGCTTGACCATGGCCATATTGTGTGCCATTTTTAGATAGAGCTTGATAAGGGGCCATATTGTGTGCCATGTCTGGATAGAGCTTGACCATGGGCCATTTTGTGTGCCATGTTTGGATAGAGCTTGACCATCGGCCATTTTGCGTGCCATGTTTGAATAGAGCTTGACCATCGGCCATATTGGGTGCCACGTTTGAATAGAGCTTGACCATGGGCCATTGTGGATGTCATGTCTGGATAGAGCTTGACCATGTGCCATATTGTGTGCCATTTTTAGATAGAGCTTGACCATGGACCATATTGTGTGCCATTTTTAGATAGAGCTTGACCAGAGGCCATATTGTGTGCCATTTTTAGATACAGCTTGACCAGGGGCCATATTGTGTGCCATGTTTGGATAGAGCTTGACCATGGGCCATAGTGGGTGCATTGTTTGGATTGAGCTTGACCATGGGCCATAGTGGGTGTCATGTTTGGATAGAGCTTGAACATGGGCCATAGTGGGTGCATTGTTTGGATAGAGCTTGACCATGGGCCATATTGTGTGCCATTTTTAGATAGAGCTTGACCATGGGCCATATTGGGTGCCATGTCCGGATAGAGCTTGACCATGGGCCATATTGTGTTCCATGATTGGATAGAGCTTGACCATGGGCCATAGTGGGTGCATTGTTTGGATTGAGCTTGACCATGGGCCATAGTGGGTGTCATGTTTGGATAGAGCTTGAACATGGGCCATATTGTGTGCCATGTTTGGATAGAGCTTGACCATGGGCCATAGTGGGTGCATTGTTTGGATTGAGCTTGACCATGGGCCAAAGTGGGTTTCATGTTTGGATAGAGCTTGACCATCGGCCATAGTGGGTGCATTGTTTGGATTGAGCTTGACCATGGGCCATAGTGGGTGTCATGTTTGGATAGAGCTTGACCATGGGCCATATTGGGTGACATGTTTGGATAGAGCTTGACGATCGGCCATTTTGGATGCCATGTCTGGATAGAGCTTGACCATGGGCCATATTGTGTGCCATGTTTGGATAGAGCTTGACAATGGGCCATAGTGGGTGCATTGTTTGGATTGAGCTTGACCATGGTCCATAGTGGGTGTCATGTTTGGATAGAGCTTGAACATGGGCTATATTGTGTGCCATGTTTGAATAGAGCTTGACCATGGCCCATAGTGGGTGCATTGTTTGGATTGAGCTTGACCATGGGCCATAGTGGGTTTCATGTTTGGATAGAGCTTGAACATGGGCCATAATGGGTGTCATGTTTAGATAGAGCTTGACCAGGGGCCATATTGGGTGCCACGTTTAGATAGAGCTTGACCATGGGCCATAGTGGGTGCATTGTTTGGATAGAGCTTGACTATGGGCCATAGTGGGTGCATTGTTTGGATTGAGCTTGACCATGGGCCATAGTGGGTGTCATGTTTGGATAGAGCTTGAACATGGGCCATATAGTGGGTGCATTGTTTGGATAGAGCTTGACCATGGGCCATAGTGTGTGCATTGTTTGGATAGAGCTTGACCATGGGCCATACTGTGTGCCATGTTTGAATAGAGCTTGACCATTGGCCATAGTGGGTGTCATGTTTGGATAGAGCTTGACCATGGGCCATATTGTGTGCCAGGTTTGGATTGAGCTTGACCATGGGCCATACTGTGTGCCATGTTTGGATAGAGCTTGACCATGGGCCATAGTGGGTGTCATGTTTGGATAGAGCTTGACCATGGGCCATAGTGGGTGCATTGTTTGGATAGAGCTTGACCATGGGCCATATTGCGTGCCATGTTTGGATAGAGCTTGACCAGGGGCCATATTGGGTGCATTGTTTGGATAGAGCTTGACCATGGTCCATAGTGGGTGCCACGTTTGGATAGAGCTTGACCATGGGCCATATTGGGTGCATTGTTTGGATAGAGCTTGACAATGGTACATAGTGGGTGCCATGTTTGGATAGAGCTTGACCAGGGGCCATATTGGGTGCATTGTTTGGATAGAGCTTGACCAGGGGCCATATTGGGTGCCACGTTTGGATAGAGCTTGACCAGGGGCCATATTGGGTGCATTGTTTGGATAGAGCTTGACCATGGTCCATAGTGGGTGCCACGTTTGGATAGAGCTTGACCAGGGGCCATATTGGGTGCATTGTTTGGATAGAGCTTGACAATGGTACATAGTGGGTGCCATGTTTGGATAGAGCTTGACCAGGGGCCATATTGGGTGCATTTTTTGGATAGAGCTTGACCAGGGGCCATATTGGGTGCCACGTTTGGATAGAGCTTGACCAGGGGCCATATTGGGTGCATTGTTTGGATAGAGCTTGACCAGGGGCCATATTGGGTGCCACGTTTGGATAGAGCTTGACCATGGTACATAGTGGGTGCCACGTTTGGATAGAGCTTGACCATGGGCCATAGTGGGTGTCATGTTTGGATAGAGCTTGACCATGGGCCATATTGGGTGCATTGTTTGGATAGAGCTTGACAATGGTACATAGTGGGTGCCACGTTTGGATAGAGCTTGACCAGGGGCCATATTGGGTGCCATGTTTGGATAGAGCTTGACCATGGGCCATATTGCGTGCCATGTTTGGATAGAGCTTGACCAGGTGCCATATTGGGTGCATTGTTTGGATAGAGCTTGACCATGGTCCATAGTGGGTGCCACGTTTGGATAGAGCTTGACCAGGGGCCATATTGGGTGCATTGTTTGGATAGAGCTTGACCAGGGGCCATATTGGGTGCCACGTTTGGATAGAGCTTGACCAGGGGCCATAGTGGGTGCATTGTTTGGATTGAGCTTGACCATGGGCCATTTTGGATGTCATGTTTGGATAGAGCTTGACCATGGGCCATATTGGGTGCATTGTTTGGATAGAGCTTGACCAGGGGCCATATTGGGTGCATTGTTTGGATAGAGCTTGACCATGGTCCATAGTGGGTGCCACGTTTGGATAGAGCTTGACCAGGGGCCATATTGGGTGCATTGTTTGGATAGAGCTTGACCATGGTCCATAATGGGTGCCACGTTTGGATAGAGCTTGACCAGGGGCCATATTGGGTGCCATGTTTGGATAGAGCTTGACCAGGGGCCATATTGGGTGCCACGTTTGGATAGAGCTTGACCATGGGCCATATTGCGTGCCATGTTTGGATAGAGCTTGACCAGGGGCCATATTGGGTGCCACGTTTGGATAGAGCTTGACCATGGTCCATAGTGGGTGCCATGTTTGGATAGAGCTTGACCATGGGCCATATTGCGTGCCATGTTTGGATAGAGCTTGACCATGGTCCATAGTGGGTGCCACGTTTGGATAGAGCTTGACCATGGGCCATATTGTGTGCCATGTTTGGATAGAGCTTGACCAGGGGCCATATTGTGTGCCATGTTTGGATAGAGCTTGACCATGGGCCATATTGCGTGCCATGTTTGGATAGAGCTTGACCAGGGGCCATATTGGGTGCATTGTTTGGATAGAGCTTGACCATGGTCCATAGTGGGTGCCACGTTTGGATAGAGCTTGACCAGGGGCCATATTGGGTGCATTGTTTGGATAGAGCTTGACCATGGTCCATAGTGGGTGCCACGTTTGGATAGAGCTTGACCAGGGGCCATATTGGATGCCATGTTTGGATAGAGCTTGACCAGGGGCCATATTGGGTGCCACGTTTGGATAGAGCTTGACCATGGGCCATATTGCGTGCCATGTTTGGATAGAGCTTGACCAGGGGCCATATTGGGTGCCACGTTTGGATAGAGCTTGACCATGGTCCATAGTGGGTGCCATGTTTGGATAGAGCTTGACCATGGGCCATATTGCGTGCCATGTTTGGATAGAGCTTGACCAGGGGCCATATTGGGTGCCACGTTTGGATAGAGCTTGACCATGGTCCATATTGTGTGCCACGTTTGGATAGAGCTTGACCATGGGCCATATTGCGTGCCATGTTTGGATTGAGCTTGACCATGGGCCATACTGTGTGCCATGTTTGGATAGAGCTTGACCATGGGCCATAGTGGGTGTCATGTTTGGATAGAGCTTGACCAGGGGCCATATTGGGTGCATTGTTTGGATAGAGCTTGACCATGGTCCATAGTGGGTGCCATGTTTGGATAGAGCTTGACCAGGGGCCATATTGGGTGCATTGTTTGGATAGAGCTTGACAATGGTACATAGTGGGTGCCACATTTGGATAGAGCTTGACTAGGGGCCATAGTGGGTGCATTGTTACAAGCTTGTTGCACTTTGAAGACCCCTTTTTTTATTCTGATCAGACATCTAATATGGTTGCAATTGCAAGACTTGATAATATGACTGAAAATTTATCAAATGTTTTCAAAATTCCCATTAAGACTAGGATGATTAATGCATTTGAATCCTCTCTAGACTTACCGACGATTATGATGTAACACATTTCTGGACGTTTCATGTGTGAAATTAGGTCAGTTAATATTTGTTGTTCATAATTTAAGATTAAATGATCCAAATTATTGACAAAAATGATTAGAATTATTGAAAGTTTAAAAAAGACTAAACACTTCTGAAAATGGACAGCACAGTACTTGATTTAGCATGGAACACCATGTGTTCATATCGTTTTAGAAACTGCAAAGCTGATTGAACTCGTATGGTAAATGAATGTTTATTGACAGTTTCTCTACAAAATTACAAAGTTTATGGTTTGAATTCAAGTTTGGCTGCCCTAATAGGAATAAGTTTTGATAGAAACTTCTGGAGAATGTCAGCTGAAGCCAATAAATCACAGATTAAAGCAGACTGGTTTTATTATATGTATACAATAGTCCGATTGCAGTTGGAGGAATTTAATCTAATTACCTAAATTACTGTCAGTTGAGATGTTGTAGAAATGGATTTTTCATTTTTTTTATTTTATTATTTTATGTACAATAATATAATTTAACATAGAATATATATCATGGTAGCCATTATGGTCTTCAGAAAAAACATTGTGTAAATCAGTTCACCCGGAAGTAACGTTATTTTGTCATTCTTTAATCTTCTTCTCTGAAACCACTTAAGCTTGGTAATGAAAACCAAACTTTTTCCATGTTCGTTGTATGGCACTTGTTTTTTTTTTGTTTTTTTTTTGTTGTAGTTTGATCGCAATTTCAAAATGGCCACCACACAAGGATTAAGTTTCATGGAAAATTCCTTTTGTTTTTAGGGCATTTATCTTTAAATTGTAACAAGGCGAATGACACTAGAGCCCTTAGTTATACTCTGGTTTCAGCTTAGAACGTATTTTTATTGTTTCATGAATACTTTTTATTATACATGTAGATACGTTGACAATATGCCTATACCAGGCTTTGGAATGGTTGTTTGAGCATTCTAGGTGTATTTGTCAATATCCAAATTTTCAGTTGGCATAGCTTCAAAAATTACGTCAATACTTTCCTCTTCTAAATTTCGTTCACCAGATTACTCATAAGTACTGCTTGCCTTACAGTACGCTGTGGGAAGTTGGTTAAAACTAATTATCCTCAGCTGCCCTCGTAATATCAGTTACACCTTGGAGGTTTTAATTCAATATAATTAATTTTCCAATCCTGATTTTTGTAATTATTATGCTTAGTATTGTTAGATTTTTTTTTATCAATCCCAGACAATTTCCTTCCTGTTTATGTTCCTTTGTTATTTTGTCTATTTAAGAACTAATACTGTATGAACTGTATTAATTTACTTTGTCTGAAAATAACTTCATCCAAATGTACAAATCCATCTGCCATCTTATTTTCAATCATTGGAAAAGTAAAGAGATTTTGAATTGTGTTTATACTTATTGTAGACATTCCGATTCTGAGATGCAAGAGTCAGAATGTTTACTTCAACTTGGTATAATATTAGAATTTAAATTAGATCGGTATTTATAATAATTCTATATGTACTTAATCTATTTTATGAACTTCGTCCTAAGGAAGAAGTCTAGGATGGTTTTCTGGAGAGTTATGATAGTGTGACAGGAGCGACAACACTACAGGAAACTGTTCCGTTGGAGAATTCCATAATAGAATAGATTTCAAAGAAAAATTGCGCATATATTGATCTTGTGCAGTTAGGAATCCTTTACCGTGTATTCAGGCTAGAGAAAAATAATATTCTTCAAATTTTAACAGAGAGTAAAAATTTAGTGTTATCAATTCTAATATGACGTGCTTTAAAGGCTTTGAGACCACAACTGTTTATACTTATTGTAGACATTCCGATTCTGAGATGCAAGAGTCAGAATGTTTACTTCAACTTGGTATAATATTTGAATTTAAATTAGATCGGTATTTATAATAATTCTATATGTTCAATTTCTGACAAATCTTCATAACAGTTATGGAGTTCAAGGGGCATAATTTTAAATACTCTGTTCATACTCAGCAGAAATTCTCCTTCTCATCATTCAGTACTTTTATCCAAAAGAGCAGTCACGATTTATATCGTGTGTAAATGAAAACTGTCTTAAAATTAGCAGGTTGTTTTGCAAATTGAATATTTTGTTTTCTTGTTCCTTGATACAATAATAGCTTTCTTTCCATTATTTGTCAATAGAAGTATTCTCCATTTACAGCATCATAGTTATAATTTTTCTGGCCCCTTAGAGAGTAATCATAAATGCACACATTTTTCTAACATGAAATTTACTTAAAATAAGTTATATAACGACTGCTGGTGAATAATAATAAAATGTCATCAAAATAACTCGGTAACTATCCAGACACATGTTTTGTGAAATTTATCCCTGTTACTTTGAGAAGTGCATAGTTTTTAAATTTGCAATTTATAGGATCTGCTATGTTGTTTTTTGGCTACCGCCACGACACATTATAGAGAAGATAGAAATTCAGGTTATCTGAGTGTCTATGCATCTGTCTGTCGTGTTTGTAAGTGCTCTCAAGTAAAACAAAAGATTGTATTAAAGATATCTTAGACAACTATGAATGACACCACCGATAGGTCATGTTTATGCGAGTAATAGCCCCTTGAAATTTAAATTATATAGACAACTCTCCGGTAATCGCTCTCTGGGCTATATTTCGATTCAGACCTTTGAAATTTAAACCAAAATATACAATATCCCGGACAATTTAAAAATCAGCACAAATCAATGAAGTTAGAAATGTAAACTGTAAGGAAACTGCTGGTAAACACCGTTATTGAGAGCTAAGCCCGTTGAATTGTAAGTTATGTGGAAACTGCTGGTAAACACCGTCCTGCCTACATTTCTTTTATTAAGAGCTAAGCCCGTTGAATTGTAAGCTATGTGGAAACTGCTTGTAAACACCGTCCTGCCTACACGTCTTTTATTAAGAGCTAAACCCGTTGAATTGTAAGTTATGTGGAAACTGCTTGTAAACACCGTCCTGCTTACGTTTCTTTTATTAAGAGCTAAGCCCGTTGAATTGTAAGCTATGTGGAAACTGCTTGTAAACACCGTCCTGCCTACACGTCTTTTATTAAGAGCTAAACCCGTTGGGTTGTAAGTTATGTGGAAACTGCTGGTAAACACCGTCCTGCCTACACGTCTTATATTAAGAGTGAAGCCCGTTGAATTGTAAGTTAGATGGAAACTGCTGGTAAACACCATCCTGCCTACACGTCTTTTATTGAGAGCTAAGCCCTTTGAATTGTAAGTTAAATGGAAACTGCTGGTAAACACCGTCCTGCCTTCAAGTATTTTATTAAAGTGTTAATATCTACAATAACTCGGTCAAGTCAGAACAAATCAATGATTACAATAGATTTGTGGGAGTTATCTCCAGAATTGAAAATTGTTAATTATAAAATTGTAATGTAAGCACTCTCACACCTACATTTCTTGTCATTTTTGTTAATGAATTTTGAATCAAATGTTAGTATCTAATATATCTAAAACAAGTTCAAAAATGAGCACAAATCAATCATTGTTTTGGGTTACGAACCTTGGAAATGTACGTAGAGGAGAATTACCATAGGGGCAACCAAATTTGTTACTCCAAAAAACAATAATCAAAACAATTAAAGACATAGTACTCAGTGTTGTATCTGGGGTCAGAATAATATGGAAGCCTTTTTTTGGTCAATTGCAAGGTTCTGTTGGGGAGTCTGGGAGGACGAATTCCAAATACTTGTCTATATCTATTGGTGCATGCCTTCAGTAAATTTTTCATTACGTTGTTTACCTGGTTCAACCCTCCATTTCTTTTTAAAAGGTTCTACCAAGTCTGGCCCCTTGCTGCAATTGCTATATGTGTGGTTGTTGGTTCTAAAGGTTTCTTAGACTTAGATTTATGGATTCTCTTTTTTATGGTTTCCTTGCTGTTCGGTATTTTGGTATTTTCTTCATTGTTGACCATGTACTGTAACAATAACAGAAACTGGTTTGATCTTTAACATTTGCTGAAAAAAGGTGAAAATTAGTTACTGAAATTTGTGCTGAAAAGGGGTGAAAATGAGTGATGTAACATATGCTAAAAAATAGGGAAAATGAGTCACTAAACAGAAGACGAAAAAGGTATGAGTGACTGTAACATATGCTAAAAACGGCTAATAATGAGGTACTATAACATTTTCTAAAAAAGGTTGAAAAGTGACTAACAGAAAAATCCCTAAAATCACACAACAAGCAACAAATTTGAAAAAAAATACCCCTATGTTGTTTACGAGGATGAACATATTCTCCTCAATAGCTGAAATTTCAACGCGAAGCAGACTATAAATTGCTTGTTGCATTAGTAATCTGAAGTTCTTTGCAATAAGTGCTATCCAAAGCTTATTTAAAAGTAAATTGTTTAATTATAGACAAGTCAACAGCAATTGTGTGCTACCAAGCGTTTCTGTCCTGAACATTATCTGTATTGTTGTTTATTTCCTCGAGCATGCGTGGTGTACAGAAATCTCATCCCTGTGGCATTTGGGTTGCAAAGCATATACACCTGTTTTGGGTTAAAGCACACCCGCATCCTCACACTTTTTCCGGGGAGGATACAGCACCCCTTCATCTTCACGTCTTCTGCTGAAATTGTCGATCTCAAGTTATGTGTCATTAGGTTGAGGCAAATACTGTTTGGATGCCACCACTTCAAGTGATCAAAATTTAATACAGCTCAGTTGGCGTTTTAATTACGGAAAACTGCAGATAACTGGCAGAAAAGGTTATCTTGTCTGTATGTCAAAATGTGATTGTATTCAAATATAAAAATAATACCAGAAGAATTTCAGGATGGATATAACAATAAAAAGTACGAAAGTTATTTCCACTGAAGAATGGATGCCTATATCGTGTTGAATTTGTATTACAGCATGAATATTTGTCATCAAGAAGAAATCAAAAACAGGAATGTTGTCGGACATTAGATAAAAAGGTGTATAACCGTGTAATTACAAGTATGGCAACAAGATCTGCTGTCAATACAATTGAAACGGAATTGACGCAACTTATATTAGTCTTTGTCACACAATTATTTCCGTCATGATCGATGATAGAAAGGGAAGGCATTTTTGAGGAAACAAGTGCCTAAATGTCGGCTGCTAAAAGGAGTTAAAATAAAAATAGTAAATTCAAGAATTATATGGGATATTGCGTTACAAAAATCACTGACAATCCGATATAAGCATTAAATCTGTAAAAAAATACCTGAAAACTGTTAATTTGAGAGGCAATAAAAAACAATAATAAAAAACCTCAGTAAAAGGGGTATTAATCAAGTTTGAAGCAAGTACTGAGAATGCTGAACACAATCCAAGCATATCGATTGCTAACATAATCCCCAAGAAGATTCTAAATGTTGTGAATGTTGTAATAACTATACAGTATTGTCATTACTATATGGTGCACCATTCTACAAAATATTAAAACATGGAAAAATCAGAGATGATATCTGCAAATTATAAAGAACAGTATTAGCTAAATCACTTAACTGATGTGCTTGAAAAATCACATGCACATATAACGAACATCAAACAGGATTTTAAATCCGACAGAGTTTTAAGATGTATTTTCATAACTCAAATCATTGCATTGTATCACACGTGGGGTTATAACTAATTTCAGGTACGGTTTACTGAGCTATTGCGCGATAATATAGTTCGATATTTGCATTTACCGAAGTAAGTACTTTCTATCTGTAATATTGTTTTGATTATTTTTCAGGTGAAAAACAGTATGTTTTGTAGTGCGAAATGTAATAATTTTGTTCTTTGCATTTGAATAAAAATATAATTCTGTTCATATATTCTTACGCGATCAAGCTGGCTAGGTGAACGATCATATTGTTGTATTCATTACATTATGTGCACGTGATTATGTGTCATAACCATTTATTGTAAATCACGTGTTGTAAATGTGTTGAACAAACATTTCGTACTTTTTCGTACTATTATCATAAATGCACATTAAATCTGCTCTCATCTGAATTTAATTATATAATTAACGCATTGTAAATATGTCCAATATTATATCATAAATGCACATTCAATCTGCTTTCATCTGAATTGTTAATTGTATAATTAACGCATTGTAAGTATGTCCAACAATAATGAACTTCTTGCTACTGTTTTAATGGTGTATTAAACAATTTTCGTGATGTAAACAGTTAATATTCCATGGCTGCCTGTGCTGCTGCAGCTGATCATCATGATGTCCTAACAGTAAACACGATTTACACATGTACATCTTTGCAAAATAAAATAATACATAAATCAATGTATTCAGAATTTCGAATATTTTTAAAACAAACGAAAACCAGTCCTTTATCCCAATTCGGATTGCAGATTTAACAAACGGTACAAATGTAAATAATTTGGGACAAAGATGGCGTTGATGAGGTCTCATTCCATCGTAAATGTTGCATTTTAAAGAAAAACATGTCGTCAATATTTCAAGTCGAATATTTATTCAGTGAACACTGAAAGTCTCAATAAATTATTTCTTATACAGAAAATGTATCAATGTCGATGTTTTGGAGACGGAAGGTTCACCCAAACTTGACATTTGAGTTTTGACCTTGCATACATTACTTTTAATAGTTGTGTACAGTACTGCTCAAATTTACCATGTCGCTTTCTTGCATCAAGTACTTTTGAGTTTATAAATAATCATTAAACACACCCGGAAAATATTCTTTTGATGATTTTTCTTATTAATAAATTGTTGTATTGTATGAAGACAGAAATATAGTCTCGATAAAAGTTGTTATTTGTTACAAAATATGTGGCCTTGATTGTATGTCGCCAAAAACCTATTAATGTATGTAACAAAACTCCTGAACATAACTGAAATACTGCTCGCTGAACATAAAGCAAACATCCATCCAAACAATCAATCTATTTTCTCTATAAAGCATGACCAATACACGTTTATTGACGTTCTTTTATTGGTTTTAGATCAAGTTGAATCCAATTATCATCATAACAAATGCTTATCTATGTTTCATTTAAATTGTTGTCAGCAACGAATAAAACAGCGAAATTTATTGCGTCACGTTTAAGAAATTAAGGTCCGTAACACCGTTTGTGAGCGCTGAAACACTAAAGACATTTATAAATAATGTGTCATAACTGCTAAAATACATTGAAAAGCACTTCAGAACATCATTAATATATTACTTATATTTAGCACCTAAAGGCAAAATAATTTAAAATGCAGTGCCTTTATTGTACGTAACATATAATGTACGTAATATTAATGTATGTAACGGTAATTTACGTTACATTACATGTGATGTTATATATTATTTTCCATTACAAGTTTGAGCCAATAAAATTATTTATATTTATATTTGTATTTGTATTGTATTAATCTCTCATATTACAATACAAAATGGGTTCCTGTTTTAATCCTCCATTTACTTTAAGTTTCCCCGATATGGTTCAACCATATCTTCTCTTGTTAAGTTATATTTATAGCACAGTCTTCTGAGTTAGACAGATACACCTTCGAACGCTTTAGCGTGAGAAGGTGTATTTGTCTAACGAGGAAGGCGGTGGTATAAATTACTTGTAACATGAATAATAAGCCCCTAGATCCCGCCCATTAATAATTGGTTATAAATAAAGAGGGCGGTGTTTATTATGGTGCGACCGATATTCGACTAATCAAATGAAAAGCTAATATTGGAAGCTCGTGCTATCCTTTTGCAGTGAAAATCAATAAAATTTGACTTAATTAACACGGAGCTTTACTGTGCATTATCGGATCTAATTGTAGTTGGTTATTGCATGGCTGTTTTTCCCTTGAGTTTAACAAGCACACGTGACCTTTCATGCAATATTATACAAGTGTTTTAATTTAGAGCATACATACTCGTCGTCTCTTGTTTATTCGTAAAAAAGAACAAAGGATTCATGTTACAAAAGATGATGTAGACATACAGACATGGCCTGTTTAACTGCTGGAACACACACACACACACACACACACACAAAAATGAAATTCCAGTTAAGACGAAAATGATGCGAACGCCTCTGGTTTTCAAGAAGGCGAAGGATAACGATTGAAGAAAATATTAGATGCAGGAATAAATAGAACTAACACATGGGAATCGACATCAGTTTCTGTTTTAGTCAGTATCAACAAAAAAACAGACTCCTCTATTTTTGGATTCAACTAGTACCACAGAATGTTGCTATTTTGACAGTGTGTCTATATAGTACAATACGGATGAAAAAATTCATATGGGAAGACTGTGTTAAAAAATATCAAAGCTGTGTTGCATTACCCCTAATAGTTTACACTGTAACATATGGTGAACTCGTATTGGACACGAATGATTCAGATAAAACAGTTGAAGCAGCCAAAGCGGAACTATAGTATAATCAGAAAACAAACAGGTATCTGCCGCGGTGAAATTACTCGTCACTTAGAACATTTTTATGAAGTATGATAGGTAACCTTCCTTGTGTTCTTGACACGTGTCAAACGCATAGAAAGACAATTAGCAAGATGGTTAATGAAGGTGTATAGATTTGACATGGATATTATGCTGGGAATAACTGCTGACACAATCTATAAATATGTTTGCTAAAACGCAGGGTCAAAATAAGAATCCTTACCCCTGGTGGTTGTAGTTATTGTATCAATGTAAGAAAACAACTATCGGCAATAACTGAACATGGACAAAACCCGGACTGAGACAAAGACACACGACATAAAGAAGTTACAAAACAGATTAACAAAACCAAAAAATGAGTAACCCGAAGCATAATACAAACCATTGGTGCTCTCAGATGCTCTGGACGAATAAGCAGTGCTTAAGTTGTGAAACACCTTACGCGAGAGCCAATGGGATATTCATATCAATGAACGGAAAGGCTCGTAAGATTTATAGATGACGTTGAAATTGTCCAAAATGCTATTAACTCATCCGCAATCAACTGAAATGAACAAACTACAATAATAGGTAGAAAGTAATACTATATAAGTACCATTACGTATTAGAAGTCCAAAATATAAGGCTAAACCCTCTCTCCGGAGTAGATAGTAATAAAGAAGTCTGCTAATTATTTTGAAGATTTAGACAAGATAATGCCTTACCGAAAAACGAAGCTTCAAATCAATTAATTGGAAAAGTACATGCACTTTTTCTAATTTTAGGAATTATGCAAATGGCATACCAATATCTTGCAGCTTTAATTGAATAGTTTAAAGCGAATGAGGAACCTACAGAAGCAAGATAGGCAAGTACAGCTACTAGAGATGGGCAAGTACAGCTACTAGAGATAGGCAAGTACAGCTACTAGAGATGGGCAAGTACAGCTACTAGAGATGGGCAAGTACAGCTACTAGAGATAGGCCAGTACAGCTACTAGAGATGGGCATTTACAGCAAGTACAGCTACTAGAGTTAGGCAAGTACAGCTACTAGAGATGGGCAAGTACAGCTACTAGAGATAGGCAAGTACAGCTATTAGAGATAGGCAAGTACAGCTACTAGAGATGGGCAAGTACAGCTACTAGAGATAGGCAAGTACAGCTACTAGAGATGGGCAAGTACAGCTACTAGAGATAGGCAAGTACAGCTACTATATATGGGCAAGTACAGCTACTAGAGATAGGAAAGTACAGTACTAGAGATAGGCAAATACAGCTACTAGAGATAGGCAAGTACAGCTAATGGGAGATGGGCAAGTACATCTACTAGAGTTAGGCAAGTACAGCTACTAGAGATGGGCAAGATAGCAAGTGCAGCTACTAGAGATAGGCAAGTACAGCTACTAGAGATAGGCAAGTACAGCTACTAGAGATAGGCAAGTGCAGCTACTAGATGGGCAAGTAGAGCTACTAGAGTTAGGCAAGTACAGCTACTAGAGATGGGCAAGTACAGCTACTAGAGATAGGCAAGTACAGCTACTAGAGTTGGGCAAGTACAGCTATTAGAGATAGGAAAGTACAGTACTAGAGATAGGCAAGTACAGCTACTAGAGATGGGCAAGTACAGCTACTAGAGATAGGCCAGTACAGCTACTAGAGATGGGCATTTACAGCAAGTACAGCTACTAGAGCAGATGGGCAAGTACAGCTACTAGAGATGGGCAAGTACAGGCAAGTACAGCTATTAAAGCACTTTTACTGATGTAACTACTAGAATTTAGAATTGTACTGTATAATCGATGATCGGAACGACAAGATGGAGATTTGTGCTTGGTTGTTCCTGTGACTTTGAAGTGACATTTTACAGATTTACTCCTTATATTTTTTGTTGAACAGCCAAACAGGAGTCAGACAATATGTTGGAATGAGAAACTGCAGACATATATCTGAAAAAGTGTATCTGCTAGAAAGACACAAATTACTGACTTCATAATATAGACAACTATGGTTTCAGAACAATAGCGACAGAAACCGGAAGGTTTGTTCTACAAAAATGTAGTTGAGATTAATTACTTATTGGCCAACACCCCGAACTTAACGTCCTGAGATGTAACTATAACTGTTCCAACATCATATAAACGTATCAAAAGACATTAAATTTAGTTTTACCTAATGTGCAATATTAAAAAAAACCATTTACATTTAAGATCGTATATTACGTCCATATTAACGATGCTATTCGTCAGCATCTTACACCTGTTGGGAGTGTGAAAGCCAAAAATGCAAAAATGCGCCATAGCGATTTATTCAACTCAACATCCAAAGAATTAAGCGAACTTTAACAGAGATGTTGTGAGTTTATCATAGGTAGTCTATTGCCGTAGCTTAAATGTTTTGGGATGGATTCAATAGAAGTATCATTAGAATATGTGAGCATCCTGGCTGCTAATAAAAAATAAGGTTAACACACTTCTTTTTTCTAGAATTACAGTTATTAACTTTTCAATTTGTTTTAATATAACCAAACATAATAATGGTCATATAATTAACCCAGATTATAACCAATTTACTTCTTACACTTTCCGACAAATGTCAGTTACAGTGTTACACGTGAGAAGAAACTTGCAAGTTGTGCAACGAATCAAGCCATCAATGTAGAATTTGTATTTGTTTAATTTCATTTTTAACTAGACAAAACTCTTAAGCATCTACCTACCGATATACCATACACTATATCTGTAGCGACATTAGTTAAATCAAAATTAATAAGTAAACGTCTTTCCTAACAGATGGGATCCGTAAAATCCAATTATTACTTAAAAATACATGTTTACGACTATTGACATATAGTACAAAATAACCTATTCGATTTTTTGCTGTAATAAGCAAATTTCGAACATCCTAGTATCTGGTGTTTACCAACCATTCCTGCCTCGTGTTGTTTAATTTTTAAGTGTAGGGCCAAAAGTTCCTTTTAGATTGAGCATGGTTATCATATATGTAAAACAAGAGATGAGTGTTAGTTTACAGCTATTTAGTGTTAAAAACTTATGTTTATTTCGCTATTCCTTACAGAAAAATTGACGAAAAGAAGACAAATTCATTAATTTATATGCCGGGTTTTTATTATAAAAAAGACATTTACTACGTTGCATAGTTATTTTGTAGAATTCTCACACGTTTTCTCCAAACATCCATGGGAGGAGAATTAATTATTTGATTGTCTCTAAGAAAATATTTTATTTTTTCTTTTTGTTTCCGCAGAAAGTTACCTCAGGTTACAAGCAGAATATATATATATATATATATATTAAGTTTCTTTTATTATACTCAAATGATACTAAGGTCAAAGTTCAACATGTCAAAGTTGACGTAAAAGGAGGGTAAATTATGGTTTTTTTTTTAAAATGTTTCAATGAAGAAGTATTAAAAGGTTAACGGCCAATCAAAGTTGTGATAGTAAATTATAAAGAAAGAAGTACAAGTGTTACAATTTAAGGTATAGCATTGATACTGCATTTTTGGCCTGTTTATTTGTCAGTGACATCTTTCTTATATCTGTATTCTCCGACTATAGCTGCCAAATTGTTAAAAACTGAAAATGGCGTAAAACCCCTAACAAACAAACAAAAACTACTATACTAACCATATAAACTCGACCAAACGCGCCAAACAGTTTTCATTTGTCAGACAAAAAACCACCGCAGAGACACGGTATCTTTTAGTTTAAGCTAAAAAGTAATTTCTTTAAAAAAGACAGTCGATGCTTTTAACTATTAGAGACGTCGGTCAAGTAGAACGGAAACTGAACAAACAAAAATAAAAAAAGCCTTTTAACAATGTTTCGAACGTAAGTGACAAGAAACATTAACGTTTTCCTTCATAAATGTAAAAGGGGTGGGGGGGGGGGGTGGTAAATAATGAAAGGACTTGGAGTGCTGCAAACTGTATCCAATCAAAATAATATAAGGCTATAATATACATGATATAAGAAGGTTGCTGCCTTGTTTTATTCCTCATGGGTTTTACAAACGTATTTTAAACAATCAGGTGATATCAATAATAGACGATGCAATTAGAGTTTTAATTCTGATCGTCAATAAGACGGACGCAAGAAGAATCAACAAGACAAGTGTGATAACATCTGACATTGTGAAGCAAATAGTCCATAAATTCTAACCTGAAAAACCTTAGATCGGTTGCCTTTTATATTTTGATATTTTTCTGGTTTTTTTTTGTTGGCAAAATTTATAAGAAATTACTGTTATTGCGATTAAATTATCTTTAAAGTAAACGAAAAACAGATTTATAATGAGTGTCAATAAAAACGCAACACAGAAAACTGTATAAATTTTATAAGGAAATATTAATAGGTACATCACAAAAAAATCCGGCAAAAATTAAAAACATCAACATCAAATCCATGAAAAGAAAAAATTCGAAATTCCTAAATATATCGCTGTAAAGTATCATACATTTTATCGCGTCTACATAAAACATCTCAACAGTCAAAATCGAATGTGTCATCCGGCTGTAAAATACATGCTCTATATCTCATACGAATCAGACGACGATTCCAAGTCTATAAACTGTTATTCCACTCCCCGAGCAAGGCAATTTCTAAATGACGTAAGGTTACTGGCATAGGTGACGTCTCCTTAGCTCTTGTCTAAGCTGATCCCAGAGGTGTTCATTAGGGCTTAGAACAGGATTAAAGACTGACCACGGCAGAGTTCAAACGTTACTTGTGTTGAGGAACGCATTTGTAATACGGGGAGAGAGAATCTCAAGTTTAATCAAACCGACATCTTGGTGTCTATCATGTAGGGGATAAACTATATATATTGGGCATAAAACTTCATCGTGAAGCGTTGAAAATATCGTTGTTCATGATCAGTGGGGTTCGATGATTATTAGAGATACCACCTTCACACTTCCATCATGATCAGTGGGGTTCGATGATTATTAGAGATACCACCTTCACATCGCCCCAAAATACAATACATCTCTTGAACAATGATCCCGATAACGTTCATCTCCAAGCATCCTAAGACGTCATGATCCTGATAACGTTCATCTCAAAGCATCCTAAGACGTCATGATCCTGATAACGTTCATCTCCAAGCATCCTAAGACGTCATGATCCTGATAACGTTCATCTCCAAGCATCATCAGACGTCATGATCCTGATAACGTTCATCTCCAAACATCCTCAGACGTCATGATCCTGATAACGTTCATCTCCAAGCATCCTAAGACGTCATGATCCTGATAACGTTCATCTCCAAGCATCCTCAGACGTCATGATCCCGATAACATTCATCTCCAAGCATCCTCAGACGTCATGATCCCGATAACATTCATCTCCAAGCATCCTCAGACGTCATGATCCCGATAACGTTCATCTCCAAGCATCCTCAGACGTCATGATCCTGATAACATTCATCTCCAAGCATCCTAAGACGTCGAAAATGTAGCATGTGGACCTTGACTCTGTATGAATGGAATGCCATACCTTTGAAGAATTTCGTCCATATGGCGTATAGCAGGCAAATTTCCGTATTGGTTTGAACGGTTGCTTCCTCATACCATTACTCTTCTACCACGAATGACTGACTTTGAATAATTCATGGAGGGCGTAACCTTCACATAGCTGCTGATATGCTCTAACGTGACCGTCGTTCCCTGCTGTCTAGGTTGTTCCAATGCTGTAAGCAGAACTATGAATGTCGTCTAGCCCTAACCTGGTCTCCTGGTGCAATATTTTTTCATTGACGCAAGCTTCACTTCAAATATAACACCAGGTCAGGACCTCCGATATAAGCATTTTCATTGGTTGATAATATGACGCCATTTAATATTACATGCACATGCCAATCTTTTTTTAAATCTTGGAATACCATTTCTTTATAAAATTTAAATGTAAATTATATGTTAACTTTACGTTTAAATTATGAAATCATAATGTAAACTCAGCTGAGAAATGTAAACATTGAACGTCACAAAGAGAATGACGTCATAAAACGTTCGTTCTTTTTGAACTTATCTATATTACTAAATGGTTAGTCTAGAGAATACCCGAACGTCAAATTTCAACGCTGTCACCGTTGAAATCCAATGCTCCTGACCTGACGTTATATCCGAAGGCCGCTTAGGCTCATGAGGATATCATCGTCAGGGTACCAGAATACGTCTAGCCCATGCAGGTCTTTGCACTCGATTACGCGGCTGTAAAACAGTGCGATTCGCTGGTTTTCTTGGCTGGATGTTGTGCTCTCGTAATCTGTTATGTACGGTTCCCGAACTGGTCGTTCTTAACACACGAATGGACCTGGCTGTTAAATTTGACTTTTGAAGCCGATTACAAAGGTGCAAAATCCGAATATGATTTTCCTGCCGACGAGTGGCCGCTTGAACATCAGGATGTAGCGGTCATAGACTTGATTTAAATGTTTGTAGTGCATTCATAAAAAAATTTATAGTGCTTCTCTGACTACCAATCGCCTAGCGAAATCAATAAGTTCAGACGACAACATTCCGATTGCCTGACGAAATCAAATACGTCCAGACGACAACATTCCGATTGCATGATGTTGCATCATCTTTAGACTGCTGCAGCATTCGTGTTAGACGATTTAAAACCAAGAAAGATGTCATAGAGCTATGTTTCAAAAACAGCTACCGTACTAATACAGTCTTTGAATAAGATACAAATATCCGTGCAAACAATATTTCATAGATGAAATGTGGATATATTAAAACATTTAAAAAAAATCGATAGACATCTTGAGGTCTGTATCTCTCCCTAAGTGTAACGGCATTAAAACCTATGATTTGTTGACACTCTACAAGGCCATCCCTCATATGCAGCTAAAAGTCAGGCTTGAAGATATATATTAAACGCTGCTTTTTTAAGAAAACGGAATGAGACGATGTAAATACGTATATATCTGGTAATTCGCCATGGCATAATTTACTTCGTCATCAATGGTTACAAATAATAAATATACTGAAGACAAAATATGTCAAATGATAGATTTTTTAAATTGAAATCATATATGTCATGTTTGGAGGAAATGTTTTTCAACAGACTATTGGTATTCCAATATGCTTCGATATTTCGATTGTTACTAATAAATGAGAAAATGCAGTCTAATTCTCCCAATACACAAACTACCTGCTCTCTTATCAGTGACCCAACATGTAACAAATGATTTTATTCATTTCCCAACTTTACTGGCGCGATACCATTAGCAGAAAAATAAACACAACAGTGCAAAATAGTCATTGGAATTCATGGTTTCCTAATAAGTTTGTGACAATTCCATCGCAAACAAAACTCATAACAACGACGCCCCTCTTTCAATACAAAATATCGTTCATTAATGTAAGCATAATTTTCACGCATATCCTGAAGAACTCTTGGTATAGAGAATTTTGCTGAAGCATATAGTTGAAGCACGCGGCGGAAATCATTAGAAGGCTATAATTTGCTTCAAGGTTTTTGTTTTACAATAATTCTATTCAAGCTGTAAGTTGTTTATATTACGTGCTTTGATTGCACTTAAACTACATCATCTCAGATAATTTATAAATCGATATTTTTATTTTTCGCAATGATTTCTAATTAAATCGATTGAAATTTCAAATGAAAAATGGTTTTTACTTCCTAGTTTTTTTTCTATTAATATCTACAGAACATAGATTCCTATGGTACTATCTTTTGCATATTCCTACATTTTCCGGTCTTTGTATATTTTGAGTTATAGATGGGTTTCGGTAACTGTTTTTGCACAATTAACAGGATTAAACACTTTGTTTTAGGAAATTATCAATGCGAAAACTCCGGATGCTCCCTGAAAACTTGACATAAAGTCCTTCGACTTTATTTAGTTGGTGTGCATTTTTAGATGAGTCAGCGTACTTTGCTATCCATAGGAAAACAGGAAACCCAGAACATGGAGGAGTGCAAAAGAGTCTCCGCCAATATCTGTTCAACTTTAGGATAAAACAGAGTCTCCGCCAATGTCTGGTCATCTTTAGGATGAAACAGAATGTACATCAGTTAAAGGCCAACATTAGCTGTAGTGTTTGAAGATAGTAACTGGTCAACTTAAGCTTGATTGCTTGAAGATAAAACAGAATGTACGCCATTAATTGGTCAACTTTGGCTGGAATGATTGAAGAAAGGACAGAACGTACGCCAGTAGCTGGCCAACGTTAGCTGCACTATTTGGAGGTTAAAACAAAGGTTAAGAGAGAAACCGGTAAACTTTAGCTGGAGTGTTTGAAGATAAAACAAACTGTACGCCAGTAACTGGAAAAATTTAGCTTGAGTACATGGAGGATAAAACGTCAGTAATTGGTCAACTTTAGCTGGAGTGATTGAAGATAAAACAGATTGCTCAACAGTAACTGGTCAGCTTTAGGTGGGGTGCTTTCATTGTCGGAAACCCACGTCAGGTCGCATTCTCTCTTTGCAACCACTTACCGATCGTGGGCACATTTGTAGATTTTTTCTCGTTTGTAAGAATATTGATTAAATGTAATTAGCTTATGGAAACGACGTTTATTGGATAAAACTATTTTGATTAGTTTTAACGCTTCGCTCAATTTACAGGCGGCAAATAAAAAATATTCATGAAAACGTGAAAACATCTACAAGTGTGCCCACGGTAGGTAAGTGGTAGCAACGCGATAACTCGACCGGACGTGGACTTCTGACGATGGGGTGCTTTGAGATAAAAAAGAATGTACGAGAAGTAACTGGTCAACTTTAGTGTTTGCAGGATAAAACAGAATATATGTCAGTAACTGGTGAAATGTAGCTGGAGTATTCGGGGAATAAAATTGAAACCTACGTTAGTAACTATTAAATTACGTTTAAGGTACAGCGGTCACTACGCCAATACCTGGTTAACACCAGCCATACCTGGAGGCAATCTGCTGTCAATACTAGTATACCTGGTTAACACCAGCCATACCTGGAGGCAATCTGCTGTCAATACCTGGTTAACACCAGCCATACCTGGAGGCAATCTGCTGTCAATACCTGGTTAACACCAGCCATACCTGGTGGCAATCTCCTGTCAATGCTAGTATACAATAATAGTTACTTTGGATTTTGCGACTTACAATCATAATCACAGACTTGCCAGAATTCAAATGTTTTATTAAAGTATCGACGTAGTACGATATAACAACATCAATACTAACTAATAAAACTGTCGTACTGTTTGCGATACGTTTGTTGGGAACAGTTTGAAATGAAAGTTTTTTGTTACATTTTCTGGAACGGAAGCAAAGAACTGACAATCATCGTGATGTTTACTTGTCTCGTGTAAGTGTAAAATTACGGTTTCGCTTTTAAGAATGACATTAATGTTTTTATTTGAAAAGTTGAAAAGACACCACGGAGAGAAATCGGATAGAATTTCAAATTGTTTCTTAACTTGACATTGACCTATGTATATTGACTTACCAACAACAAAACATATTTGTAGCTATCACATTTACTAGTGATAACTTATTTTTCCTAATTGTTTAATCCATTAGGCAACCTGCAGACATCCATTCATCATTCTGTCTGCATGACATCTATTGATAGTTAATTACACTGTAACTTTATCATTATACGGAGTGAAAATCCTAAGACCTTAAATGAGGCTTTATGTTTTTCAAAAAAGAGGCATGCTATATATATATAAACATCAAAGTATCCGCTCGAATTCAAATATGATATATTGTTTCTATACTAAGATAACACTATTGTTTAAAATAGCCTACAACTAAAAGTCACACCGCCGTTGAGTGCGTTTTTTCGCTTGCATATTTTGTTTATTCAATACTGCACCTTTTTAATACAAAAATTCAGCAGAAAAAATATTATGCCTCCGTTGTTCGCAAGTTGTCCTTGACTTTTGCTTCGGAATTTTACATTGTAAGTCAAGCAATTTCGTTTTCTTAACGGACCTTACGTTGTTTACAATAATTCGCGATCGACTACGTTCTACTGTATTTGGACAAGTTGCGTGACTTATACCGCCTCAACCGCAAACGACATTGCCCGAAAGGTATCGAATAGACAACAATCGACTGCTCCTAGTTTACAGTTCCGTTCTAATTTAGGTCAAAAAATTTACTTTTGAAAGTCGCCTTATCAAAATGAAACAAAAAAGAAAAAAACACTCCAACTTTCAAAACACGAATTATATGTGGAAAATAGTTGTTGATTTCAATTTGCACCTTTTTGGATCTAGAAAAGTAGCATAAGATGGACATACGCGGTAATCAGTTTTTTATTTGTCATTCAAAAAACCTCTACCAATGTACGCTGACTTTTACTGTAATTATGTTTTTACATCACACTGGGAAATTTCTTACCCAAGATAGTATACAGAAAAAATCATAATCGCGCTTGTGAAACCTATAGCATTTATCTTTTTCACAAAATATTTTTACTTAGAAAATTGCTGAAATAACACAAATATCCACGAACGGTCAGATTTCACAGCGTACATTTTACAATTGCAGTTGTCAAAATATGAAACAAACTGCCAAATTAAGTGCAGGGAGGTCACATATCTGAGATAATTCTTAAGCAGACATAAAACGACTAAAGTCATTTATACTCATCAGTATCTATTTTATATAAAGTCAACATGGCAGAACAGTAATATTAGGCATTTGTGTCGATTTCCTGGGTGTGACAAAGTGCACAACATCAATAAAAGACAATGGTACATGCAGACTCGTCCAAACTCGTAAACAAGTTTACATTTACATGGCATCGTAATATAATAATCGAACCAAGTGCACCAATAGATGATTTGATGATAAACCACGTTACAATCACAACTATAGGTGTATTATCGTATTATTCCATTCCATTTATCCTTACCAAGATATCTTATTTTAAAATCCATAAATGGAAACATATGTAGCTCACGGGGCTGTAAATTATCTAAAACTATGTTAGAATCGAGCAGCTTCAGTCATTTTGACACCATATAGTTGGTAAGCGAAAAATGGCCAAAAACATGACAAGAAAAAAAATCCGTTTACCAGTAACAAGACGTGTGGGTTCTCTTTGTTCTCGCGGACTGTAACAAGACGTGTGGGTTCTATTTGTACTTGTGAACTGCAACAAAGATTAGGGTGATCAATCGACTTTTTCATTACATTTTATTATATATTTTGTTTATTGTTTCCGTTGATTAATAAAATCGTTCTTTTCTCCGTCTCGTGGTTGTCATTTAATTACGACATCCAATTAAATATGTATAGCAGTTTATACATGCTGTACTTGTTTCAACAAAGAAAAAAAGCAGGAAGATGTCATTGACAAGTTTTGCCCATGTGTTATTAAAAAATAAAAATCAGTTTTAAAGCCAAGACGATTATATCATGTAGAAGTCTGTCATACCAACTGTAAGACAAATTCGTCACGACTTAAGACTTAAAACAAATCTTGTAACTTTCACCCAACAAATCCCCCACTCACGAGTCGCTGATACAATATATATCTAAATCAGGCCCAGTTTACCAACATTCTTACGACTGCAGTATACAGTGGTCACGACGTTACTGAACCATAGAAAGCTGGGACAAGGAAACAGTCAGCACTCGTTCGAATCTTTGTGAAGCGGTCGCCAGACGTCAAAAGATTTGAGATTTTTTAAAGAAGGAAATTTTCATGTTAAACTTGTCACAAACACGATCTTTGAAACAGTATTAGAGCATGCCAAAAATGTCTACAACGTCACAGTAAAAGCATGATACAAGTTTAGCTTTTCTAAAAAGCTAACCGTCTCTCAGCTGCATTACAAATTTTATGGATTTATAAAAGTATCTGTTTTTTGTAATTTATATGTAGGATAGGTAAACAATTTACCTTTTAAGGACATTGTTTATGCTAAACTATTATCCATGTTTGCCTTTAAATTTATCGAAATTTCAGTACACATACTAGTGCTATCCTAACGTAAACCAATGAAATGACAAAAATATTTACAGATTTAGTAATCCAGCCATGATCAGCATTTGATTATGTATACCGTCTTCCATGGGAGACGGTAATAACACATTAACCGTTCGTTCTATGTATCTCCATGTTAAAGAACAGTCAGGACTACTGGTTCATTTCCTAACATTAAGGTTGTGTATGACTTTAGAACCTATGTTTAAACACGTGATTAGTGAACGTCTAGACGTATTGTATTGCTTGTTGCAATCTTTTTGTAAGCCGATTATATGCTTATCAATTTCACATTAATTTTCTATTTAGTTCCAAAGCGTCTAACAATAAATCTACGACACCAATACATTTACATTGGTGTTCAGCTAATAAATTATAGGTTCATATAACAATTCTGTCTCTTACATGTATCAAATAAGTCGTCATTTTAAAGCAAATGCTCTTAAACTAAGTATTCTTAATTAAAATGTCATTTAAAAGGCTTGGCCTTACAAAATTTAGTATCGGTAAGATCCTCGATTTACATAACACACATAGGTTAGATAATCCATGCAAATTCTTGATCTTACATTACACGTGTCGGTTAGATCGAATCTTTAAATGCTTAACCATGCATTACACTCCTTAACAAAATCTAATCTCGGTTAGATCTTAACTGTAAATGTTCAGCCAATTACACGTGTCGGTTAGATTGAAGACATCACTTAATAGAAAATTAGAAAATTTTATGTTACCGAATATCTGTGTCACAAATTACCATTTATATGTTCCGTTTGTCGTTATTACGTCTGCCTTTTTTTAACTTTATTTTGACTACCCCTGGATATAACTAGTTACCAAATTTTAATCGGATTTATAAGACGAATACCACGCGTTAGCAGAAGTTGCATACTCTTCCGAAGCACCTGTACTCACCCCTGGTTTTAAATGGGCTTCGTGGCACTAAATGTTTGGATTTTGTGTTGTGCGTCTGTTTGTTCTCTCGTTGTCCCTTCTTTTGTTTTATAACACCATTATCTGTCCTTGACTTATCGTTTTATGATTAACTCTCGGTATCTTCGAATCTTTTTTGTTACATCGTCGCTGTCAATTCGTGGTATTACATTACAAGGGCCGGTTATGTCGTCACTGTAAATGTTTGGCCTTACATTACAAGTGTTAGTAATAGCATGATTTACCTGATATTAAACACCTCTGTTCGATCACCAATATCAGTGCTTATATTTCACTGCTTGGTTTCATCATCGCTGTATATGCTTAAAATAACTGTACATTACAACTGTTGATAAGAGTATCACTCAAAATGCTTACCGTACATTACAAGTCTCTGTTAGATTATTATTATTATTAAATAATTTTATTGAATAAACAAAAGGACTGGATAACAGGCAAAGCCTATAAGGATCCTTTCCTATAAACTGATTGTGATAACAAGGTATGCAAAATAACATACATACACTTATAATTAATCATCAAAAGCATTCATTCATTCATTCATGTCTTTATTTCCTCTAATACAAGAGATTAATGAATAAACATATAATATAGTAGTAAATAATTCAACACACAAAAAAAGTAAATGGAAAAGAAAAAGAACATAAAGAAATGGTACGTTAAGTCCATTGATATATAAACTATGAAATATATGATGGGACAACACCCACCGATACTAACTCATGCACAAGTTCTAAGCCTGTTAAAGTGGGCAATAGATTGCATCACATGGATATGGCAAAGGTATCCAAAGTTAGAGTCGTCAATGAGATCTACTATGTTGTCCATGCCTTTTCTGCTCCCTAGCATAATACAGTACAATTCATCTTCAGATTTTGTATAAAGTTCAGTAAAAAGTTGCAAAGGAAAGTTCTCAATAATTACATCCCAAAATGAATTGAGTAAGCTAAATGTTCCCGTACAGTTGCAACACGCATGTACGTATACGTCGACAAATGTTCTATCACAAACTGAGCAGGTGTCTCCTGTGCTGTATGGAATGTCTGTAATTAATTTTGTAATAAAATAAGAGTTTGTAATTTCCCGGTTTGTTATGGATGATTTCCAGAATTGTGCAAAAACCACATCGTTATGTATTTCCCGAAATCTTTGAAAGTCATTGTCAGATGTAACCCTAGTTTTCCATTTTTCATTTTGAACAGTTGAGGTAGAGTCCGTTACAATTCGTTTCCATTCCTCTTTAGATGGGAATTGATCTTCAAGAACAAAGTTAAGTAGATACGAATGTAGATCATATAAGTACAAAAGTTTAATTACATCGGGGATAAAACCTAAGTGTTTCTTGGTTGTATCGTATAGAAATGAAAATAGCCTTACGAGAAATATGCGTTTTGAGAGATATTTATTGTCCAAATTGCAGAGTTTCTGCAAGAAATACAGTTTCCGTTTAACGACGTATGTTATGCATGGATGTAGTCCTAAAAGGCTTTCGCACATGTCTGATCGGGTTGTTGTTTTAAGATTCAAAATCCGCTTAACAATAAAGTGTTGGAATTGGTTTTTAGCTTTAACATCCCTCTGCTTTAAATCGCACCAAAGTTCTGACCCGTAGAGCACAGTTGGTAATACCACGGATTTATATAGTCTTAAGAGTACATTTGGGTGGGCTGATTTATAGTCAATCACATTTGTTGCAAAGAATACATTTCGGCCTTTCCTACATGCACGAGATATACGATCGTTTTGATTGAACTTCGAGTCAAGCAGAACACCAAGATGTACGGTACTATCCCACAAAGGTAATAGTTCATTTCCAATATACCATGCGTATTCTAATCGTGCACTACGTGTAGACGGAGAAAACTGTACAACACCTGATTTCTGAACATTAAAACAGAAACGCCATTTACGAGAATAATCGAAACAAGTATTCAACATACGCTGCAATCCGACAGGACTTATACTTATACATGAGATGTCATCCGCAAGTGTTGGTGAGCAGCTAGTTAAATTAAACATACCAGTATGAACATTAGCATTCTCAATATCTAATAATAGATCATTTATGAAAATAAGGTATAATAAGCCAGATAATACGCCACCTTGGCGAACGCCTTGTTTTACATCAAAGAAAATAGATGATTGCTGATTAACAATTACAGAACTTTTTGTATCAACATGACAATCATTTAAAATGGACCAAATTTTACCTTTGATTCCTAATTTATAAAGTTTACACATCAGGCCAGCTCGCCATACAGTATCAAACGCCTTTTTACTATCTAAAAATGCAACATAAACCTTACTAGATAATTCTAGGTTGTGAAATACAGTTTCATATAAATTAAAGGATGCTGTTATGCAACCGATGTTCTTTTGAAAACCTTGCTGCTGGGGACATGGAAAGCATTTATCAGAAAGCACATAGTCCGACAGACGAGATTGAATTATGGACTCAAAAATTTTATACACACAGGATAAGAGGCTCACGGGTCTATAGCTGTCCGGCGATGACTTGCGTTTGTCGCCTCCTTTATATATCGGAACGATTAGGCCGAGTTTCCATACGCTTGGGGTACGTCCATGCTTCACTATCATATTAAATAAGGAAGTTAAGAAACTAATAACAGAGTCTCCGCCGAATTTTAAATGTTCGTGTTGTATCTTATCGTAACCGGCGGCTTTCCTTAACTTCAGATCGTGAATGACTTTGTACACTTCTCGTTCCTCTATTATTCCACCAGGTAAATTTCCGTCTGGGTTATTCGCTACTTCTGAAAGAATATCCGAATAAAAAATATCCACTTCTGTTTTGTTTTCTATGTCAAAATTGTCATCGTTCGATTGTTTATACACCTCAGAGAAATATTCAGCGAAGCATTCCGCAACCGATTCAGGTGTATTATGCATTTTGTCATTGTAGATTATCTCTGGGTAAATTTTTGAGATGCTTGGTTTGAAGTGTTTCAGTGATTTCCAAAATAATCTTACATCACAACTTGCAGTTTCGTTGAGATCATCGTAGCACTTTTGGATAAATTGTTCATTTGCAGCAGTTTGAATACGCCTAAAATCATACTTAGCACGCTTGTAGTCTCTATAAGAATCATGCTGCATACCTCGCGGACGACCATCGGCTATCCACTTGCGTCTAAGATATCGTTCATTGTCGTGAGCAAGTTTAACATTTTCATTCCAATAAGGTTTGGTGTGTTTGTTAAAGCCGCATTTAGGAATACTACTTTCAGATGTCCGATGCATGATCGAGATAAATTGTTCGTAAGCATCATCTAAGTCTATATCACAAGTTCTCACTTTATCGTTTAAGCTTATCAACTGTTCGTCTAAATTGTCTTTATAACTATTAATGTGCTCGGCTGTCGCTTTATGCCATGCTGGAAATTTACTCGGTACATTGATAACACAGTGTGGATTACAGTCTAAATAAATGTCAGCATAAACTGGTAAGTGGTCCGAAGTACTACTTATAGTCCCCTCAGCAAGGATTTCATAAGATTTAATGTTTCTACTAAGGTGACTATCAACTAAAATCCAAAGCGTCTAACAATAAATCTACGACACCAATACATTTACATTGGTGTTCAGCTAATAAATTATAGGTTCATATAACAATTCTGTCTCTTACATGTATCAAATAAGTCGTCATTTTAAAGCAAATGCTCTTAAACTAAGTATTCTTAATTAAAATGTCATTTAAAAGGCTTGGCCTTACAAAATTTAGTATCGGTAAGATCCTCGATTTACATAACACACATAGGTTAGATAATCCATGCAAATTCTTGATCTTACATTACACGTGTCGGTTAGATCGAATCTTTAAATGCTTAACCATGCATTACACTCCTTAACAAAATCTAATCTCGGTTAGATCTTAACTGTAAATGTTCAGCCAATTACACGTGTCGGTTAGATTGAAGACATCACTTAATAAAAAATTAGAAAATTTTATGTTACCGAATATCTGTGTCACAAATTACCATTTATATGTTCCGTTTGTCGTTATTACGTCTGCCTTTTTTTAACTTTATTTTGACTACCCCTGGATATAACTAGTTACCAAATTTTAATCGGATTTATAAGACGAATACCACGCGTTAGCAGAAGTTGCATACTCTTCCGAAGCACCTGTACTCACCCCTGGTTTTAAATGGGCTTCGTGGCACTAAATGTTTGGATTTTGTGTTGTGCGTCTGTTTGTTCTCTCGTTGTCCCTTCTTTTGTTTTATAACACCATTATCTGTCCTTGACTTATCGTTTTATGATTAACTCTCGGTATCTTCGAATCTTTTTTGTTACATCGTCGCTGTCAATTCGTGGTATTACATTACAAGGGCCGGTTATGTCGTCACTGTAAATGTTTGGCCTTACATTACAAGTGTTAGTAATAGCATGATTTACCTGATATTAAACACCTCTGTTCGATCACCAATATCAGTGCTTATATTTCACTGCTTGGTTTCATCATCGCTGTATATGCTTAAAATAACTGTACATTACAACTGTTGATAAGAGTATCACTCAAAATGCTTACCGTACATTACAAGTCTCTGTTAGATTATTATTATTATTAAATAATTTTATTGAATAAACAAAAGGACTGGATAACAGGCAAAGCCTATAAGGATCCTTTCCTATAAACTGATTGTGATAACAAGGTATGCAAAATAACATACATACACTTATAATTAATCATCAAAAGCACTATAATATAAACATTAGAAGTTTGTCTCATAAATTCTTGGGAGAATAAATTGTATGGCTGATTCTGGTTACAATATATAAAAATTTTGCTGATCAATACAATTATAGAGATTGAATAATGGTAGTGTTTTTAATTAAACACTATAAGTACTTAAATAGCTTGTTATTTGATTAATGAAATAATTAGAAAATAAGAGTTGGAATAGTATTGGTATAGTAATGGAAAAAATGAAAAGAAAAGAAAAAACAGGACAAATAAGGACAATGGCTATAAACAAGGACTACCGCAGGTCGGGGGGTTTTCTCCGGCTTCCTCCCCCAATAAAAACTGGACGCCATGATATAGCTGAAAAATTGCTGAAAGTGGCGTTAAACACCATCAAACAAACATATAAACAAGGAATGAAGCTTTAGAACTTGAAGATTTGAAATTTGAAAACTAGTGGAATCTTTTTGTATCTTTGATAAATTCAAGCACTGCTTGTGCAATGTTAGACCATGTGTGTAAGTAATTATAACGGTAAGTTCATCACTGTAATGGCTTGGCTTTACAAGCTTGGCGCAACACGGATAAAGATAAATATTTTGTTTGTAGTTAATTCTTAAATGGATAGCACGTGTAGTAGATGTAAATTACATATAGACAAGAAAACTTTTGATGCAAAGCATCAGTTCGCCGCCGATTTATTCTACATTCTGCACGCGTTTGTCAAAGTGATTTCTAAAAACAAGACACTTGAACTTATTCCCCATAAGTTTCTATGTAAAGCTAAGCCCTGCTGTTGTGGCTAGTTTCAATTGCCAATTTCTAAATTTGTGCACATGTAATCTTTCGTCATATATTAAATCATAAATATACTTGAATTAAAACTAATATTCACGTGGTTCAATTAAATTATTGACAAAATATTTATATATTGAATCTTACAAATATCGGCATACTCCGGAATTGTCTACGCAAAATAGCCTTTTATTCTGGTTTCCGATTTTTCAAAGCTACGCTTGTCGATAGAGCTATCAACGAAAGACTTAGTACAAGGATAAAAATGGTCTACTTCTATTATTAACTTCCGTAAATAGAATACTAAAAAAAGTTATTATTATGAAACTTTGATATCACAAAAGCAATTTTGAAGTCGAACCTCATACACTATATTTATTTTTCACTCAAGTTAAATGATTAACATTCTTGTAGCAAAATTCTGTTCATTTATGGTAACTATAAGTGTACTTAAAAATATATTCTCCTTATCCATCGTTAGCAACGAAAGTGAATACAAATATATCGCCGCCCTCCTGGGCGACGATAATAACATTAGGTCCATGCCCTTGCAATCAACAAGAGCTCGTCATTTCTGTCACATAAAATATTAATTTTAATGGTTGATAGTTATGCTTCTAGCTAGTATTTATTCATAGTTAATGATATTGCATATAAATTTTTAGATCTCTTAAATTTTTTATAAGACATTATTTAACTTTTCTTTATAAAAAATCTAGGAAACATTTTAGTAAGGTAACATCTAAACCTTTGAGGTTAAAATACAAGATTTTAATGCAGGGATATGATAGGAAAAATGAGTCTTCATCAAGGACGACTTGTCACATAATTACTTGAATGTTTATAGTTACTGCAGACATAATTGCCCTCCCCTAACACATAACCATTATATGTTGATACATTTCTGGCAAACGGCAGTGGACTAATAGCAATATCCCAGCAATTTTATACAGCTGTAATCAGTGTGGCTAATGGGATTTTCCTGGCACAATTTATACCCGACCATCAATGTGACCAATAGGATTACCCGGTTCTAATTATGCTACAGTAAATGTGGTTATAGTTATTATCCTGGCCACATGATACTTATACAATCAATGTGGCCATGGGATTATAATGGCCATATTATACCACTATAATCAATGTGGCTAATGGAATTATCCTGGACATATTACAGCACTTCAATCAGTGTGGCTAATGGAATTATCCTGGACATATTACAAGGACTTCAATCAATGTGGCTAATGGAATTATCCTGGACATATTACAGGACTTCAACCAGTGTGGCTAATGGAATTATCCTGGACATATTACAGCACTTCAATCAGTGTGGCTAATGGAATTATCCTGGACATATTACAGGACTTCAATCAGTGTGGCTAATGGAATTATCCTGGACATATTACAGCAATTCAGTCAGTTCATGTGAACATATATTAACAAGCTAATTTATCTTAAAAATATGAAGTTTCATACTGTAAAGTAAATAAGAAGATACCGAGGAGTAATCAAAGGAATGAATCATATACAGGTAGACAAAGGTATATCAATAACGTAAAATCATATACACGTGGACAAAGTGTATATCTTGTATGTGAAATTATATACAGATGAACAAAGGTATATCAAGGATGTAAAATCATTTCTCTAATTTTGACGTAATATTTCAACCGCTTGACCGGTGTGGAAAAAATATTTCTCGTCACTAGTGAATTTGTTGTTCTCAGCATTTGATTGGTTAAAAATAATAACGTCACAATAAGAACTCATGACGTCATAAACAAAAAACCTTCAATTTACCGCGTATTCACGGCATGAACGTAAAATTGGGGTTGGGAGAATTTGTACTTCGTTTCGCAAATTTACTACTTTTTAAAATTAAAGAAACAGAATCTTACATTAGTACTCTTGGATTATCGGATTTCTCCAATCTCGATAGTTAAATTATGGAAATTTAACTATCTCGATTGGAGAAATCCGATAATCCACTCGTACCAATGTAAGATCCTATATATACACGTGAACAAAATGTTATCAAGAATGTGAGATAATATGCGCGTAGACAAAGGTATATGAAGGATGTGAGATCATATACACGTGAACAAAGGTATGTAAAGATGGCGACATCAGAAACATGTGAACAAAGGTATGTAAAGATGGCGAAATCATATACATGTGGACAAAGGCATATAAAGGATGTGAAATCACATACAAAGGTGTACCAAGAATGTTAGATCATTTAAACGTGGACAATGGTATATCATGTGAAATTATATACACGTGGACAAAGGTATATCAAGTATATGAGATCATATACACTCGGACAAAGTTTATCAAGAATGTGAGATCATAAACACGTGGAAACATGTGTGTCAAGAATGTGAGATGAAATACTCGTAGACAAAAGGTGTATCAATAATGTGAGATCATTTACGCGTAGAATATTGCATATAGTATGTCTAGAAATTTTTTTTTCTCTCTAGGTCACAACAGTGACATAATTTATATTTATAGAATGCTTATAAAATATATATTAATTTAAGTACTATACCGTTTGAAACATTTGCTGAATGAAATCTAAATTCGGACAAGTTAAATTTCAAAATAATAATGACCCGGGATTGATTATCATCTTTTAGAAAAAATTATACTTAAAATTATATCTATTTATGGCTTTCCACTTTAGGAGTGGGGAGACTTCCTGTTATTTGTCTGTTTCTTTTTTACGCAATTTTTTTTCCATTAAATTTAGTTTCGCAACATGTCGTGCATTTTGTACATTGTAACTTTAGAACCAGATGTTAGCGAGACTTGGGGTTTTCACTGTTAGTCATCATTAAGCTTGACCTTGAAAAAGGTCACAAGGTCAAAGGTCAAGGCACATTATATTCTTGACATTGTGTTGGGTGCAGATCTCCTCCTTAACCAAAAGAGATAGAAAATTGAAACCTTTACCAAAATGTAGATCTTATTAAGGTAAATTGACCATTTGTAAGAGTTATATTTACTGGATCTGTACACCTTATACCTCAGTACCTATAACAAATATTTACATGGGACATTCACTGTTGGTGATCATTGGCCTTGACCTTGAAAATAATGGACATAAGGTCACAGTTCATGGTCATGTTCAAGATTATGACCTTTTCTTGTCATTACAACTACTTCGAATAGGATAAAGGTAATAATGGTGAAAATGTAGGCCTTATAAAGGCGCAACTTTGTCACAATTGTAAGGAAAGAATATGACGTTTCTTATTGAATTATTATCCATTACCCCATTGATAATGGGTTTTTCATTCATAACCCAATAACTATTGTGAGTAGATGCATGTTGTCTTTACCAAAGACCCTTATAAATCTTGACCTTAAAACAGATACATGGTCAAAAGTTTTTTTTTTCATGTTCATCTAATTTTTGTATTATTATAAGTAACCATATCTTAATAAATATTGACATAAGATCTGTTGACTATTTTTGACCATCATCATAGTCAAGGTCACAATGTCAGAGTCAAGGTCAAATTTTTTTTTTTTAAATTTTGTGCATGACATGGTTTATCCTATTAAGAGCTTAGTTCTCGATCCATTAAATATGCAAAGATCCGAAGCTCAAGGTCATTTATGTCTCTGAGTGTTCAGTCACGACTTTTTTCAAAAGATATCGGAATGATGTTTTTTCTTTATTCTGTTTACAGGTTAAGGTCAAGTTTATAATGTTCTACAATTTGATCTTTCTTAAGTTAAATAATTTCTAAACGGTTTGATGTTTCAAACTTGTTGATTTTTAAAGGCGAATATTATTAATGTTTATAGGGTAAATTTCAAGGTCATTTAATAATGGGTTCTTTAAATGCATAAAGTGGAAAGCCTTTTAATCGTTTGGAAAAACAATTAAACGTATATTTATAATTACTTTTTGTTCGGATCTGTTTAAATTAAATAAAGTAATTATATACAAAAAAACCCCAAAATCTCCATCTAAACATGTCGTGCAGTTTTACGAATTCCATGAACATTTCAAGTAGTTATCTACAAACAAGAAATCTATATCTTTATGTCTACCGCGTATTCCATTTCAAAATTGCTAAAAGTGGCGTTAAACATCATTCAAACAAACAAAATAATTCGGAATTTCTTTTTAGAAAAAACATACAATCGAACATTCAAAGGGAGTCAGATGACACAGTCATTTCGGATAATTATTAATGTCCGTTCTTAACTACATTTAATTGACTGGTCCTATAAGATGCACCAGTTTTGATCTTACTTTATTCATTTTCAAATATGTATTAGCTAAAATCAAAACTCTGCAAAAACTTTTTACTCTTTTCAACAATATTGGCTATTGTATAAACTTGGTATTTAAGGTAAATCGTTTGACAATTTTCAACTGCATATGTTAAGGTGTATGTAAAACGTGGCAGCGTGGTGTTAACTCTAATTCTACGAGTAAGCGTTCATTCATTTTATTGATGTCAACGATTGTTAAATAGCTTTAAAAAAGACTGAATATATATCATATCAGATCAGATTAAAAAAAATAATTTTACTTACTGACATACGTTCACAAACTATGTCTGGTTTACTGTATCCCACACCTAAAATGGTCACGTATTATTGATAGAGGTAAGCCAAAGATTTTGGACGTTAGAAAAACACATGACAACGAGAATGACCAGAATTAGAAGATTTAGATAAATTTACCTCTCCTGTTGTACGTTTATTTGAAGTGAAGGCAGTACAAGAATACCAAACACCAAACTGTCAAAAGCGACAACCAAAACTATAGCAACTACAGCAATGGTCCTAATTTGATGCAAGCATTTCAAAAGAAATGGTGGTCTAAGAAAAATACATGATGCAAAGAAAACCTGACCGAACAACAGAGAGTCGAGTGACAATTACAAATTTGGTTATAGACAAAAATATACAGAGACATAGAATAAAAACACAAAAACAGAAATAGAGTAATCAGAACTTAATAAAAACTAACTAGACACCAGTCGAGTTAGTTATTGTCATGTCTCTAAAAAGTCAAATCCAGGAATATAAAACACTACTTATGACTAAGCGAAAATGTGCGATCGAATTGAGAGATTGATTTTCCATAACGATCAATTAACTCATGGTGACGACAATAGAGCTTGTTGAGAGATAAAACCAATTTGATCAAATTGCTATCTGCAATTTTATTTTCAAACGAATATTTTTCAACAAGGAAATGTTATCTATAGTAAAACTTATTAAAGGCGCAGACGAGTCGTTTTTCCTATCATTTTATAAGTTGATCCCAAAGAAATTTTGACCTTTTAAAAAATCTGTATACTCCATGCAAGCTCTTGTAAACTGGATTAATTGAGAAATATAGCCACCGTATGTAGGAAAAGCTGGAATATTGATGCATACTTGAAGAAAATCTTGAAATTAAAATCGTCTCATTTGTTATAAATATTTGTCCTGAGATGTCATATTCGAGGGTCAAGTCTTAAAATGACGTAGATAAAGCCGTTTCTGTGGTTAAATTAAAATCCAGTTCTGAATGCTACATCAACTGCACTCAGCAAATTGTGGAATGTTAATTGAAAATCATCAATTTCATCAATATATCCATTTGTGAAATTAAAGGACATACCGTCTGCTATCTTTGTGTCTTTAATTAGACATAAAATAAATTATTTTTCATAAGAATACCGAAACAAATTGGCAAGGAGTGGGGCACATTTTGTAACAATTGGAATTTCGATTGCCTTCTGAAAAACTCAACTTCCAAAAGTTACAAATATGTTATAAATCAGAAACTACAAATATGTTGTCGATTAAATTGTGTAAATAACAATTGTAAATATGAGTAGTTATAAGTATAGAAAAACTATTATTCAAAGTATGAAGAATTATGTAACATAGCTGCTTATAACAATAGTGTTGTGTTATCTCTACGACATGCGAGTTAATCATAAAGAGTTTATCAATTTAATCAGTCGTCCTTGTAATAAAACGAATGAGTTGAATCGTTTTTTTAATCAAAAACGATCATAGTTCTAGGCGACAATTGCTATAATTAAGAAAAACAATAATTACGTTAACTATATTTATTACTTATCATGTATGGTTGACAATTTTTCTTTACAATATTTTATGTGTACACAAATTCAAGTTGTTAAAAAGACATGTATAACGCAATTCAAAATTATTAATCATTACTGAGAAAATATTAAATATAATAAACAAACTTACTCAATAAGTTGCGCCGCAAAACGTATCACAATAATTTCTTTACACAAAGTCTAAACATCATTATATACAAAAGAGCCACTGTTAAAAAAGGTTATGAGAGCATATTATACAAAATGAAATTAATATTCTACTGTTATTAAAACATTTAAACGATATGAATATAAATAGGCACATTTATGCTAGGTTTATAGGTTATATATTATTTAGAATGCGTAACTCAATAGTTAAGAATATATGATACATTTTCTATGAAATAAGACAACATGGCAGATTTTTGCAGTGTAATACGCTATCCTCTAACTTCTAAGTTTCTGACTTCCTATATCAACTTTAGATGGTGATACCCCAACAATCTGAATTTTAACATTTTATATTTTCCAGACCGTGATATTCATAGATACTTTTTAACATAGTATTTACATTTTCTATATGTAAGTAGTTTATTAACATCATTTGACAATATCTTATTAAACCATTCCTTTTATAATTATTTAATAAGATTGTCTCAATATATTAAGTTTTCACCTTTAGGTTAGATATAATTTGAATTACAAAAATAGTTCATGTCAAGATTTTAAAACTTTGATTAACTCTAAATTGCCAGTTTTTTCATTTCTGATGGTATTTTCCCATAAAACACTATTCTACTTCTACTTCTCATCTGGTATAAAATTTCACTCACAATTCGGTGTTATGTAATATTTCCCTAATTTCTTCTATTGTAATAGGTTTTCTTAACTTTCTTTCCAAATTTCTGTTATAAGTGGTACATACTGCATGAAAGAAAGTAGTTCTAGATTATTCTGAATTGTTGTTCAATAAGTAATGTTCATTTGTTGCATTTAATGTGTTTTTGAAGGAAAATATTGATCGACTCCATGAGCTCGAATATTCATCTCATATAAGAATTTCATTTTTGTCCACCTTGGACATTTTTATAGTTCAAACTGCAATTTTTGTAGTATCTTAAGCTGAAAATGAACTTGTGAAAACATATTTTTTGTTTAGGCAGGCATTATTTTGATAATAGAGAGCAATTTATATGCCGAAAAAATTAGCTTTTCCATACATGGAAAAAAATTTTGTTCAATAACAGACCCTTTTTTAATTGCACATGCTTTTTTAGAATTTTTTGCTTAAACATAAATAAGTTTTGGAAGTATAACATTTCTGGAACATATAAATGAAAAAATCTTGACAATAAAGATACAAACATATTTCTTAAATGAACTCCTACTACTCGCATTCATAAGCTATACTTGGTGTTGTTTACCATTATGCATTGCAAATGTTAGTATCTTTTTGAAAATTGTAAAACAATACTTTTTTGGAGTGATTTCAGTGAATGATTACTATTTTCTACACGTGGAAAGCAGAATGGTATGTTTGACTGCAAGATTTATATATTTGTAGACATTGCCTATTCAAGTGCAGAAAGGGGGGGGACCTTTTTTGTTTCAATTTTCGTGTCATACCATGTAAGCTGTTTGTTTTAATGACAGAAAATTCTATAGTTTGCAATGTTGTCTGCAGATATTGTCTTTAACAAATATATTTCTTAAATGAACTCCTATTACTCGCATTCATAAGCTATACTTGGTGTTGTTTACCATTATGCATTGCAAATGTTAGTATCTTTTTGAAAATTGTAAAACAATACTTTTTTGGAGTGATTTCAGTGAATGATTACTATTTTCTACACGTGGAAAGCAGAATGGTATGTTTGACTGCAAGATTTATATATTTGTAGACATTGCCTATTCAAGTGCAGAAAGGGGGGGGGGACCTTTTTTTGTTTCAATTTTCGTGTCATACCATGTAAGCTGTTTGTTTTAATGACAGAAAATTCTATAGTTTGCAATGTTGTCTGCAGATATTGTCTTTAACAAATAAAGTTAATTTCTATACCATATATCTACTTCGGTCTGCCAGTCTGAAATTAACCTTAAAACTGCATTAGACCCACATTAGAAATCTGTTCAGAAATAAAAGATATATAGTAAAAGGGCCAATTTTATTAAGATTTGTCAGTTACGTATTTATTGAGGCATGAAATAAGACACAGAGATATGATTGATATACATTTTTTCACTCTTTAAGGTTAACCTCTACTAAATAGCCAATCTGTTGATGCCATAGTCAAAAGTAGTGCTTAAACAACCAAAGTAGTTCCACTTCACATTGCATAAAAATTGTAATTCTGAATGAACCTGTTTCAAATTAAGTTTATATGATGCACACATATTTTAGAAGTGAAATGAATCTAAATTTAATAATTTCAAGCACGTTTTAGATTTTGTACGTAACTTAACAGACTGGCACCTGTTTCGATCCATCTGAAACTCGCTCTATTTGTTACGTCATTTTGTAAACTTTACAAAACATTCTTATTAGACTTTAATATTGTTGTGGCGGTCAGATATTATTTAGCGAAGACATGGTATTTTGAGAAAATAAGGGTGTCACTAATAGTGAACTTAAGGTAAATTCCATATTCTATTAATGTTATGATGGTCACCTATGTAAATCTATTTAGTAGAGGTTAACCTGAAGACAAGTTAGGTGTGTACGTACCAAAGCCCATGAAAAAGCACTATTCTTTACACTTTTATTTCATATAAATTCCTTTTTGCCCATATATGGGAACACCATATTCAATTACAGACCAATGAAGAGTATCAAACAATTTTATAACAGTTTTATATTAAAAAACACCATTCTGTTTTACATTTATACATCAATAGACACAAAAATAGACACAAAAATATGCTTTTGGAATTGATTACCCCACCTGCCATGTCAATATTATTAGAACATACAGTCAAAAGTAAACCTATATAGGTATATTGCGATATTATATCTGAACTATTATCTCCAAATATAAATGGAAATGGAGTTCTTGGTGCAGATGGATTTCTAAAATGTACAATGTTTGATTTAACAAGATGGACAATATTATTTGATAAAGTCTAGATATTAAGTGTATTACACCTTTGCAAATCATTTTCATTTTCAGTAATGAACACAATATCATCAGCATATAAAATAAACAAAATTTCAATTTTAAATATCATCAACTAAGTTGTTTGAATAGTGGTCTTGATGATATGCACCCTTGTTTCAAGCCACAATTTAATACAGACCGTTCGAAGAAATTTCCATTCAAAATTACACGAGATTCTACTTTAATATATAAAGATTCTATTGCCTTCAACACGTTTGAACTAATACCGATGGATAGTAATTTACAAAAAAGTAAATCCCTATTGATCAAGTCAGGTGCTATTTTAAAGTCAGTTAATGTGGTGTACGTGGACAATTCACCAAGTTTCAATTATATTTCGGAACCATTCAAGTTAGCAGGAAATTAATTATTGTCCAGGGGTTGCGTTGGACTTTTCTAATGTCGCCATTTGTGATTTTTTATTTCAATTGGCGACGAAATATCGTCTTTGTTGATTTTTTGGCGCCCGTTTATCTTAAATGCCAACTTAACGAAATGACCAAAAAAATAAGACAATAAATCAGTTAAAGGGGTTTTTCTCGAACACTCGCACACATAAGGGTAAAAAAATAGTTGATACCAGTTTACCAGTTTACAGAAAATTACAGTTGGCATGTTTTTGGGCGCCAACCTTTTAGAGCACAGAGTAAGCCCTCAGATAGATACATGTATGCATATCTGTTTGTTTCTACATGTCAGTTATAGTTCAAACGCACCTCATAATGGAACAGGAGGCCTCAGTGGCTAAGTGGTAAAGATAGTTCATCTACTATTTGTTACTTCGTCGTTCATTATGTTGTTTTGAATTTGAAAAGCGTTTTCATTCTATATTTATTCCCTTTTTTAGTGTTACCTTCGTTAAACTGTTAGCCTGGAATTACATAAACTGTCATCAAAGATAACAATTGTAATAACATTTACTACGCCAGACGCGGGTTTCGTCTTGCATTTACTTAATCATTTGGATTTTAATATTGTTTACTATTTTTTTGTGCGCCACTGATGAGTCTTATTTCGAAACAAGCGTCTAGCATAGTAAAGTCTATTAACCTTGGTATCTTTAATGAAATTTATTTACTTCTTGTTTCAACGACGCCCTGTTTCCGTGCTACAAAATTAGCCAAGCAAATAACATATTTCGTTTCATCATCAGAGAAATAGGTTTCATAAATCGTGAGAATTTTTTAATTATTAAGAATTAAAAATAAGAGAGTTATTTAATTTCAACAAAATTATAAACGAGCAGATTAAATAACTGGAAATTACTATTTGCGAAACCTATAAATATACATTGAGTAGTAATTTCTGCAAGGTATACACTATATTTGTTATCAATCAAAGTTTAATTACTTATTATCTAAAACACCATGATAGAACGAGAGGATTTTTAACAGCAGTGATAATATTGCAGTACATAGAGTGTACACAACTTGAGTGTTGCTTTGTTAGAAGGTTGTGATACCATGAAAAAGGAGGTTTGTCATTATGATTCTGTGAGTGACATTCGACATGCATTGGCTGTCATATAGCAATTTCTATCTGATCATGGGTAGCCAGGTACGAACTTCTTAAACACCCAACCGATCGGCACGCGACATATAATACCTTTTGACAATAAAGTAGGAAACTCCTGTTTTAATGCAAACAATAAGAATTCGTGTCCAATCTATTAACAACATTGTCCAATTTTTATAAAGCTAAACTGGACATTTATCTAATCCTGGAGATTTACGAGACATTGAAAAAGTTAAAACATTATAAAATATATATATTACACCATCAAAAAAATTGTCAGTGTTTACGTGTTACCTGGTGCGAACGGCCATCAACCGCATAACTCCTGCTACTGATTTCCGCTGGTATAACTGCTGGAACCCATTGTTACAGGTTTTTTGTCACATTGGTACAACCGCAGGTCTAGAACCTTTTATACATGCCAAAGTCAAACTGGTACAGCAGCAGATTTAACTGATGTAACCTCTTTTTTACTTGCTAAAGTCAGTTTGGTGCAGGCACAGATATAATTGTTGGAACGCCTTTATACATGCCAGTCAGTTTGGTACAGCCACAGGTATAAGACGACACGTGTTACCTGGTTCGAACAACCGCATAACTCCTGCTACTGATTTCCTGATATCAATACGTATTACGTAAATGAATGTTAACGAGTGTAACTTCTTGAACGCTTTTATACAAGCCATAGTCAAACTGGTATAACCGCAGGTATAACTGCTGAAACCCTTCATAGTAAGACTGGTAAAGCCACTGATATTACTCCTGGAACCTCTTTATACATGTCTAGGTCATACTGGTACAGACGGAGGTAAAACTGCTTGAACCCATTTATACATGCCACAGTCAGACTGGTACAGCATCAGTTATAATGTTGGTACCCTTTTATAAATGCTATAGTCGGACAGTTACAGCCGCAGTTTTAACTGCGGCAACCAATTTTTTTTGCCAAAGTCGACAGGTACAGCAGTGGTATAAATGCTGGAACCCCTTTATACATGCCATAGTTAGACTCGTACAGCCGCAGTTATAACTGCTGCAACACTTTATACATGCCATACTCAGATTAATACAGCGGCATGAATTACTCCTGAAGAACCCCTTTATGCATTTCAAAGTTAGACTGGTACAGCCGCGGGTATAACTGCTACAACCTTTTATGCATGCCATAGTTAGACTGGTACAGCCGCGGTATAAACGCTGGAACCCTTAGATATGCCTAATTCAGACTGGTACAGTTGCAGATATACCTGCTGTTACCCTATAGCTATACACATGAAATATAGACAAGCACAATCGCAATGATATGTATATTCAAATAAACATGCTATGTTTAACTTATCATTTATTGAATCCTTTTTCTCGTCATAAATATGAAAGAAATAATGAACATCAAATACTAGTAATTTGATATAAACATGCAGTCAAGTACACGTAAAAAGTTGACTTTTGCTCCCAATATTTTGTTCTTAACGTTATTGATCTGTGTATTTTAAGGATATGATTGCGAGCATCAAAAGCAACCATTAGGATCATAGACATAGTGGTACCGCCACAGGTATAACTGCTAGAAGGCATTTATATAAGACTTATAGAAAGATAAAGCCGCAGGAATACCGACTGAAACACTTTATACAAGGCGCTATGAAGGTACATCCCCATGTATTACCGCCGGAACCTCTTCATAGATGACTAAAGGAGTGGCAAAACCGCAGGAATAACTGCTGTTTATACAAGAAACATCGAAAGGTAAAGATGTAGGTATAATAGCTAGAACCTTTCATAAAAGCACGTTCAGTCATATAAACATGTTATGTTTAACTAATCAATTATTTAAACCATTTGCTCATGCTAAATATGAATGAAATAATGGACATAAATTAATTGGATATAACCATGCAGCAAAGTACACGTAAGAAGTTGACTTTTGCGTCCTATACTTTGTTGTGGACGTTATTTATTTATGTGGTATTTATATATATATTATTGTGAACATCAAAGCCCCATTGAAATCGTAATATTCCTTTAAAAAGAAAAGAAATAAAAATCTTGCAGTTTTCTACTCTGGTTTATTTGGTCCAGATATGTGTCAGTGTTTATAAACATCCTTTGTTTTGTATGAGTGCTTTAAACACTCTCAATCTCAAAAAACATTTATAATGTTAAAAACACATAACTTTATTGTTACCATATATTTTAATTGCAGAAAAATATTCAATGTTAACTTTAGTTTCAAAGATCGTGCTGCATTGAGTTTCCACATCTTGTTTATGTTGCCAAACGGACGATCGACAACTAAGAAAGACTACAACAGAAGCGTTAAACGTAGTTAATCAGAATTTGTTAGTTCGTACAATTTACAAAATTTGTAATGGATAAAAGACTTTTTTACACATTTGAGCACACACAAAGAAAGAAACTGACGGAACTTCAGGGAATATATATCTAGTGAATTAAATCTGAATTTATCTAACAATACATTAAGCTTCTATCAATATCTTATAATAAATCTGTCATAGAGAATTCGTCACAAAGCACTCAATCATAAACATCAATTTCGACTAATTGTTTGTCTGTAAAAAAAATTATAGGATGATGGTATGATAAAAACTTCCGAGGAGAAGTCGCATCATTGAAACGTGTGATGAAAACATAGTAGGAAATAAAGCAGACACTAAAGTCATTGCACGCAGCGGATCTCGTGCAAATAAACATGATGTATTCATCAACCTAAAAAAAAAACAATTAAGAATAAGGTTTTTTCTTGTTTAAAACCATTTTATTATAGGAAAGATTTTATTGGCGAAATAATAGTTTTTTTTACGCCCAGCAAGCAATATTTCAACTTATTCGTTTTTTACTTTTCCGGTACAGATAAGCAAGTGATTTAAGTAATTTAGTGTCCATTACTGGGGGAGTTAAAAATTAATAAAATCAATATAGTAAATTTAAACAACACCTTAACAAAAAACAAAACGCCAAAATTAGATTTATTTCCTTTAAGAAGGAACAAACATCAGTGTCACGACATGTTTACAATGAGATTTACAAAATGCTCTTAAAGAGCAGCCTATCTCTCATTACAATTGATGAGAAAATAGATATTCTGACATTCTCTAATTAAAAAGGTAAGTGGGATGAAAGCAACATGTAGATTACACTACATTGTATATACAATAATAATGTCCAATATACGGTGAACCTGAATATTTAAAGAAATATATAAATTATAGTTCTGTTATATTCCCTTTGAAGAAATGAACTACCTTATAATATTGATTTAGTAAATAGAGTTCTAGCAAAATGAAGTTAACCAATAAAGTATAAATTGACCACATTTGCTTGAATGTAGAAGATGTACAATAAAAATGATACAATAACTGATAACAAACTATAACTTTCGTCTATAATAACACATCAGAATTAAATGTATCAATACCATACAAGCTGTCTGCTAGATTATTATGATGGACAATAATATATATATATATATATATATATATATATATATATATATATATATATATATATATATATATATATATATATATATATATATATACAAAATTGATTGAGCGTTGTTTCAAAATTTATATCAAACTACGTATTCGTTGACAATTCGTATACTCGTTTGTTTTCTCTAGGCTGATGTAACGACTTGGAAAAATCCACTTCCTCTTCATAAGTGTTTGGAATGTGACATTCTTTACGATTGGTACTGGAAACATTGTTGAATTCCTTCAACGCCAAACAAGTCACTCCTCCACGCACAAGTCGGACCTTTGTGTATGAACACCTGAAACATCTTATAGTTCTGTTAACTATAGACTTTAACTGCTTATTTTTGTAAACATAAATGCAGGGATGATATATACACGACGTTTTTGCAATTAAAGCAGGCAAAGTGGCTGTAAACGGTGATGCTCCTTTAGTCAGCCCAAGCATTGACACTACACAGTGTATAGCATAAGGCGACCAAGCCAAGGCAAAAGCACCTAGAAAAAATAAATAAAATCATGTCAAACAAATTTTAGTGCTAAAACATTTTTTTTCATAGCTTTGAACATTCTAAAATTAAACTCATATATCTCCAAACATCTCGATACATTCTTACATCTCTCTTATATCTACAGACATACAAACATTAAACACTTATATCTCTAGATATCACAACAGTAATCTCCAGACATCTCAACATTAAGCTCTTATATTTGCAGACATACCAACATTAAACTCATATCTCCAGACATCCCAAAATTAAGCTCTTTTAGCTCCATAATCAAAACATAAGGTTCTTATATCTCCACATATCCCAACATAAAACTCATATTTTTAGACATCCCTACATCGAACTCGTATCTCTATATATCCTAACATTAAACTCTTATATCTCCAGAAATCCTAACATTAAACTCCTATACTTCTAGCTAATCTAACATTAAGCTCTTATCTCAAGACAACCCAACATCAACCACGTTTGTCTCTAGACATACTAACATTAAGCTCTTATATCATCAAACATCCTAATATGTTTATATACCTCCAGATACTAGTATCTCATTAACATTAAACTTGTGTAGCTCCAGACATCTCATCATTAACCTCTTATAAATGCAGATATCCCAGCATAATGCTCATATATATCTCTAGACATCCCAACATTATATTGGGATATATTAATCCGTACATCGTTACATTAAGTTCGCATAGCTCCTTTCATTCAATAGTTATAGCTCCTGACATCCCAAAATGAAGTTCTTATAGCTCTGGACTTCCTAACATTACGTTGTGTATCCCTCCAGACATCAGTTCTTGATTAGATATCCCAACATAAAGATATTATGTCTCCGGACATTCTTATATAACATCTCTAGACATCCCAACATTTAACATTTAAGACATCCAGAGAAACTCTTATATCTACAGTCATATCAACATTAAGCTTGTATAGCTCTGGTCATTTCAATATTAAGCTGCTATATCTCTGTATAACATTAAATATTTATATCGCCGGTCATCCCAATATTATTCTTGTACAGCTCCAGACATCCCAACTTTACGGTTTTACAGTACTTGAGATTGGACTCTTGAATTGCAAACAGAATGCCGTTGATGCATTGATGGTCATTTTGTTATGACAGTTTTAATTGAATAGAACATTGATTACCTACCAGTCTTTTGTATCTTTGTTTATACCAGCTTGTAACCTTTAAAACTTTAACTCGGCATTATATCTACGGACATCCCAACATCAATCCCATAAATCTCCGGACAGCCCGACATTGAGCTCTTATATCTCCCAAGTTTTACATTGTTTTTATTACAAACCTATCATCCAAATGATTGTCTTTGTTACTTTTATCTCACGTTTGAGGATTGACTTGCGCTGACAGCTGTACGAGTGGAAACTTGCTGATTTACGTTTTTCCTTCATCTGCAAAAAATTATGTCTTTAAATATTCAGTAGCAGTGGTCTTCATGGACACAGTGCATTGTTATATTTTCTTTTAATTTACAAAAGCAAGTTTTCTTACAACAATACTTTAAATTTATTGATCGGGTGGTCTTCTATCTGGAGTGTAAAATATTTAAATGGGACAGTTTTCTTGTATTTTGAATGCAAATGTTTTCATTCTAATTTATACAATCCCTCCATTAATGACATTACAGGTAATCTGAACCTAATTGACAACATTTTTTCTCTTGATCCCACATTCAGAGAACCTCAACCATTAAACTTAACTTAAATTTCAAAACTATTATGGATACATTCAAAGACTATGCCAGAGGGTGGATTAAGAGAGAGAAAAGGAACAAGGCCACTCTCTCACTGGGTAAAACTAAGGTCTAAGGTACAACGTCATTATGAACTTTAGACATGGCATCAATGATCGACCATACTCCATATTCAGAGACGAGCTTGTATTCTATGTGTTTTCTCACATCCTTCTATGACAAAGATGTCTATGCAGACAAGACTTTTAACAACATTGCGCTTGTATGTTAGACACATTACTTTGAACGCCTCATTAAACAGTTACGCATCAATGATAACTCTGGTTATTCTACATACAAACGTAAAATAGATGACAAAGATGGAATTGTGGCTACCATACGTCCTTCATGACATCATTACGACAAGAGTCCTACCATACTTCTATGAGGATTCCACAATTACATAAAAATCCTTACAAAGATTACACTTGCTCTATCAAAGAGTTTTTTTTATTAAAAATTGTCTGTTGAGAAAAAATAACTACAATATCAATCACATGGATTCTTAAAAATTCTAATGAACTTTTGAACAAGCTAAAATCAAGATCGATATCTAAAATTTCATCTTTTAAAACCTCTTTATACCACTTTGATTCTCGATAAACTAAAAGACCATTTAAAATAAATCATACATCTAGCCTTCGTTTCCAATACGTAGTAAGATGTTACAACAAAACGTATTTTTCTATTAAAGAACAAAAAGATAAACTATGTTACCGAGAGGAACAGGTTTATTGTGTGCTAGATTTTCTTTGCGACAACATATTTGTAACTTTTGGAAGAACTGTTGTCAGCAGGCAATCTAAATTCCAATGGGTACAAAACTGTGCCTCACTCCGTCGTTATTTGTTCATGTATTCTTATGAAACTTAATTTCGTCAACGTCTTCTTAAAGATAAGAATATAGCAGAAACTGTTTCGTTTAATTTCATGTATAGATTTTTTGATGACGTCCTTCCAATTAATAACCCATAATTTCCTGAGTGGCTTCCGTTAATATATCCTTAAAAACTGAAATTACAAAACGATAAAAACAGTTTCATTTTTACTTACACCTCGAATATGACACCAATGGTCCTCTCAGCACAAGAATTTTCGACAAAAGAGACCATTTTAATTTCAAAATTATAAATTTTAATCACTATTGCACCAAAATTCCATCTTGTCCTGTATACGTTGTAAATATTTCTCAACTGATCAGGAATGCAAAAGCTGGCAGTGAGTATACTGATTTTTGCACGCGTAATAATTTCTTCGGGATAGACTAATAAACCAAGGTTACAAGAAAAAAGAGTCGTATTAAGTTTTACTTTAGATACCATTTCTGTGTTGAAAATATTGCAAATTATTTTCTCAGTTATATAATTCAGTTCATAGTGATCGCGCTGTGATGATTATTGGATATACATATTACTGACTAGTGGTGTATGATAGCCAACTATATTCATCAAAATAGTTTGAAATCAAGAGGTTTGCCATGACATAAAACCTGGTTGCCTGACCCATATAGGACCATTGCTGTAGTTTTGTTGTTGGGTCTTATGTTTGCCGGTTTCTTGGCCTTTGATTTTGTGAATTGTCTTTTTGACAGTTCTTTGTTTTGCTATAACCTTCATTTAAAGATATTATACTTCTTTTTTAGAACAAGGAGGGTTCAAAAGTTATAACTTCTTTACATGGCAATGCTAACATATATGTAGTTCAAAGAATGATAGATTACTTAAAAATGAGATCTAAAACCTAGATAACCTAATAATTCTTTCTAATTAAGTTCCATTCTCCAGGGTATATTTTTACAAAACATTACGTTGTGTTGCCAACTATTGACTTCAAGAAGTCTTCGGAAAGAAGCAGAGCGAGGTCTAACAGATAGGGAAAATCTATTAGGTAGATAGAATGCTTTTAAAACATATATCAGTACATAGTACTTTTCACTGGTTTCACAGGTTACTTGCTCTGGCTCGTAGTCTAGAGACTTTAATATCAACAAGCATATTTAATGTGGGCTCTCTTTCTTTTGTAATTTTTGTTTATATATTGTTGTAATTTTCATAATGTTATGTTCAACTGATACACTATAAGCACTATAAGTATTGTTAATATTTCCTTCAAGTATTGTTTGCCAATTTCTTTGTCTTTGGCTTCGGATTGAACAGATATGTGGGATTATTTGCCCAAGATGGTATTTTTTTATGCTTTTTATGACTTGAATTTCAATGTATATACGTTAATTTGTATTTTTATCTCAATAACTTCTATTACAAATTTTCACAATAAGTTTTAATCTCGTTGTTTATTTTACTTTTTTGTAAGAAATGAGGAAAGCATAAATATAATTATATGCTTATAACATTTGGATGCGAAGTAATGGAACTGTTTTATCTTACTATATTTTCATATTGTTTGATTTAAATTAAAAATATTTTATATCACCCTCTTTGGATCCTCAGGCATGTTGTGGATGATTTTAAGAACCAATTGTCCGCTAATTTGTCTGTTATTCCTATACTAATGCCGTACACTGTTTGTACTAATGCCATACACATTCTACAGCCAGTTATTACCTAAAAACTAATCTATCTTTCATTTTCAGAAACGATTTATTACGATAAATAAAATTAATAAATTTCATTTATATAAATTTAATTGAAGAAAACATTTTACGTTCGGTAATAATGGAGCTCTTGACCAAATTAACTAATCAAACTATTGTCGGATCGACAAAACATGTAGTTTTTTAATGTCAATTAATGTGTGATTTTGCTAATATTAGGACACACATCAAAATGCCACTGTTAAACAATAGGAAACAGAAAATCGCAATATGTTTTAATGACGTCATCAACGGTAATGATTTCAAGTCTCTCTGGTGTTTATGTATGAAAGATTATATATGACATTGAATGTTCAACAGTTTCATAATTGTGAGAAAATACTAACAAGTTGTATGAGAATTTTCGACTGCAATAACATCTTATGCCCTCTTGAGACTAAGCAATTTATGGGAAACAACAACGAAAAAATAAGTTGTACTATTTGATGGAGATGAACTTGTGTGAGAAATAATTATACAAACATATATAAATATGCCCAATACCCTCAATGACAGACATAATTAAAACCGATGTCTTCATATGTCTCATGATAAATCTGTATACCCTCACAATACTACTTTTCTCCACAAAATGCTAACTTTTGACAGAATAAATTTTCATACCACACTACACATCGCCCGAGACCTCCATATCTAGATAAAGGTTTACAAGTGTAATATAAAAATTGCCACACTAATGACCTATTTATCATTGAAAGGGAAAAAGGATTTACATGATCCAAAATATATGATATTACTGTTATAACTATTTACAATGAATAGCACAGTGTTTCAACCATGCCAGAACCAAAACTAGAGGGGGCCTCGGTGGCCGAGAGGTCAAGGTAGTTCGTCTACTATTGATCACGTGGTCTGTCAACACTGAGATTCTCACTGCAGGCAGGGTGTACTCGACTTAAATCTTAATTGACAAGGATTGCCAGTTTTCCGACCGCAGGTCGGGGGTTTTCTCCGGGTACTCCGGCTTCCTCCCCCAATAAAAACTGGACGCCATGATATAGCTGAAAAATTGCTGAAAGTGGCGTTAAACACCATCAAGCAAACAAACCAAAACTAGAACCTTCCATATCCTTCCAATATTCAATACCGACGTGACCCTGCAAGTCAGTCAATATTAAATATTTTGATTCGTCCCTTTGGTCCGTTATTATGTCTGTGTCTCCTGTAACCTAATATTATGTCTTACAATATTGTCAAATGAAATTCATTTAACATGAACTCCACGTTAACTTCATGCTTAATATACGTTAACTTTACATGAATTTCATGTGCTATCGTTCAAGTTGTTTTGTATTCATGTAATTTTTACATAGTTTCTAAGTTGCAATACAAATATTAAATGTTAAATGTTAAACTTGTACATAAAATAGAATTCCTCCATATCAGCATAAAAATGATAGCTAATGTGAAAAGTAAATTAAAAAAAAACATTTCATGTGAAGTTCATTTTGATTAAGGTAAACATTAATTGAACGGTTATCAAATAAAAATAAAAATAAATCAATCAGTTTGGCGGTATGTTTATGCTGTGTTATAAACTTACGAAACATTTGATTGATATTATGTGTAGAACTGTAAAACAAGAAAACTATAAGTTAAAGCTACAAGCGCGTGTGTCCTTAGCGTAGTGTTACGAAATATTGAATGGAGCGGATATGACCTCTTCTACGGAGATTAGGTACATGCAACAATAAGAACACACGTTTGTGTAATAGGTGAAATCTATAAACAGAGAAGTTAATTAGAAAAAACACATGGTAAAGACTTTTTTTTCAGTACGAAGTTACCATCCGCAGCCCCTTGCATGATGAGTTCTCATTCACTGATAAATTTTTCGTTAACAAAACAAAACATATATCTATAATTATACACGCACTGTTGTAGGTGAAGCAGAACAAGAGTGTAGTGAAGATGAAGATATATTTAGGAAGCCCCTACTTTTTAAAACATTTTTTAAGAATCGAAAACTGTGCCTCTACGTTCATTCCTAAAGGTTTGTTATTGTTTTTCATGTGCTATGGGTACCTGTTGGTATTTTATTAAAAGTGATACAAAAAGATGCATAAATTTATTTTACTAGGAAGTCCCAATCCATTTATTAAGTCTAGACCATCAATTAGAAATTCGGAACAGTTTAAACCAATATCTCGATAATGTCACAATGGGATAAACTTTAACAACTTGTATATGATAAAATTATTGCTGAATTGTTATCAAAAATTAAAACTCAATTTCGGTGTATAAAGATTGATGAAAAAGATAACGAAGGTCAGAACAACGGTTTTGAAACAAACGGACTAGGAACACAGATAGAATATATAACGTTGTCAAATGTAACATTCTTGTTCAGCACTGTACCAAACAAAAACCTCACAATAACCAAAAGGCAGAACAACAAATCACAAATGGAAAAGATTTAACATAAATCACACAAATTAGCAAAAAGGAACAGAGAAAGAGAGAGAGAGAGAGAGAGCAAATATGAAGATATAAACAGTCACATTCAACATTTAGTAGGGATGAATCGGTTACTAGACATAACACATGTGGAGGGGATGAACCGGTTTCTGGACATAAAATATGTGGTAGGAATGAACCGGTTACTAGACATAAACAATGTAGTATGGATGAACCGGTTACTGGACATAAAACATGTGTTAGAGATGAACCGGTTACTGGACATAAAAATGTTGTAAGAATGAACCGATTACTAGACATAAAACATAAACCGTTTACTGGAATCGTTAACCCTCATGAATGATAAAAGAATACTAATCAAGATTCGAAGAAAAACAACAAAACCCCAGCCGGGATAATAAAGTGTGATATAGATGGTTCGATTTATCAGAAGATGTTTCGATATGAAAATGGTGACATTATGTTAACCATTACAACCATTACATGTAAATTGTTACCCCTTTGCTAAAAAATTGGATGTTATTATCAACAATTCATGTGTCTGTGCTTTGTAATTTTTGTCAAAATTTATGAATTTGAATGACAGCAATTTAATCAGTTGAGCAAGATATTAAAGATGTTTCTGCCTTTAAACGTTATAACACGTTCTGATTGCAAGCTCATTGGTATTGTCTTGAGACTTGGCCAGCTTTAATCACATCTATAATGCAAAACGAAATCATTTAGTATTCGATCAAATTTGAATAACGAATAAAAAATGTCTCTACTTACAACAATTCTTTATTTATTTTTAATGTTTATTTTATCCAACTTGCTGAAGCCATATTTTAAATTCTTTAACTTTAAAATTATTCTTCGAGCAGTTTTAAATTACTTCAGAGTCGTGATTTGTAACAGTATCATATTTAACATACCACCATTTTGATTAATTTTCATTCTGTAGAAAATTTGATATGGAAATTAAAAACAAGAATTTGAATGTATTACATGGTAAAACGTTCATGAATTCAAAACATACATTATAATGTATAATATTGATATTGTTTAGCTATTGGACACTTAAGCTTACAATTTCAATTAGATGTTATGAAAAAGGAAAAATTAAGAATCTTACTTAATTATAAAAATTATCAATTAATTTAAAATGAAACACAGAATTTTAGCCACAACCCAGAAACTGGGATAATATCTAAAGCCAAAACTGCCTTATGTAATATTTTACGTGTTGTTGATTTTAAGAGGTTTTCCTGTACTTTCATCTGTACTTAAATGACCGATTTCAGGTGAGATGACAAGAACATTGCAAGGGTAACGATCTTGTTTTAAGCGTTATGTTGTTTCTTCAGTAAATGCCCAATATCAGGTTAAGGTTAAGAGGTTATTATTTCTTTACTATAATGTCATTGTCTTTACATTACCATGTCATGAGTATATATAAGCTTCAATGCATGTTTTTATGAGTGTCGTCTACTCACAATTCTTTATTGGTCTTACTTGTATACTTTTTGTTTGTTAGATTTAGTTCAAACTGGTTTTGTACGATTTTGTGGCACATTGAAAAGTGTTATTAATTCCAAGACCAAGGTACCTGTAACAGTCAGTGGTCAAATTAGGTTTTCATGATGCCAATTTGTTCATTTTTTACTTTTATTATCTTATTGCTAATATTTTGCAAATAAAAAGGTTTTTGTATTATATAGTTTTAACAGTATACGCGCACTTGTTAATAATATCATGCTATAGTGGGGACTTTGTACGAACTTTTGATAGTCTATTCGTGTACTGTTATACGTAACCATGGATACAATATTTAAACGAATTCATGATTAAAGTATGTTTTGAATATATAGAATAAGAATTGCAAGTTATATACGTTTTATAACTTATAACATCACTTCTACAAGTTATATACCTTTTATTACTTATTACATCACTTCTACAAGTTATATACCTTTTATTACTTATTACATCACTTCTAAAAGTTATATACCTTTTATTACTTATTACATCACTTCTAAAAGTTATATACCTTTTATTACTTATTACATCACTTCTAAAAGTTATATACCTTTTATTACTTATTAATCACTTCTACAAGTTATATACCTTTTATTACTTATTACATCACTTCTACAAGTTATATACCTTTTATTACTTATTACATCACTTCTACAAGTTATATACCTTTTATTACTTATTACATCACTTCTACAAGTTATATACCTTTTATTACTTATTACATCACTTCTACAAGATATATACCTTTTATTACTTATTAATCACTTCTACAAGTTATATACCTTTTATTACTTATTACATCACTTCTACAAGTTATATACCTTTTATTACTTATTACATCACTTCTACAAGTTATATACCTTTTATTACTTATTACATCACTTCTACAAGTTATATACCTTTTATTACTTATTACATCACTTCTACAAGATAATACCTTTTATTACTTATTAATCACTTCTACAAGTTATATACCTTTTATTACTTATTACATCACTTCTACAAGTTATATACCTTTTATTACTTATTACATCACTTCTTTTATATGATATGACTGTTAGAATGCATACATATTAGTAGTTCATATTTTGTATATCTTTCATTGCCATCAGTGCAACCTAAACGTTACATGTTTATATTCCAAAGTCGTTTTATTTTGGGTCAATAGTTCACAACCTTTCCACTAAGTCATATTACGGTGTGTAGTTGATTATTTACGTTTATGTGTTGAATTTTTACGTGATGTAATTTCATTTTTACGTTATGTTGATGTCTCTTTACGCTGTGTAGTGTTAGAATTAAGTTATACAGTTTCTTAGTTCATTTATTTAGTTTTTTATTTACGTTTATGGGTTAGATCTTTACGTTATGTGGAATCAAAATACTTAGACGTTTGTATATAATTGACTGTATGACAAGTAACTTTGTCATCATCTGTAATATATACAAAAATGCTGAATTAGATTACTGTCAGATTAATACCTATTGGTACGAAAATTCCATCGTCACACGCTAGTACACATTTACTTTCAAATGTCTACGATTCACCCCAGTTAAAGAAGCTATATTTTTTAATATAGCGGATTTGGCTGAGGGGTCTAGACCGCTGGACATAGTGCAGGCGATTTGGTGCCACAGTGTCACAACGGTGTGAGTTCGAATCCCACTGAAGGTAAGCAAAAATTTGACAGTGTTAAAATCTTATTCTAACAGTGTTCGGCTTAATTTGTAGACGAATATATTTATATGTTAGGTAGTGTCGTATTTACTTTGTGTTATTGCCTCGATATATAATGACTGTTCTCTTTGCTGAATGATGTGTAAGATTTAATTTATGTATTGTCTTTTGTACGTAATGTGGTGTCTCTGCATCATGTAATATCATGTGCACGTTATATAGTTATTTGTTGACGTCATGTTGGTACATTTTTGTGTTATTTAGTGTCATATTAAAATAATAATATTTTGTCTTTTGTCACAATTTAATGTGATTCTTTCTTATTTCAATAGGAGTTAAAAAGTATAATTTTAGGAAGACTGTAGTACCGCTGGTCCCTCAACAATTTTAAGTAAGGGCTGCAGTTATGTTCTTTGGTGAATAGGGTAATCAAACATTATCCTAACTATTGTCACAAGTGAATACATTTGGAACATAACGTGATTTTTTTGTAATTTGCTAATCAATTTTATTCATAGACCTTCGACAAGAAAACACGAATATGAGCATACTATTCAGAAGAAAAATCTAAATTATATTCCTAAATGGTGCAAGTTACTGTAGAAATACCACTGCAATTATAGGGTGACAAAAGATATGAGTACTTGGAAGTGGTATTCTGGCGCGATTGAACTAAATATACATTAGATGTTTTTCCAATGATAATATTCAAGAACATAAAACCATATATTTCCATTTTAAGTATATATGCATGAAATGGCACCATATCTTTTATACAGCAGATAACAAATGTAATTGATGTAATTACGTTTATATCTTAGAAATTACTTTAAGTCTTTAGCAATAACCTTAAGGAAAATTTATTGTCACAATAGTGTATTTATTGTTATAATTTGTAGTTTTTGTTGCAAGACAAAAAACAATGACACACTTGTAGGCGTTACAGTTACAGCATTGAGGTAACATATCACCAAGTTTTTTTACTTTGAATGAAAATATTTGGAAATAAAAACACGTTTTTAATTAAAATATAATTTCCCATCATCTTAAAATATCTTTTTAAAACAAATAGCAAAAAACCCGACCAAACAACAAAAGCCGAAAGGATTTAAACAATTATTTAGAACACGAAACAAAAACAGAGAGTGAGTAACCCGACCCCATTCAGGTGCTTCGGACGAACAATCAGTCACCTCTTGAGTTATTCATTGTCTTATCTTATTGAAGTCAAATTTTGGAATAGGAAAGATGACCTATAGTTCACAAAAATTGTCTGATTGTATTTGAGAGATTGATTTCTCTTAATGATCAATTAAGTCATTATGATGACCATAGAACTCTTCACGACATATCATAATCCTTGTTTCAACAAGCTTAGTAGTCAAGAGCAGTGACCGAGTGACCAGTCTAGAAATCGGAATGTCGATCGCAGGAACTAGCCTAACATGTAAGTTTTTGAATGTAAACACCATACACATCATACAACGGAGCTGCTGGAATTTTGCTATCGATGAACCGGAAGTTGTCAATTAGAAATTTTAAGTCACGTTTGTCGTAGACACTAGTTTGCATCGTTCCCGAAAATGTTTTCGCAAAGACCAAAGTGCATTGATGGTGTCTTTAATTTTAAATTTGCAAGAGTAGATTAAATACATAGCTTGACCGAATTTAGCATTGTTTAGGGACAGGACATCCTCAATATAGCGGATTGTGAAAATCTGGTAATTTGTTTTTCTTTTTCAGCAGTCCTTTTTGGAACTCGGTCTCATCAGAGTACAAAAAAGGTCGGCGAAACGATTAGCACAAAGATTCATAATAGTTGAAAAACGCGTCCTTCAAAAATTCCAAACATGACAAATTTCATCTTCTGATGAGTGTTTTTCGAAGAAAGTATGAATTTAAACTTTTTTAATTTATGAACAATGTTACAGATTTATTTTCTGACATTATATGACACGTTCTTCGTTGTGAAACGGGTTTATTAAACATGCTTTATGTGTATAACGTCGGCATCTTTAGTTGTATAAAGACCTGGTAATAAATCACATTTATAATTCATCAGCGGTAGCTGTGCGAATAGGAATCATTGATTATTAGAACAGAGTGAAGTATGGAACAAAAAATGTCTTTGTATACAAAAGGTCTTTATTTCCAATGTTTAATTTATCCAACTTGATGAAGCCATGTTTTTAAACTAAAATTATTACTCGAGTAGTTTTTGAATTATGTTAGTAAGTTGATTCGTAACAGCTTATTCCCAAAACGTCTTCTTGCAAAATAAACATCTAATTAGGAAATGGGGATAAGGAGGCCCGTTGAAGGGTATGATTTTATTTATCTTGCCTGTAAAAAATTTAATATTGTTTAAAAGTGAAATATTAACACAATTATAGTTTTTAAAATATGTTTTTAGAGTCATTTGGAGTAATGAATAAATAAATAAATAACTAAATAAATCACAAATCGCCACTAGTTTTATTAATTGATTATTTTAATCAAAATAATTTCGAGTGTCTAAATCATGATTTCTTTTCAAAATGTTATCAAAATGTTATCTCTTGACATGCCCACGCAACACACATTCATAGTTATACAACTCTTTAAGACATAACACACTAGATTCAATTAGCTGCAGCTGTAACCACTAGACATAAAGCATCGAGAACAATACCAAAATGCAAACAACGACCTGATTGAATATGCTGACTCGCCTTCCTTTCTACCTTACTTATTCGACAAGAATCTTTCAGGATAAAAGCCCTCAATCTTAGGTAAGACAATGAAATTCACAACAATCTTTCAGTTTCATCAGGAAAATATCATTAAAATGATTGTTTTATTAGTGCTATGTTTGTATATTTTGATTTTTAATATTCTCAAAACATTCTAAAGGTTTAAATATATGGATTATTCCCAAAAATATAAACTGTTTAAAAAAAATTAGGTATTCCTGAAAAAATGAATTATTTAACACATAAAATACAGATAAACTTTCAGCTGGTCTCCTAATCACCATTTGTTAATTAGATGTTGTTTGCGAGTACCCGTTTTGGTAACACACCTTCGTAACTTGATCAAATTTAACATTTCGATTCATTTTCATTTTGTAGAAAATATGATTAGTAAATGAAACAAAGCTATGTGTAAATGTATTCAGCATTCACTAAGCATTAGTAAATTTAATGAAAGGCAAATTATCAATTTATTTTAAATGTAGCTTTGAATTGTACAAACAATACGGGATAATAAGGAAAGCCAAAACTGTCTTGTGCAATAATTTGTTTATTTTTTTCTGCAATTTCATCTTTACTTCATCTGGTTCTATCGTAATGTTCTTTAGATTCATCATTGGTCATTTTGGAGGATATGTTACGTTTTTTTCCCTAAGTTGAAAATTTCAGGTGGGATGACAAGAACGTTGGGAAGGTAAGGATTTTGTTCCAGGCGTTTTGGAAAACAATAACAAGATATAAGAGATCGATGAGAAAGTTGTGGTTTGCAGACAAAAAGGTACTGTAAGAAGATTACTATGACAAAAAAGTCTTAAAAAACCATTTTGTACTGACGTTATCTTGTTTCTTATTTACGTTATGTTGTTATATCTTTACGTTATGTAGTGTCACTTTATTTTAAATGGTGTTGTACTTCAAATATACTTTCTTGTTAACGTTATGTTGAATCTTTACGCTATAAGAAGGGTTTTACGTTTTGTGATATCATACACAAAGTTTTGTATTGTCTTATTTACGTAAAATTGTTTCATCTTTACGTTACATTGTGTCATATTTAAGATACAGTTTCATATTTGTGTTGGGACTTTACGTAATGTGCTATATTTAAGATATAGTTTCATATTTGTCTTGGAACTTTACGTAACCTGTCATATTTAAGATATAGTTTTATATTTGTGTTGGAATCTTACGTAATGTGTAATATTTAAGATATAGTTTCATATTTGTGCTGAAATCTTACGTAATCTGTCATATTTAAGATAAAGTTTCATATTTGTGTTGGAATCTTACGTTATGTGTCAAATTTAGGATATAGTTTCATTTTTGTGTTATGATCTAATGTAATGTGTCATATTTCAGATTAAGTTTCATATTTGTGTTGGAATCTTACGTAATGTGTCATATTTAAGATATAGTTTCATATTTGTGTTGGAATCTTATGTAATGTGTTGTATTTAAGATAAAGTTTCATATTTGTGTGGAATCTTACGTAATGTCTCGTATTTAAGATAAAGTTTCATATTTGCGTTGGAATCTAACGTAATGTGTCATATTTAAGATATAGTTTCATATTTGTGTTGGAATCTTACGTAATGTGTCATATTTAAGACAAAGTTTCATATTTGTGTTTGAATCTTACGTAATGTGCCATATTTAAGACATAGTTTCATATTTGTGTTGGAATCTTACGTAATGTGTCATATTTAAGACATAGTTTCATATTTGTGTTGGAATCTTACGTAATGTATTATATTTAAGATAAAGTTTTATATTTGTGTTGGAATCTTACGTAATGTCTCGTATTTAAGATAAAGTTTCATATTTGTGTGAAATCTTACGTAATGTCTCGTATTTAAGATAAAGTTTCATATTTGTGTTGGAATCTTACGTAATGTGTCATATTTAAGACATAGTTTCATATTTGTGTCGGAATCTTACGTAATGTGTCATATTTAAGACATAGTTTCATATTTGTGTTGGAATCTTACGTAATGTGTCATATTTAAGACATAGTTTCATATTTGTGTTGGAATCTTACGTAATGTGTCATATTTAAGACATAGTTTCATATTTGTGTTGGAATCTTACGTAATGTATTATATTTAAGATAAAGTTTCATATTTGTGTTTGAATCTTACGTAATGTGTCATATTTAAGACATAGTTTCATATTTGTGGTGGAATCTTACGTAATGTGTCATATTTAAGACATAGTTTTATATTTGTGTTGGAATCTTACGTAATGCGTCATATTTAAGACATAGTTTCATATTTGTGTTGGAATCTTACGTAATGTATTATATTTAAGATAAAGTTTCATATTTCTGTTGGAATCTTACGTAATGTCTCGTATTTAAGATAAAGTTTCATATTTGTGTGAAATCTTACGTAATGTCTCGTATTTAAGATAAAGTTTCAAATTTGTGTTGGAATCTTACGTAATGTGTCATATTTAAGACATAGTTTCATATTTTTGTGGAATCTTACGTAATATGTCATATTTAAATTATGTAGTTTATTGTGTAAGTTATATTGTTTTATCTTCACTCTGTGCTGTCATAATTGACGTTATAGCATTTCATCTTACCTTATGTGTTGTCATATTTAATTTTTTACGCTGTGTTTTATCTTTATGATATGTAGGTTCTCGTCATTTTATTTGGTGTCATATTAAGAGTATGAAATGAATTATCTAGGTTATGCAGTGTATTTGTTCGATATTATATTTCATCGTACCTTATGTGGTCGTATTTAAATTAAATAGTATTATTTAGTTTCTTTTTTACGTTGTGTGGTGTCTCTGTAACTTATGTGGTGTAATATTTTAGATATGTAATGTCTTATTTACATAATTTGTTGCAACAAATTTTGTAGTGTCTTATTTACGTTCTCATTTTTATTGTCTTGTTTCGTCTATTCGGTATGTGGCTTGAATTTTATTTTATGTGGTGTTATATTTGCGTATTGTTGTTTTTTATTTTTAAAATTACAACCGTTGTTTTAATTGAAGGCGATTCTTCGCACATGGTGGAAACGTTTTTGATTTTAAATCTAAGACTGTAATATTGTTAATATAAGTCACATTCTATCTGTAAAACATGTGAATGGATAATTTTTGAAAATTATATATTTTCAATTGCAAGGAATAACATTGTAAAGAAATTTTTAAAAAGGAAGCCTTTGTTGTTTTAATATGTAAGACGAATATTTAATCAATATGATCAAATTTAATACAGCTACGGATAGTCTACTTTTATAATATAATATGTCTTTGATATATGTATTTCAGCATTTCAGTTATATCTGCAATAGAAAAAAGCTATAAAAATATGTCCTTATTGTTTAGAAAATATCAAAATTATGATATTATATTTTTCAATTAATCTTGCAAATACCAGTACAATAAATAGGGGGATACTGAAATAAGGATATTTGGTGGTATTCTATTTACACTGTATGAATTGATTTTAACTAAATAGCCTGTATAGATTGATTTTTACTTATTAACCCACAAGAATATTAAATAGTATTTAGGCACGGAATGGCGCCATATATTTTATACAGCAGATCAACAGATGTAATGGATTTCATTCCGTTTACTTGTGTAGTAATTAAAGAGTTACTTTAGCGATTATTGTAAGGTGGATATCTCAGTTACAAAGAAATTGTAATAATTTGTAATTTTAACAAAATAACAAAATTGACTAAGGACCTCTGAATAAAGGGTATCCAATGTTCCATCGTCATAGATAAGTGGTACCTCTAACTAGTTTTATTAAGTATTATAGTTGCCTCACCTTCATTTTTGCGTGCTATGTAATTTTTAGCGGAATTTATTAATTTTAATGACAGACTTTTTCGCAGTGAAACAATATGAATGATACTAACGATCGTTGCTAGCATTAAATGTAGTAACACGTTCTTGTAAAAAACATGAAGAAATGGTTTATTAAATAGGCTTTATTATTATTACGACTGTAATGGCATTGTCGTTGTCTTGAGACTAGCCCAATATTAATCTATAATGCATCAGCTGCGATAGAAATCGTGTGGAAACAATTTGAATATAGAATAGAAATATTTGACATACCACAACTCTTTATTACGTTTTATAGTTTTATAGTTATGTTCATTTGTATCTTTTAATACTTCTTTTCATCAACAAAATTTTTCAGAACCATATTTTAATTTATTCAAATTAAAAATTATTCCTCGAGTTAATCTTTAAATTTATAATAAAAGTCAAGCCATAGTGTAATGCAGGTTTAAGCTTGCATTTTTTATTATTCTATATTGTACATTTTCATTACGAAACTCCAATAGAAGAAAGTATTCCGTTATAATAGGTGAATATTTCATACCGTTATCGACACATCACTAATCGTTCCTGGGCCTCTGTGGCCATGCGGGTAACGTAGTCAGTCATCTACTATTGGTCACATGTCTGTCAACACTGAGGTGGCGGATTCGAGTGTAACTACAGGTGGGATGTGCTCAAATCCAATCCTTCTTGACAAGGATTGCCAGTTTTTCTACCGCAGATAAAAATATTTTCTAGCTAATCCAAAGTCAGTATTGTTGTATACTTTCTTAATTTTTTGTAGAAAAACTTAATTTTGTAAAAAAAAATATGCAAAACTTGTTTTTTTATTTTTTTACTGATAAAAGTTCTTATAGTTGCACTTAGCAATAATTCATGTGAATGTGATACGTTTATTAAGTGTTTTGCTCTTTTATTTTATCTAAATGTTATGTAGATTTAGTTTTAGTTTATAGCATCTTCTGTGTTCTGCAGTTTCTAACTTACGTTATGTTGTTTTTTTATTAAGACCAATTTGATTTCTTTGGTCAGAAATTGGTGGTTTCCAGATAATACCTGAAAACGCGTCAACAGTTTTTTTTTAAACTTTGATCAGCTGTTAAGTACAATAAAATAAGATTACGTTCAATTTTCAGGCAAAACACATTGGTAGTTTTTGAGTAAGGCCAATTAAATTTTTTCACAAATTGGCAGTTTTCTAAAGATTTCTTGAAAAATGGATGTTCCTAAAACTTGCATAGCTGTGAAGTACTATTAAATGAAGAGGAAGTTTAATTTTCGGCACAATCACATTTGTAGTTTTTGAGTGAGTCCATTTGAAAATTATTTTTATATGTCCAAGGTCATGGTAAAAGTTGTCTTCTGAGATGGACAATATTCATTCTTAGCGGTTCATGTAAACTGATTTGTAAAATGTGTACATGAATATTAAACAATACAACGTGGTAGGGTATAATAGAATGTCTCAGTAGATTTATTACCATATGCTGTTGCATCTTTTGCAAGTTATGTGTAAGTTTGTTTTATTATTACGTTATGTTAAATCATTGTTACGTTTTGTAGCGTTTCATTATGTTCCCCGAGTTAAGCCCGCTCGGGCGTCGACTTTAGTATTGCAAAACACGTCAGAGCTATGAATATTGTCCATGGAAATTTAAACAATTGTCAAAACCCTAAGGTTCTTCCTACCCCAGGCATAGGTTAATTTAAGTCATTACTTGGTTTCCAGTTCGGCATATTTTAATTTTATTGTTCTTTGCTCTTTATATTAATATAGTGTTTGACATTTTCAATCTTTTGGGAAGAGCGCTTCTGTTCAGCCTTGAATAGACGAAACGCTCGTCAGACGTAGCAAAATGTATTGCCTGGAACTTTGTTGTATTTTTGATTTCTTTAGTTTTTGTATTAACGTTGTGTAGTGGCGTCTTTAAGCTTTGTGTGTCTTTTTTAAGTTTTCAGTTACGTGTTTTTTCTACTTCGCAAGTTCTATAGTGTCTATTTAAGTTAAAGTGTTTTTATTAACGTTAAGTTGTTGCACCATTAAGCCTTGTGATGTCTTCTTAAGTTACCTTGTTTTTCTACTTTGCAAGTTTTGTAGTGTCTATTTAAGTTCTACAGTTTTTTTTCTTATATATAATAAGTTGTTTTAATGTCTTTAAGTTAAATAGATTTGTATTTACGGTATGTTGCTGCATTGCCACTTTGCCATTATGTGGTGTCTATTAACATTATAAAGTTTTTTCATTTACGATATGTTGTTGCGTTTTAAAGTTTTGTTGTGTCTTTGTAAGTTAGATACCAATTCAATTATATGTTTATTTATAGCATATAAAGGATTTTTTGACAAACAGGATTTTGTATCTAATTTGCAAGTCGGTATAGATAACGTCTTTCAAACAGATTTATCAGTCTTAATTATTATCTCCCTTCTCGAATCTCCCAACAGATGGCGTTTACTCCATTGTATTACAGCTGCATAAGCTTTGCACAATTGGGCTCGTGCATTAGGATTAGATAGTTTTAAGTTACCCGCCATCCCACCCTAACCAAATTTTAGTTCTGGCAAAGGAAATTATGAATATGAAGGACTTTAGTTTTTATTAAGTTTTCCGGTTTCTTTGTATTTTTTTATACCCTACAGTTTTTTCTCATGCATGTATTATCAACAACTTTAGAATAAGTTATGTATTTAAGTAGTTTACGTTCTGTAAAAACAAATGTGTTAACCTGTATTATGATGTTTGTGAATATGTAAAAAGGCCTATAATATCCCCATCTTTGATGGGATGTGTTCTTTATTATAGTAGTTATGATTTCCATCTATTTGTATGTATGTATGTTTTATTATTTTTAATTTGTGTTTTCGTCATTTATATTTATTAATAAATGACATTTTCAACAATGCCGAGTTTCTTGTTCCCTCCCATCAAACGGAGCACAGCCTGTGTTGACAAAAATAGTTTTTTTCATTTACGTTATGTTGCATCTTTAGGTTTCGTGGTGTCTCTATAATTTAAAGTTTGCTATTGACGTTTTGTTGTTACATTCTTGAGTTTTATAGTTTTTCTCTAAGCTATAAAGGTTTTTTCTAATTTACGTTAAGTTGTTGCATCTTTAGGTTGTGTGGTGTTTCTTCAAGTCCAAAAATGTTTGTATTTATGTTAATTAAGTTGCTGTATATTTAAGTTTGTGTTATTTCTTCAATTCCCCAATTTTTTTTATTTCTCTTATGTTGTTGTACCCATACATTTTGTGGTGTCTCTTAAAGTTTTATAGTTCTTTCACGTTTCGTTGTTGAAACATTTCTCCGTTTTGTAGTGTCTCTAAAAGTTATATAATATGTTTTTAAATTTACGTTATGTTGTTGCATCTTGACGTTATGGTGTGTTTTTTCAAGTCCAAAAAAGTGTATATTTACCTTATGTTGTTGTATTGTTAACTTTTGTGGTGTCTCTTTAAGTTATATTTTTTACAATATGTTGTAGCATTATACGTTTTTTCGTGTGTTCTTGTGTGCCTGCTTTGTAATGCTATCCGTTATGATATTTAAAAGTTCGTACCATGAATTAGGGATTTAGGACTAAGAGATTGCCCCTTTGGTATTGCTTCGCTTCATTTTTAAGTTATGTTTGGTTGTCTTTTCATTATGTGGCTTTTGTCGTCGTCTTTTGAGTTACTAGATAATATCCTTACATTAGACAATTCAGATTCGATGACTGCTAGCGTTACTAAAAATAGAAAATAGACTTTCACGGTAACCATGGACCTGATTCAGGAGGTACGGAATTAAATATTTAACACAATTCCCCAATACAAGTCATATTGCAGTTGGAGACGATTATCCTTTGACGTCATTGAATGGAAATTAGACTGTAAGGACGTATTTATCCTGAAACTGTTTTCCTTTTTTGTTTTAGTTTCCGTCGTGAAACAAGTAAATGATCCTTGAACTGAAAATTTTTAATAGCGATCAACCAAAAATATAAATGAGGTTACACTAATTCCATAATTTCCAAAGATTTCGAAGTTAATTTGGATCATTACATGATTTTTTTCTTCAGTGTTTTGTCAAAGGTCTTTTTCCAGAAACCATAAGTATTACTATGCTGTAATAATAATTGGATAAATATAGGTATTCGGTAGTGGTAGTACTTAGAAAAAAAGATATTATAACGCATTTCAACTAAATATGCATTGGTTTTTACTTTTTTTACCAGAGAACATTCAGGAACATAACACCAACTATTTCCATTCAAAATATCTAGGCGATGATTCGTGCCATATCCTGAATGCATCAGATGAACAGTTATAATGGATGCAATTACGTAAGGAAGCCTAAAGCTGTCTGTCCTTATTGCATATAAGTTGAAATATTAACGATAATTAACGTGTAAAAATGTATTAGAAAACAATAATACTTGTCTTTATTACCATGGTATGTAAAAGAGCTTTCATTATATCGAGAAGTTGCACGGCCAATTTGTTTACAACGTCTTAATTAAAATTTGTCTGAAGGCAATTTTGTGAGACGATTTAAACAATTTAAATTGTAAATGATAATTAAGGCAAGTAAAAGATTTTTGAATTTATTCTTTTTTCGATATCTTAGTCGTCGTGTAGTTTTTCTTAAACAAATGATCATGATGAATAAGACGTCTTGTTGTAAGACGTTTTAAACAAAGCGGCCCACAAATTTGTCGAGTCATGAAGCGGATTTCAATTTGTGTTGTTATAAATTAAGACAAGAATATTATTTGTTATTGTTAGTTCTCCGTAATAAGTCATTCGCTTTTTTGTTTTAAGACAATTTTTCACGATAATTATTGTAAATATATCAAATTACAAGCAATAAGAACCAGCAGCTTCCGTAATAACGTTTAGTCAGGGTTATAACCAATGACCTGTTGATGGATACATGTATAACTTGCTTCCGTAATAACGTTGAGTCAGGTATATTACCAATGACCTGTTGATGGATATAACTTGTGTTGTTACCATCTATATATTTCACGTTAAATCAAAATGTGCAAACTTATTTTTTTTCATGATTTGCTCTATCAATTCAGATCCCAGAGGAAAGGAACTACACTAGCACCACACTCATGGAAAATCATGTATCCAGTATCTCATCTCACTTGAGGGGACCTTGATGCATATCTCGCTCAATAATCTGAATTATAAAATTACAATTCAATAGATAGATTTTTAAATCTCTTTTGTAAAACATAGCTATCTCAAAAACAAATTTGAAAACATAAAAGCGTTTGATTATTTCTAAAAAACCTTCTAGGAATTTTTTTTATTACAACTTATTGTGAATTTATGAATATTATTAATTTGTTTTAGAAAGATTTTTTCAGCCACAAGAAACAACGCGAACGTCTGATGTGTTTCAAATAACGAAACATGTAACATGAGTCATCTGTAGTTGTTTGATGGTTAGTTAGCATCAGTTATTTATTTTGTAAGAGTAAATCTCAAAATCTTAGATTAAAATATAAATCTTTTTAAACGTGTTAGCCCAATCCAACAACATACAAGACAAAAGTATACAAACAAGATCAATTACACAAAACAAAATCACATCTTTGGTGGCATATATCTGACCACGTGATTACGTCTACATAATTTGTGAAATAAATCGGATTGTCATTTTATTAAGTCTGTCATATATTTAGTTAACTTGTATGACAATATAAAGCACAAACATTTTACAATTACGTTTATATTGCGTTTTTGATTCTTGATGCCGTATACAAATCGACTATTATCAGACAAGTTGACTTAAATTTCAGACAAAAAGTCATATTTATATGACAATTAGAAATGTTTATCTGACCAGTAGACTACTTGTAAGACCATCATAATTTATTTTTTCCATAAAGTTCATGTGTATGGCATGAAAAAGCAAAGTCGCAAACTGGGGTGTATTTTGACTGAAAACATTTCCACCTTATTTTTATTTTGATATTACCAATTTACTTTATGTAACAAGTCTACTTATTTAACTTATTACTTAATATGTCACTATATACTACTAATAATTAAATACGGCTAATGTGCCCATTTGCACCGAACAAGCTCCTTTTCATAGTTTTTTTAGAAATGGTGGTCATATACTATTCATCATTAAAATATGCAAACTTTAGTTTCGATCACCCAGCCGCATAGGTATGTGCGTCTAGGGTCACCAATTTCGCTACCAATTGAGACAACACAATAACTCTGTTTTTAGGGCCCTGGAATACCATGAGAAAATTGTGTCACTTTGTGCTTCTCTTGACTGTGCATAAACATAATAATTGTTTAACTAATTGATTATTCTAATATTTTATAAAAAAATATTCAAATGTAAACTTTGGTACAATTTTTATACACTTCTTCGTATTAGGCAGAAGTAAAAAAATTTTAGACGATAAAAATATCATCCAATCAAAACTTTTCGCCAATGTTTGGGCGTAATGATAACAAGTTCAATATAGAGATGAATCCAGACGCACAAATGCAACGAAAGCGTCTAAATGGTCGAGACTATGAAAACTTTTAAATGTCTAAAGTTGTTTAACGGCTAAGCAGACATAGATTTGTTGACTTGCAGATCTGATCGATATGTCTAGATGTTGATATTTATTAGAAGACAAATAGCAAAGAAAACCTTCCGAACGACAAGAGCCAGAAGTCAGGGGCAGTTACAAAAACATAAACAGAGTAACACAAAAAACCAAAACCAAAAAAAACTGAAAGAGAATAACCTGAACAAAATAAAAACCAAGGGTGCTCTCAGATGCTTCGGACGAGTAAGCAGTGCCTGCCTCTAAGTTGACACCTGTCGAGTTACTCAGTGTCATGTCTAGGAAAAAGTCAAATCCAGAGTTGGGAACTCTACCTATGACTCAGCCAGAATATCTGCTCGTATTTGAGATATTGATTTCCCTTAACGATCAATTAAGCTATGGTGATGACCATAGAACTTCTGAAGCGATAACATCAACCTAGGTACAACAAATCCTTGTTTGGGTAATTTAGTACTCAACAGCAGTGATCGGCATAGAAAATCGGAATATCGATAGCAGGATCTAGAAAAGCGCAAAACCTACAACATCAACATGTCACGATAGGAAATTAGCAATACAAGTGGAAAATGTGTCCGACTACCCACTATCAGAAGAAAGGCCCCATCCTAACCCCACGGTTGAACTACAATTAGGACCATACATCTTTATTATTAGTGATTGTTCATTAATTTTAAGACTTGATATTTCCTGTACGACGGATACTGATTTAAATGGTGTTTTTCTTCAGCACTTAAACGAATGTAGTAATAAGCTATCGAGAGGTGAAACATTATTAGTCCCTGGATAAAAACCTTTATCACCGGAAGTTATATATAATTTCCTAATTTGGCAATTGCTTTAACCTGGAATAAAATAAATGATATCTAATAGCGAAATGATTTATAATCGATAGGTTTCTGATCGTTGAAATGTCAACTTTACGATAACCAATTCCAATAATTGAAAAAAACATCGAATTTGCAAAATAGGTATTCGGATAAAAGGTGTTAAAGCTTTCAAGCTGGGGAAAATTATTTTGGCAATTGCTTTTACCAAAATTTAATCATGATATCTACTTGTGGAATGATGTATAATCGATAGGTTTCTTGTCCTTTAAATGTAGCTGACAGGACGATAAACCATTCTTTTAATTGGAAAACATCGAATATGTATTCAGATAAAAAAAATGTTACAACTTTCAAGGTATTATTAATTATTATACTATGTTATTATATTTATATGTTACCTAGGTACAGCAGATGTCAACATGAGATCACCTGTTCTCCTGTTATTAATAAATATAAAAAAATTATGCACACATTCTATTTCCATTGCGAGGATATTGAGATAACTAGCTTTTCTTTGTTCAATTGAAGAAAAGTTGCATCTTAATAAAACCTTATCGTTAATATGACACAAAATTTGATCTCGACAAAAAATGAACTATTGTCCTATTGTTAATGATATCCAACCATTTTCATAAACACACCTACTCACACACTAAAGTAATGGAAGCGTGATGTTTGAAATAGTCTTATGTTTGGGTGGTTCTTTGACTAATTTGTGGATTTCCTTGTGTTTTTTGTTCGGTATTTTGTTTTTACCTTCATTTAGTATAAAAGGAAAATAATTACATTGTGTTGATGTTATTGTGATCAACATGGTGTCTAAATGTGCTACAAGGCAAATCACAACGGGCAAATACTCTTTCATAATATCATGTGCAATAACGTGTGTGCAATATCTTCATAAATGCTTGACTGGACGTCAATTAGAAAAGTGTTGGAAATTTACGCAGCACGTTTACCTGTTTACATAATTGTGTTAATTTAAGTTGAATTTCAAAATAAAATCCGCATGGCTTAATCTGCGCATGAAATGAATAAAATAAGCAAGTGGACGCAAGGAATTAAATCTTAAATTACTTTGAATTACAGTTCTTTTTTAACAGTTGATGACTAAATGCATTTCATTGCATCTTTTACCTATCTCTGCCTTATCGTAGTGTCAAGGTCATGTCCAAAGAAAAACAGAAAAGCAGGTTATAGGATAACCTTGACTCAAAAGACCGACAAATCCATAAGTTTATCTATGAAATGTCAATTACTTTAGAATAGTGTAAGCTTTTTTGACGACAGAACTCCCAGTTTACTTTAATCAGATTTGTATTGCATTGTGATAAGTATTTATAATCACTGTACAATACTGTTGCCTTTGTTATCTACTTCTTTTCAAAGAAGATCACAAACAAATGAAACAAAACGGTTTCTAGTTAACATTCATTGTCGGAAAATATAACCATGACTGGCTGAAAAGCGATTGTTCTGTCTGTTACTTTTATGAAGTATCTTTTATTTTGGGTTCCATTATTTATCAGTAGAATCTATATGTGTATTCACCCGCAGGATCGCTATTATCTATAGTTTCTATTATTTACCTGAAGTATTTGTGACTTACCTATTGTCAATTTATTTACCTGTTGTAATGAATTATACAGGTAAACAGTTACTAATAAAAACTACGGTAAGTAGACTACACTTCGACAAAATAAGATACTACAATTAAGGGGATGCAGGACACCATCCACCATTTATTGTGAGAATTTCAAAATAGAACAATTATGGTAAATTTAATAACAATTTCTTTCTTTATTAATTTCTTAACTACAATAAAATTTAAAATAATATGAAAGTCTTGTGCCTATATTATAAGTTTTCATTTAAATGAGTTTGGTATTGGAAAAAATAATCAAAATGAAATGTTTAACAAGGGAGGTAATTTTGACCAAAAAATACAATTATTCGCACTTCTTGACTAGTTTTTATCCAATTGACAAAAATTTCACTCAGAGACCATTATTTTTCTTTCCATCACTCAAATGTATACCAATTGATTGACATTATATAAACAATTCTGAAAATTTCATTGGACAGAATTTTTGCAATCTTTTATTTAAAGGCTTTATATTCTCTTATTATCTATAAGAAAATAAAACATTTCAGTGCTCAACCCCTCGAAAATAAGCTGTGAAACTTTTTTTTTATTTCGAATTATGAAAAATTATTTAAAAAACTAACTATTTGGCGAATTTAAAGAAAATTCATTGGCAAATTATTTTCAGTGAAAGTGTTCTGCATCCCTTTAACTAATAAAAATTCCTGGAAATAGAAGATAGTTTTAGTAAACAAGATGCTAAATGTAACTTATAGAAGCTACGGGTAAGTCAAGATACTTCGAGGAAAAAAGATACTGCTTTTAACTTACAGAAAATACAAGTAAGTAGAAGATACTTAAAGTAAATAAGATACTACATGTAAGTAATAGAAACTACACGTAAATAGAAGATACTCTAAAGAAAGAACATGCTGCATATAACTAATAGATGCTGCTATAAAGTAACAGCTCTTTGTCAGCAAACAAACATTACTTTGAAATAGGTTGGACTTCTTTAAGCAAAAGACTGAATAAGCGGAAATTTATAAAATGCATAAATGTATTAAATATGTATAAAATCCACAATCCTGAATATTTAAGAGATATTTTAAATTGACTACTCTGATGTTTAACATTCTAATCTTAGAAATCGTATAAATTCCAGTGCTGATTTGAAACTTTCTTTCAAAATCTCATTCGCCCTCTACAGTTAGATTGTGTAAGTCTCTAGAGAATTACAAACTGTATCATGCTTAAAAATTTCATGAAAAGGAAAGACAAAAACTATACTGTCCCACACTTAGAAACAGAAAAACAAATATAATATATCCCCCATATAGTTCCCTAAAAGCCAATCTATATAGATTAAACCTAACCAACGACCTATAAGTTGTGCTTGTGCCCCTTAGACGTCGGGTATCTAGAATGTCCAATGTACAATAATATTAGAAGTAAATGTTTAAATTTGTTGATGCGAAAAAATTAATCCTTCTATTGAAATGTTGCTATATGCTTAAGTGACGAGGCAAACATTAAAATATTTAAACATACACAAAGTAACATTCACCATTCTAAAGGAACTGAATATATCAACTCAGCCCCGTCCCCATCTAGATCAACTCTGCCCGGTCCCCATGTAGATCAACTCCGCCCCGTCCCCATCTAGATCAACTCCGCCTCGTCCACATCATAATGTATTGGTTTGTATATTTTGTGGTTTTATTTTATTTTCTGTATACCGGTAAGCAAAATTACAGTAACTGTCTTGCAGTGATATTGTGCAATAGTTTATAAGATTATTGACCTCAAAATTTATAATAACGAACGTGTTCTATCCGATTGATTATTTTTTGACAATAAAATATGTTTGAACGAAATGAACTCATAAAGTACAGTTAAGTATAGTAGACATTTGAAGTAGAATTATAGATGTTACATGTATCACTTACCGTTGTTATTATTCTGGAATACACGATAACCATGATTCCTAATGGTAGTACTAATCCCACGAGCAACATAAAAATGTTAAAGGAAGTAGAATTTGCATCTCTGCCATCCATGTTGATTGAACAGGTGATATTATATCCTTCTAACTGGTATTCGTTCCATCCTACTAGCGGCATGCCGGCAATGACTAGTCCGTAGACATGACACCCCAGCAATAAGTATATGCACACTCGTTTTGTTACCATATTTCTTGATTCGTATTTGATTACAGCATATTTTTCGAAGGCCATTGCAGTTAAAGTTGCTATAATTGCGAGACCGAGAAAAAAAACTACAAAGGAATGAAACACACAAACAGCGTCGCCGAAAATCCATTCTCCTCTGACACTTGTCGCAGCAGTAAATACTGTCCCGAAGCTGGAGATGATAAAACCATTGATACACATAGATGCTACAAAAGTGTTGTTGACATTCTGGAGTTTTTTGTTGACTAAAATTACATAAACAATAATGCCGTTTACTGAACACCCTATGAACGTCACCGTGAACATGACAAACGCTATAAAATAAAATATTTCATTCATTTTGACTATTCCTTTTAGGGAAAGATATGTTGACTCGCTTGTAAAAGTATTCTTAGTATTCCAATGTGCTGACTTACACTATTTTTTATATTCCATTTAGTTGTATTGCTGCACCGTCGACTATTCCATTGTGTCGTATTGTTACACAGTTATTCCATCGTCTGGCTGATCCATCGGAGACTGGAGAGTATTTTTAATCTTAAAATATGCGTTTCGAAAATATTGCTTTCACGCGACTTAACTCAAACAAGCAATGACAATACTTTATATCTTTATACATATAATTGGTTATTGATTATAGTCACTTCACAGGTAATTCCGCATTGGAAAGAAATTATCTTGTCCGAACTTCTTGAGGTTAATTAGGCTTCTATTACCTGGTAATTAAAGAGACTTATATATTAATATACAATACATGTTAATTTTGTCAAAGTAAGACATTATTGTAGGTGTTATTAGCACAGATGTTATGATTTCACATTGAGATTGTACTAAAACATTCATAACCAACCAACATGCACGTCATATATATAAAGTCCAGTGAGATGAAAACATCTCAATAAATTAATTACGCAAATGTTTAGTCAAATTATGTAGTATCCAGAGTTAGTTTATGATCATATGATCAGTTTTACGTTTCAGACAATGAGTAGTGTACGGATTCGGACATCGCCTCTTAATTTGAAATGGTTTGTAATGCTTATTTGTGACAAGCATTATTCACTTTAAAAATTCCACTGGAGACTGTAAGACAATCTGCACGCAAAAAACTTCACATGGGTATCATACGTCAGCCATTATTGTTACAGTAAAATAGGTCCGGTAGTTAAATTACTCCCAAGGTCGTTCGTTACTTGTGAAATAGGTCCGTGTTACTCAATTTCCTAGTAAAATAGGTCATTGGACTTATTTTCTTAGGTAGAATAGTCCTACAGTATGTAAATAAATCCGGTATTTTTTTTACAAGGAAAATAGGTTAACTGACTTTTTTAATTTACTGCTTTATTGATTTTTGTTTGTAAACATAAAATTATATTAATTGATGATATTTCAAAATTTAGTTATTGTTAATTGTGATATAAAAAAAAACCACTCTTCATAAAATTGATTCTGTTTTTAGTATGTGATTTAAATCATACTAAAAACAGAAATTTGTTTTAATGTAATTATTACCGGGTATTTGAAAATATTATGTTTAAGTAGATAAATTTAATATATAGTAAAAAATCGGAATGATTACATAAAATTGTTTTCGTCTTACTTGTAAACATAAATAGAGATAGGTTTGTCATTTTCTAAGAATGGGCCTATCTAATCAATTCCAATTTTAATAATAATAGTGAATAACTAATGTCCGTAAGTAAAAAAAAGTCTTCATGACTATTTTTTCTTTTCAAATATTTCTAGACTTTAACAGTAAAATTAGTCCGTTTGTAAATTAAGTCCCCCAGACTTTTTTAACTAGTAAATTATTTCTATTTCACAGATTGTATTAGTAAAATAGATCAACACCCAATTGTGATAATATACCTTCATTACCTCATTTTTTATATTACTTTGAAGTTTTCATCTTGAAAAAAAATCATGTTTGTGAATTGATCATTTGCTATGTTACTTAAATAAGTATGAAGAGTTTACAGGGAATGAATTCGTTTTATAAGAAAATTTAGGTCTGTAAATTGATGTTTTTCATCTACTTACTATATATAAAGTAACCTAGATATCAGTGAGATGGTATCCATTTCTGCATGCCCCGTCATCAACCATGGTATTAGACACATCGCCTTGATATTATCTACCCACATATTTAATATCAAAAACCTACCTCAAAAGATAAAAAAGATATAGCTGTAACACGATAAACTTCGGACGGACAGACTGATTACTATAGGGCGTCCGCTACAAGGTGGCGGGGCCCCAGTAAGTGAGAAGTGTTTACGGTGAATAGAATTCATTTTCAGATAATTGATAAAATTTCAAAATGCATGTGTATTATTCCTTGTAATTTCAGTACCTGACTATTATTCCTAAAAATGTAAAAATAGTCAGTATTATGAGTATTTTCATAGGAAAATTTATGATCGACTAGATTCACTAGGAAAATTGACCCTAGGACTAGATTTACTAGACGTGGACTTTTTAAACTAGAAAATAGGGAACTATGGATGTATTTTCCTATTAACATCATTCTTTGTTTACAAACGTCACAGGCAGATGAAAAATGTAGACCAGCAGTAAATGGGGTATGACGCGTGGGAGAGGTTATACCTGGGAACCAGTTATGCTCTCTGTGCCCTAGAGTGATATCTGGGAACCTGTTATGTTCTCTCTGTCGGAGAGTGAGTGTAAGAACCAAGGATAAGCAATGTTTTCAGGAATAAAATCGAAACGTGGTTTAGTGTGTCGTCAGAACTGTCATCAACATCTTCCTTTCAGTGTAAGATCTATTGATCAAGCTAATATCATCTCTGCTTACATGAAAAACTTACCAATTTACGCGATAGACTATCGATTTTTGGGTCTATCCACTGCCTACTGCGTTTCCAAATTTTGTACATGTTTTGTTATATAAACATTTATTTTCATATTTATATTTTGACTTGGTTCAAAGCCAAAGTCTTCTCTGCCTATTTGAGCGAAATTATTCAAGGGAAATGAAACGACTATCGTTCCATCTATTTTTCCTACCAAAATTGTTATTGGCCAATGTATCATCGTTTACACCAATGAAAATTCTCCTTATTATTTTGCTCTTTACAAGGTTCGTAGACAAACGACTGATTTAAAATGATATGATAACCCATCACTTCAACCCCCCAAAGCGACTTGTGTCTTTAAAGGGTAGACATTTACGTTATTGGCGACATCAATATCCATATCTTTAATTATATACAGCTTCTCGTCATGTCATTTTAAAAGATAAAATTGCTGTTTTCCGGAACAATGTAAACCGTAGATAAGAAATCAAAGCTTTTATATTTTGAAAAGAATATTTAAAACGCCACACCCTCTAAAAATGACATTAAGTGCAGTTCTGAGATATGATGCTACTATTTAATTCTTCAGATCTGTTATACTGGATACGTGTATTTTGTGGCTGTTTAACTGCCCAGTTATGTTAACCTGGATACATGCATTTTTTGTGGCTGTTTAACTGTGCAGCTCTATTATCCTGGATACATATATTTTGTGGCGTGGCTGTTTAAATCTGCAGCTCTATTATCCTGGATACATATATTTTGTGGCGTGGCTGTTTAAATCTGCAGCTCTGTTATCCTGGTAACAGATATTTTGTGGCATGACTGTATAAATGTGCAGCTCTGTTATCCTGGTAACAGATATTTTGTGGCGTGGCTGGTTAACTGTGCAGTTCTGTTATCCTGGACATAGATATTCTGTGGATGTTTAACTGTGCTGCTCTGTTATCCTGGATACAGAAAGTTTGTGGCGTGGCTGTTTAAATGTGCAGCTCTGTTATCCTGGATACAGATATTTTGTGGCGTGGCTGTTAAACTGTGCAGCTCTGTTATCCTGATAAAAGATATTTTGTGGCGTGGCAGTTTAAATGTACAGGTCTGTTATCCTGGATACATGTATTAAATGGCGTGGCTGTTTAACTGTGAAAGTCTGTTATCCTGGATACAGATATTCTGTAGCTGTTTAACTGTTCAGTTCTGTTATCCTGAATACAGATATTCTGTGGCTGTTTAACTGTGCAGCTCTGTTATCATGGATACAAATATTCTGTGGCTATTTAACTTTGCAACTCTTTAACTGAGCAGCTCTGATATCCTGGATACAGGTATTTTGTGGTGAAGCTGTTTAACTGTGCAGCTCTGTTATCCTGGATACAGGTAGTTTTGGCTGTTTAACTACGCAGCTCTGTTATCAGGGTATAGATATTCTGTAGCTGTTTAAATGTGCAGTTCTGTTATCCTTGATACAGATATTCTGTAGCTGTTTAAATGTGCAGTTCTGTTTTCCTGGATACACGTTTTTTTTTTTTGTGGCGTGGCTGTGTAACGTTTCAGTTCTGTTATCCTGGATACAGATATTCTGTAGTTGTTTAAATGTGCAGTTCTGTTATCCTGGATACACGATTTTTGTGGCTTGGTTGTGTTACTTTTCAGTTCTGTTATCCTGGATACAGATATTCTGTGGCTATTTAACTGTGCAGTTCTGTTATCCCGGATAGAATTATTTTGTGTATGTTTAACTGTGCAACTATGTTATCCTGGATACAGATATTCTGTTATCCTATATACAGGTATTTTGTGGCTGTTTAACTGTGCAGTTCTGGTATCCTGGATACAGATATTTTGTGTATTTTGTAGCGCGGCTGTTTAACTGTGCAACTACGGGCATGTTATCCTGGATACAGATATTCTGTGGCTATTTAACTGTGCAGTTCTGTTATCCTGGATACAGATATTTTGTGGGGTGGCTACTTAACTGTGCAGTTCTGTTATCCTGGATGCAGATATTCTGTGGCTATGTGATTGTGCGGTGTTTCTTGTCAAAAATTTAGACAAAGACTGACTAACGAATGGCCTTAGTCATTGAATGTCAATATAAATAAATGACGTAAACAAGTCATAACATATTGATCTTAAACTTTCTCCTTTCCAACTTAACGTGCCGTGCTGTTACTTGGCTTTGCTCAAATATTCCAACAAGATGTAATCAAAATTACTAAGGTGACAAATTCATTGCGCCAGACGCGCGTTTCGTCTACTTAAGACTCATCAGTGGCGTTTAACTCTAAATGCTTAAAGTATTTTTTCATTCGGTGATGGAATAATATAAGTCCACTGGGATCGTGTAAAAACACAATACAGGTAGTTCAAAATATTATATAAAGGTCGGGGACGCGCCACTGATGAGTCTTAAGTAGACGAAACGCGCGTCTGGCGTAATGAATTTGTCACCTGGGTAATTTTGATTACATCTTGTTGGAATATTTGAGCAAAGCCAAGTAACAGCACGGCACGTCCCCGGCTGGCGGACTTGGGAAGATACTATTTTGGGTTAAGTTGGAAAGGAGAAAGTTTAAGATGTTATGACTTGTTTACGTCATTTATTTATATTGACATTCAATGACTAAGGCGATTCGTTGGTCAGTCTTTGTCTAAATTTTTGACAAGAAACACCGTCATTTGTATCGTTGCATAATCTTCTAGACTTGTATATTATTTTTTGTTTATGCTGTATCGTCATGTTTGTCGATCCGATACTTAATAAGCTTGCTGGTTGGTAGACTCTTTAGACTTTTATATATATATATATATATATATATATATATATATATATATATATATATATATATATATATATATACAAATGTCTAAGTATTGTGACAACCATATAAATATATATATATATATATATATATATATGACTGTTGAACTGTTGTTGATTACTTTAAATGTACCTTAGAAGGAGACACGTAGTGCCAAATCTGGCTGAGGCTATGGGTACCTTGGAAATAGAAAAACCATAGAATTTAAACCATTTTCGAAATTTCAGGGCAGTAAATGTATCCAATGACTAAGGAAATTAAGGATATAATGATATATAAGATGATACCCTCAGGGACACAGTCCACCAGCAGAAACATCTTCTCACTGGTTGCAAAAATGTCATCAAAGATACCAATATTATACAATTTATTACGTCATTACGCCAGACCCAAAGTAACGTCTGTTTCTAAATAAATAGAATGTAGTAGAGATATTATCATCAAAATTTCGATAAGGTGGTCTCAAGGATACAATGTGGAATTCTGTCTTTAGTGTGTGTCAATTATAAAATCTTGTATTCAAATACACGGTTTAAATAAACTGTTCGTATTATAATAAGATGATAAAAATCGACATAAAAAAACTGTAACTCGCAAGTCGAGATGGATACGGTCGTGCAGAAAACTCGATTTATTGAACTAGCGACTTCATACATTTTGTGTATATTTTTGAACGACACATTCAAAAGGATTACGAGTATAAAGTATGAAAAGCCCGTGCTAGTATGTTTATAATATCGAAGCAAGCAACACGGATTTATGACACGCTTCATTGCTTCACCATATTCCCTAGATTTAACATTATCAGATAGTCCTTACATATAATATTTAATTTTGAATGAAGTAATCCAAAAATAGTAATTTGTGTATAATTTTATAAATTTTTAACGATTTTATGTTAAAAAAATCCTATATTTTAATCACATGTATTTATTATGTTCTTGATTGTGTAGAATCTGCTAACCCAGTACAGGACCGCGTTATTCGTCATTAACTGCAGAAAATCAATCCTTGTTAAGAATTACATCTCTCTTGTAAGCTATCAATTAAACATCACTTTAAGATTTACGGTCAATATCTGTGCTTGTATTACAGTGACGGTGGGGGTGGCCACATGTTCTTGTATTACAGTGACGGTGGGGGTGGCCACATGTTCTTGTATTACAGTGACGGTGGGGGTGGCCACATGTTCTTGTATTACAGTGACGGTGGGGGTGGCCACATGTTCTTGTATTACAGTGACGGTGGGGGTGGCCACATGTTCTTGTATTACAGTGACGGTTGGTTTGGCCACATGTTCTTGTATTACAGTGACGGTAGGGGTGGCCACATGTTCTTGTATTACAGTGACGGTGGGGGTGGCCACATGTTCTTGTATTACAGTGACGGTGGGGGTGGCCACATGTTCTTGTATTACAGTGACGGTGGGGGTGGCCGATTACAGTGACGGTGGGGGTGGCCACATGTTCTTGTATTACAGTGACGGTGGGGGTGGCCACATGTTCTTGTATTACAGTGACGGTGGGGGTGGCCACATGTTCTTGTATTACAGTGACGGTGGGGGTGGCCACATGTTCTTGTATTACAGTGACAGTGGGGGTGGTCACATGTTCTTGTATTACAGTAACGGTGGGGGTGGCCACATGTTCTTGTATTACAGTGACGGTGGGGGTGGCCACATGTTCTTGTATTACAGTGACGGTGGGGGTGGCAACATGTTCTTGTATTACAGTGACGGTGGGGGTGGCCACATGTTCTTGTATTACAGTGACGGTGGGGGTGGCCACATGTTCTTGTATTACAGTGACGGTGGGGGTGGCCACATGTTCTTGTATTACAGTGACGGTGGGGGTGGCAACATGTTCTTGTATTACAGTGACAGTGGGGGTGGCCACATAAGTCAGTCAAATCATAGGCTTGTATTGTATTATATTGAGAATAGAGATCGTCATAACGCCATAATCTAGTTTTAGCGAACATTTAATCCGAAATAAAACAACAAAGTTTTCCTTAGAATAAAGCATATTTTATTTAAAGCTTTAGACATGGAGTCTGTCTAAAAATTAAACAGTTTTATATAAAACTTTGAGTTGTCAAAATTAAAGCTTTAGACGTGGAGTCTGTCTAAAAATTATACAGTTTTATATAAAACTTTGGTTTAACAAAATTAAAGCTTTTCCCTAAAAATTAGACAATTTAAAATAAAAAAGCTAGGGTTTGTATTGCGTCTTATAATTAGACAGTTTTATTTAAAGCTTTGGGCTTGTATTGTGCCTTATAATCAGAAAGTTTTATTTAAAGCTGTGGGCTTGTATAGCTACAATAATGTGGCTCCTTTTTTATGGATGGAGCTACAAAGAGGACCCATTACTTGTAATGGAGCTAAAACACTCTTGGGATTTACACATATTTTCGGCTATTTAACCTCTGTCTTTATTTAATAAATATGTTTTTCTTTACTCCGCCGTTCATCTGACATGTCTACAATGTCGAATTAAATAATTTTAACACTTTTTCGTAATCGTGGCATTGTTGACATAATTAAAATTGTGGAGTGAAGAATTTCGGAATCGTATCGGTAAAATTTGTTATAAGGGGACATAATCATAATGCAATGAATACATTTGAAATCATCCGGAATGATATTTTTTTACCAAATCGATTCCAATATTATCAAAATTATGCACTTACGGAATTCATATTTTGTCAACAATGCCATGATTACGAATAAAGTTATAAAACTAACGAATACGGCGTTGTGGAAATATCAGTTAAACTGCAAATACATAAAAAGTATGTAGCAAACCACGGAAACAGTTTAATTGCTTATAATATGCATAAAATCCCCGGGTGTGAATCACTCCCGGGCTGCTCCATTACGAGTAATGGGACCACTTTGTAGCTCCGTCCATTAAAATAAATGAGCTACGTTATTTGTAGCTATCAGTGTGCCTTATAATTAGCCAGTTTTTTAAGCTTTGGGCTTGTATTGTGTTTTATAATTAGACAGTTTTATTTAATGCTTTGTGCTTGTAGTGTGTTTTATAATTAGACAGTTTTATTTAAAGCTTTGGGCTTCTATTGTGTTTTATAATTAGACAGTTTTATTTAATGCTTTGGGCTTGTAGTGTGTTTTATAATTAGACAGTTTTATCAAAAGCTTTGGGCTTGCAGTGTGTTTTAAAATTAGACAGCTTTATTTCAAGATTTGGGCTTGTAGTTTTTGTATTATAATTAGACAGTTTTATTTAAAGCTTTGGGCTTGTAGTGTGTTTTATAATTAGACAGTTTTATTTAAAGCTTTGGGCTTGTAGTGTGTTTTATAATTTGACAGTTGTATGAAAAGCTTTGTGCTTGTAGTGTGTTTTAAAATAAGGCAATTTTATTTAAAGCAGTCATAATTAGGCAGTTTTATTTCAAGCTTTGGACTTGTATTTAGGAGATAACTGTATTGTATTCGAAGATTTGCCGGCATCAATTGGTGATTTGATGGTAGGAAATAGAGTTTATTTGCGACGCGTAAGCGGAGCCAGTAAACGGATATTTCCGACCATCAAATCACCAATTGATGCCGGCAAATCTTCAAATACAATACAGTTATCTCCAATTTAATGGTACGGCAATTAAAAAGTAAATTAACTGATCAAAATTGGAATTTTTTATATGTCGGAAATAACGTCTGCGCTTGCGTTAAAATCTGACGGCATCAATCGTTGAATTGATGCCATAAAATTATTCACGTTATCCAATCAGACTTGACGTTACATCAAGAACTGCATAAGAATGTGTTTTATAATTAGACAGTTTTATTAAAAGCTTTGGGTTTGTAGTGTGTTTTATAATTAGGCAGTTTTATTTAAAGCTTTGGGTTTGTAGTGTGTTTTATAATTAGACAGTTTTATTTAAAGCTTTGGATTTGTAGTGCGTTTTTATAATTAGACAGTTTTATTAAAAGCTTTGGGTTTGTAGTGTGTTTTATAATTAGACAGTTTTATTAAAAGCTTTGGGTTTGTAGTGTGTTTTAAAATTAGACAGTTTTATGAAAAGCTTTGGGTTTGTAGTGTGTTTTATAATTAGACAGTTTTATTTAAAGCTTTGGGTTTGTAGTGTGTTTTAAAATTAGACAGTTTTATTAAAAGCTTTGGGCTTGTAGAGTGTTTTATAATTAGACAGTTTTATGAACAGCTTTGGGTTTGTAGTGTGTTTTATAATTAGACAGTTTTATTTAAAGCTTTGGGTTTGTAGTGTGTTTTATAATCAGACAGTTTTATTTAAAGCTTTGGGCTTGTAGTTTTTGTATTATAATTAGACAGTTTTATTAAAAGCTTTGGGCTTGTAGAGTGTTTTATAATTAGACAGTTTTATTTAAAGCTTTGGGTTTGTAGTGTGTTTTATTTAAAGCTTTGGGCTTGTAGTTTTTGTATTATAATTAGACAGTTTTATTAAAAGCTTTGGGCTTGTATTGTATTTTATTATTAGGCAGTTTTATTTAAAGCTTTTGGCTTGTAGTTTTTGTTTTATAATTAGGCAGTTTTATTTCAAGCTTTGGGTTTGTAGTGTGTTTTATAATTAGACAGTTTTATTTAAAGCTTTGGGCTTGTAGTGTGTTTTATAATTAGGCAGTTTTATCAAAAGCTTTTGGCTTGTAGTGTGTTTTATAATTAGACAGTTTTATTAAAAGCTTTGGGTTTGTAGTATGTTTTATAATTAGGCAGTTTTATTTCAAGCTTTGGTCTTGTAGTGTGTTTTATAATTAGACAGTTTTATCAAAAGCCTTTGGCTTGTAGAGTTTTTATAATAAGACAGCATTATTTCAAGATTTGGGCTTGTAGTTTGTTTTATAATTTGGCAGTTTTATGTCAAGCTTTGGGCTTGTAGTGTGTTTTATAATTAGGCAGTTTTATTTAAAGCTTTGGGCTTGCGGTGTGTTTTCTAATTAGGCAGTTTTATCAAAAGCTTTGGGCTTGTAGTGTTTTTATGATAAGACAGCTTTATTTCAAGATTTGGGCTTGAAGTTTGTTTTATAATTAGGCAGTTTTATTTCAAGCTTTGGGCTTGTAGTGTGTTTTATAATTAGGCAGTTTTTTTTAATGCTTTGGGCTTGTAGTGTTTTTTTATAATTAGACAGTTATATCAAAAGCTTTAGGCTTGTAGTGTTTTATGATAAGACAGCCTTATTTCAAGATTTGGGCTTGTAGTTTGTTTTATAATTAGGCAGTTTTATTTAAAGCTTTGGGCTTGTAGTGTGCTTTCTAATCAGGCAGTTTTATCAAAAGCTTTGAGCTTGAAGTGTGTTTTCTAATTAGGCAGTTTTATCAAAAGCTTTTGGCTTGTAATGTGTTTTCTAATTAGGCAGTTTTATCAAAAGATTTTGGCTTGTAGTGTGTTTTATAATTAGGCAGTTTTATCAAAAGCTTTGGGCTTGTAGTGTGTTTTATAAGAAGGCAGTTTTATTTAAAGCTTTGGGCTGGTAGTTTGTTTTATAATTTGGCAGTTTTATTAAAAGCTGTTATAATTAGGCAGTTTTATGTAAAGCTTTGGGCTTGTAGTATGTTTTATAATTAGGCAGTTTTATTAAAAGCTGTTATAATTAGGTAGTTTTATTTCAAGCTTTGGGCTTGCAGTGTGTTTTCTAATTAGGCAGTTTTATCAAAAGCTTTGGGCTTGTAGTGTGTTTTATAAGTAGGCAGTTTTATTTAAAGCTTTGGGCTTGTAGTATGTTTTATAATTAGGCAGTTTTATTAAAAGCTGTTATAATTAGGTAGTTTTATTTCAAGCTTTGGGCTTGCAGTGTGTTTTCTAATTAGGCAGTTTTATCAAAAGCTTTGGGCTTGTAGTGTGTTTTATAAGTAGGCAGTTTTATTTAAAGCTTTGGGCTTGTAGTGTGTTTTATAATTAGACAGTTTTATCAAAAGCTTTGGGATAGTAGTGTTTTTATGATAAGACAGCCTTATTTCAAGATTTGGGCTTGTAGTTTGTTTTATAAATTAGGCAGTTTTATCAAAAGATTTGGGCTTGTTATGTGTTTTCTAATTAGGCAGTTTTATCAAAAGCTTTTGGCTTGTAGTGTGTTTTATAAATAGGCAGTTTTATTTAAAGCTTTTGGCTTGCAGTGTGTTTTATAATTAGGCAGTTTTATTTAAAGCTTTGGGCTTGTAGTTTGTTTTAATAATTAGGCAGTTTTATTAAAAGCTGTTATAATTAGGCAGTTTTATTTAAAGCTTTGGGCTTGCAGTGTGTTTTCTAATTAGGCAGTTTTATTTAAAGCTTTGGGATTGTACTATGTTTTATAAATAGGCAGTTTTATTTAAAGCTTTGGGCTTGTACTGTGTTTTATAAATAGGCAGTTTTATTTAAAGCTTTGGGCTTGTACTGTGTTTTATAATTAGACAGTTTTATTTAAAGATGTCAAAATGACGCAGTTTTATTTAAAGCTTTGGGCTTGTAGTGTGTTTTATAATTAGGCAGTTTTATTTAAAGCTTTGGGCTTGTAGTATGTTTTATAATTAGGCAGTTTTATTTAAACTTTGGCTTGTAGTTTGTTTTATACTTAGGCAGTTTTATTAAAGGCTTTGGGCTTGTAGTGTGTTTTATAATTAGGCAGTTTTATTCAAAGCTTTCAGATTGTTGTTTGTTTTATAATTAGGCACTTTTATTTAAGTATCAGTCCACGTAAGAATCAGGCAAAATGCATACATGTGATGGCACATGAAGAAAAAAAACGCAAACTTTTGATCATTGAAGATGATAAAACTCTCCAATATAACAACATTCCAATTTATTAAAGCTCGGAATTATTTTGCCTTTTTAAGATGTAATCATTTGAAATTTAGTTGAATTGTACAGTGAAAAATGGCGGGAAATTTTCCCGCCAAATTTTTCTCTATATAACCAGTCAAAAATTATTAAAGCAATTGACACTTTTTCAAATGTAAAATCTTGTTAGAATTTGTTTTTATATAAAAATGAATGCATCTAAGCAAAATATTCTAAAAACTAAATTTTTGATGTGCCGCCCACTGCCTGACCCTTAGCTAGAATACTACTTAAAGCTTTGGGTGTATAGTGTGTTTTATAATTAGGCACTTTTATTTAAAGCTTTGGGCTTGTAGTGTGTTTTATAATTAGGCAGTTTTTTTTAAAGCTTTGGGCTTGTAGTTTGTTTTATAATTAGGCAGTTTTATTTAAAGCTTTGGGTTGTAGTTTGTTTTATTATTATACTAAATGCCAACACCCGTTGGAAAAATTTGTTTGATAGCATTTTTTCATTATTCTATAATTTACCTTTTTATTACGGAAATTCAGTAGAAAAAATGTAAATACGATAACCTTTCCATTTTTTATAATATGCCTCTGTTGTTAAGTTGTTACAAATCGTCCTTGACTTCGGCTACGGTAATTTTACATAATAAGTCAGCCATTTTTGTTTCTAAAGGGACCTTACGATGTTGACAAATGTTCGTCTGCTTTGGGGACGTTCAATGGTATTCGGACAAACCGCGAGACCTTTCCCGCCTAAACTGCAGACTACATCACCCGAAGGATTTCGAGTAGACAACAATACATTTTTCCTGAAGTACACTTCCGTTCTAATTACGGTCAACTTTTAGTATGAAAAATCGCCCTTTCACAATTTAAAAACTGTCATATTTCAAAACGCTGAATATCTCGAGGAAATAATTATTGATTTTAAAAAGTTCCCTTCTTGATCTACAAAAGGAGAATAAGCTAAACCATACGCGGTATGCAGTTTTCATTTTTAACGCAAAAAACACTCTCCACAATACATCAACACTTCGTAAAGACAGTTTTGTTAAAAGCTTTCATAATTAGACAGTTTTATTTAAAGCTTGTGGCCTGTAGTGTATCTTATAATATTACTGTTTTAGGTTATTGTGTGCAGTTTGTAAAATAATTGGACGGATTTATTTAAAGCTTTGGGCTTGTAGTATGTCTTGTAATTAGACAGTTTTATTTAAAGCTGTCATACAAAGACAGTTTTATTTAAAGCTTGTGGCCTTTACTGTGTCTTAAAATATAACTTTTTTAGGTAATTGTGTGCAGTTTGTAATATAATTGGACGGATTTATTTAAAGCTTTGGGCTTGTAGTATGTCTAATAATTGTAGTTTTATTTAAAACTTTGAACGTGGGTTATTTAGCTTTTAGATTTTGGACTTGAAGTCTATACTGATTTACCTAAACATATGGGCTTGTAGTGTGTTATAATTAGACAGTTTCATTTTAGTATAGATTAATAGGAGATTATGAAATGTATACATAAACTCGAAAACAACAAGGCTAGTGCTGAAGACCGAATAGTAAACGAATATATAAAATCTACCGGCTTATACATTCATTGATGTTTACGAAAAATTCTTCAAACTCTATTTAATTTAGGACTTGTTCTAGAAAATTGGTTGACAGGAAAAATTACACAATTTACAAAAATAAAGAGGCTCGTGATGATCCCAAAATTTATAGACCAATATCTATAGTGCTGTTTAGGCAAACTCTTCACAGCGATTTTATCAGAAACATTAAATACATTTTTTACGATTTTCTAGTCTTGAATGAAACCCAGTGTGGTTTTGGACAAGGCAATAGCACTTATGACAATGTTTTTTTATACTATATCCATTTTTTGAACTTCTTAATTGGAAAAAATAAAAACTTAACAGCGCTTTTATAGATTTCGATAAAGTATTGCGTGATAGCTTGTGATTTAAATAATTGAAAAGTATAGAAAAATGATTTAAATTATACAAAATATTTACAAAAATATTAAATTAAACGTAATACATAACAACAAGAAATCAGAATGTTTTCCAAGTTATAATGCTGTTAAACAAGGTGAAAATATGTCACCTTATCTTTTCCCGCCATTTGTAAACGGTCGAGACAGTTTTTAACTAGATAAAAATTGTGTTGGTATATGTACTATTACTGGTAAAATAGAAAATGCACTTGATATATTTATGATAATCTTTGCTCTGCTGAATGCAGATGGCACTGTTTTAATGGCCGATACTCTAGACAATTTACAAAGGCAGTTAAATTCTTTTCCTGAATATTGCAATATGCGAAAATTAGAGGTATTCGTAGAGGAGACAATAGTACTTTGTTTTTCAATTGGAAGAACTCCAAATAACAAACATTTAGCTACGAATGAAATTATTTAGAAACTGTATACGAATTCAACCATCTAGGCATTTTGCTCAGTAGAATTGGTAATTTCAATAATTGTGTCAAAGATCAAACGCAAAAAGGAACAAGGGTGATGTACGAGTTATTGAAAATGGGGAAATACCATAATCTTTCAATCTCTGTCAGTTGGATTTGTTTTATAAGATAATAAAGCCGATTCTTTAAAATTTTTCAAGTTATTACTGAATTTGAAAACATCTACTCCCAGCTGCTTTGTTTATGGGGAACTTTGGAGATACCCTCTTGAAATAGATGTTTAAAAAACAAAGAATGCAATAATGTTTGTCTAAACTAGTTTAAGTCAACAAGATAAAATTAGTTGTGTATATTATATGACTGTTATATTTATATAATTCTAATATGATTTGCATATTTAGCAATATGTTTATTTGATTGGTCGAAATTACTTCCGGTTACGTTTTTTTAACGACATTTTTTTGATAAATGACGTTGACAAAACTATTTTTAGCGTAACCAATGTAAACAAAGATGGCAGAATCCAATATCGACGGCGATTACAAATATTATTTGTATGATAAATTGACGTAATGGATTTGTTAAATTTTCGCTATTATTTTGTTCGAAAAAGAAAATAAAGTAATAGATTTAAGTTCAAACTTAGTTGTAGTTATTACATTCAAAGGATGGTTTATGAATAACATTTGTTACGTAAAAATTAACAAATATTATAAGTTAGGTCGACGATACCTGCTTCCAAAATTCATTAGAAACATGAAATTGAGAAAACCTTAATAGGAAAATTTATTTCCTAATGCATTTTTAAAGAAAAAAAATTGAACGTCGATTTTAATGGATTAATCGGTATATCAGCAAGACCAACTCACTCACAAACATTGCTTGTAATTGAGTTGGTTTTGTTGACATAACGATAAATCCATTGAACACGGTGTTCAATACTATATTAATTCACAAAATATCATTTTTTATGGCTACAATATGCTAAGATTATACTGGACGATTGTGGTTTATCATATATCTGGAATAACCCATAAATAGTGGAAAGGGTTTTGTTTGTTTGGGTCAAAATATTGGTTAACTTCACTTTCATCAAATTTTCAGCTGTATCATGGCGTCCAGTTTTTATTGGAGATTACCCACTGACCTGCGGTAGGAAAACTGGCAATCCTTGTCATTTAAGATTGGAGTCGAGTATACTCTCTATTTATGAGCTGTCAGTATAAGACCATGTCTAATTAATTTAAGCAAATTATTTGAACTTATAAATAAAAGAGTGAACACGATTGAGATATATAACTGTCAACATGTGTTGTACATATTTTAAATATTGTATATAGTTTGTGTCATGTGTCATGCATTATTATTAACTTTTCTGTACCTATGTATATGGTATTGATTGATTGATTGATTAATTGATTGATTGATTGATTGATTGATTGATTGATTGATTGATTGATTGATTGATTGATTGATTGATTGATTGATTGATTGATTGATTGATTGATTGATTGATTGATTGATTGATTGATTGATTGATTGATTGATTGATTGATTGATTGATTGATAGTCTGTCTAATAAAAAAGTTTTATTTACTTTTTTTGGCTTGTAGTATGTTTAATAATAAGAAAGGTTTTTGCATAATATTTAGAGAGTTTTATGTAAAGATATTGTCTTGGGGTCTGTCTAATAATTAGTTTCAGTAAAGATAAGGGTCAAAACTCGGAAAAATAATTAGACAGTATAATTTAAAGCTTTGTAGTAAGTTTAAATAATTAGACATTTTTTATTTAAAGTTTTAGTCTCCTACTCGGCCTTACAAGAAGGCAGTTTTATATAAAGCTTTTGGCTTATAGTGTCTCTGATAATTAGACAGTTTTATTTTAGTCTTTGGGTTTGCATAATAATTATACTACAAGAGAACGTATTTTGGTGAGGGTTTTTTGCGTGACAAATGAAAACGGCATACCGCGTGTTATGGTTTAGCTTATGCTCCTTTTGTAAGTCAAGAAAATGTCTTTTGAAATCAACAATTATTTCCTTGGAGATATTCAGCGTTTTGAAATGTGACGGTTTTTTTTTCATTTTGATAGATCTATCTTTCTCATAGTAAAATTTTATTTAAATTAGAACGGAAGTGTACGTTAGAAACAATCGATTATCTATTCGAAATCATTCGGGTAATGTCGTCTGCATTTAAGGCGCGAAAACACTCGCAGTTTGTCCGAATACCATTGATTCTCACTAAAGCAGGCGTTCTTTTGTGTAATCAACCCAAGGGGTCCCTTTAGAAACAAAAAGGGCAGACTTTCTATGTAAAATTTCCTAAGAAAATGTCAAGGACGATTTGTTACAAGTAAACAACAGAGGCATATTATAAAATATTAATATGTTATCTTTACTAAATTTTCTAATGTGTGTATCATGTTTCGTAAAAAGGTAAAGTATTGAATAATAAAAATGCAAGCAAAAAGTGCACTCCACCGGGGTGTGGCCTGTAGTAGCGATGGTTTTTTATAAAGGTATGGGGTTGTAGTCTGTCTAATAATTAGAGTTTCAGTAAAGATAAATGCTTGAACTCGGATTAGTAATTAAACACTTTAATTTAAAGTATTTGTCCAGTAGTAGGGCTATATATTAGACAGCTTTTTTAAAGTTTTAGTCGGACTTATAATAAGGCAGTATTATTTAAAGCTTTGGGCTTGTAGTCTCACAGCTAATATCAGATCCATATAATCATATGATATGAAACAGATCACAATACGATCCTAAATATCCATGCATAAAAAGTTTATAAAAAACGACGTTTGTAATCTGTTATATGTTATGTTATAAATATAATCATTATATATTTGATTTATGTGGAATATTTTATAAGACATTTGTAAAATACTGGTTGTTAAGAGTACAGAAATTGTATAGAAAATTATAACTAAACATGTACAAAATGATTCCAATGTCTGTAAATGGTAAATTATTATAAAGATGATAATTTGCTTTTATTTACATTACAAATTGGGTAAAATTTTGAATGTTTTTGTTTGCTGTCTTTGTGTATTTGTTGTTTGATGTTAACTGTCTTTGGTGTATTTGCCGTTTGTTTTTGAGGTTATTTTTCGTTTCGCTGTTGCTGTCTATCCCTGGGTATTTGTTGTTTGTTGTCGATCTCTATCTTTGGGTATTTGATGTGCAATATACGACCACGAGACTTTAAATTACTCTCGTCAAGTTTTAAAACAAAGATAAGTTATAAATAAAAAATTTTAAAAATGGATAAGAAGAATAAAAAAATTATGGTTGGATTGATTTAAAAGAAAGGATAGAATGAAGTATTAATTTGAGTTTCGAAGATATATGATCGAGTGGTTTCAGAGATTCTTTTTCCACCTACGAATAAACTGTTCGTACCTAAACTGCTTAAAACACATGCTCCCTACACGTGACATATCAGAAAACAAATAATCCCAATTTATGAGATTAAAAGTAGTAAACACAGGTAAGTAATAAAAGTTTATAGACAACTCTTCGAATATATTATTGTATTTATTCATTTCTACATAATTTAAAAAAAAAATTATTTGGAAAACTTGAAGTATGATGAATAGACTACAAAAAGGCAAAAAAGTCATCCAGACGCGACTATATTTCAATGTATAAGCTATATTACCGTCGTGTTGATATTTATAATATAATTTATCTATTTAATTCTACTCGAATTCTCAATTGCAAAGAAATTTTGCGAGAAAATGTCTTAAAAGGCACTTAATCGCGTCTTGTATCGCCTTATATGCATTTCTTGTCACATAATTTCGTAATGGTGAAAAATTATCGCAGTTGATTTCATGTCAGTGTAATAAATTTTTCTTGTTGCATAAAGTACACATACAGTTCTAGCCGTTTTCCAAAGCAACAAACAAACAAGTAACAGTGGTCAATCAATATTGTTTTTAACGAAAAAGGGTTATTTCGGATGGTTGGTCATATTTCACTTTACTAGTGAGAGTGGTTTTGGAGTTTTGATTTTAATAATCTGCTTTACAGAGATGAGAGAAACGACGGCGAGGTTCTAGTGTTTTTAATATGACGTTGTTGTACTTATGACTACCTTCTCTTTGAGCGATTCGTTTGTGAGTCACTTTTTCATTTGGCACTATACAAAAGCTGTCGTGACATCTTCAACAGAATAGGGCCTTGATGATATTGGATTCAATGCTCAAAAGATATGGTATGTGCTAGACTTCCATATTTTTCACCCGATCTTGTCACTTAATGTGTAAGCATAAGCGGGTGTGTGGATTTTGGCCAGCAATTAAGCGGGTGTGTGGATTTTGGCCAGCAGTTAAGCGGGTGTGTGGATTTTGGCCAGCAGTTAAGCGGGTGTGTGGACTTTTGGTCAGCAGTTTTGTTGTTTTACTGTGACGCCCATTTAATTTATAATTAGAATATTTAACTATAATTACAAGAGGAAAAATACTTGCACGACCATGAGTAATATTCCCTATTGATGCTAAGAAGCAAATATATAGATGACACTCACATCCAGACTTGTTTAATATTCAGACCTGTAGTTGGCAATGATTTGAAGTAACAAAAAAGGACATTGAACATTTTGGGTTTTGTTTAATATTAATCTTGTTGAATACTAAGGTAGGAAATTATTTCAGCAAAAGATTATTGTGGTCCTGGCTTTTATTTTCCATATTAATTTCTTTACTGTCGATACTATAATGCTACAATTTGAAGAGTCGTTTATTTTAATCAAGTATTCTAATTATTGCTTAACAATTAACAGTTTATCGTAGCGCTTTTATTTTGGCATAGTAAATCCAGGCCCCCAAACAATACACAAAACAAAAAAACATTCACAGATTTTTCGAATTGATCGAACAGAAAATACACATTTTAAAGTTACATATTCGAGACATTAATAATAATGAGAGCTACTTTCGTTTCCGATGACTAAACACAGAAAACTAGCAACACATGCATTTGATATTAATAGATACAATAATCAAAGATATTACACAGCAGGCACAGCCTATGTAATTGTCCATAAAAAATAGTGGACATCAGGTACAGACACATAAACAACAACAGAACTGTAGTGTAGCAAGGATAAATGCAGCCTTAATCGGAAGTTACTTCTTTAGCTCAATCGGTTAGAGCGCTGACTTCAAACACAGAGGTTGAGGGTTCGAATCGCGCCGGTACCATTGATGACTTTCACAACAATGGCGCTGCGATCAACAACTGTGTCGGGGAATAGTGTCTAGAAGTGAACAATGGGCTTGGTGTCCAATTTCGGTGCATGAAATGCACTGGCGTAGTGCAGGGAGATATGGCCCAAGAGGTTCCGAGTGTCAGGTGTGGCTAGGCGGTGAATTACGATACAGTAGTGGACCTGTGTGCTGCTCAGGATGGTGCCGGCGGTCTCAAAAAAGAAAAAGGGGGGAGAGTGTAGTGTAGCAAGGATAATGCAGCCTTAATCGGTTGCGTTAAGGAAGTACTTCTTTAGCGCAATCGGTTAGAGCGCTGATCAGTGATAAGTATCTTAATGTTCTTCCTGATTATTACAAAGAAATGTTTCAAACATGGAAAGTGGTATTTGACTGTGTTAGTTTTGAATTTAAGTTGGATGATATATTGAATCAACCATGATTTTGTAATCCCAACTTATTTAATGAAGGTAAACAACTTCTTTGCTACTATTTTATAGAGGCTGAAATAGTAAAAATTAAAGTTCTAATGTATGAAGTAATTCCTGGCTTTCTAAGGCCACGTTGAAATTGTTCAGGAAATTAATCTTGACATAACTGCTGATGATATTAAAACGACCTTTCAGATGATTAAAAATTGTATACCAAATAATTGGATATTTGAGTTAGTTAATGGTTTAGATAATTATACAAAAATGAGCATATACAAACCAAAAATTTGTATTTCAAATTATTCTATTCCAAGAGATTGTAACCATATTCTACCTAAAGATATACTTATGTGTAGTACTAAAGATTTCTATAATGTTTTAGTTAATAAAGTGTTTCAAAAACCAACTTCAGAACAATTTTGGATTGAAAAATTTGGTTATGTAGATTTTGCAAAATCTTACAAGTTATCAAGGTTACAGGTTTTGTCTCCTCATAGCATTGAATTGAATTACAAAATACTTATGAATAGTAATGACAAATTGTTGTTGTGTAGAAAAGTAGATAGTGAAATATGTCAAATTTGTAAGAAGCATAGAGAAGATTTATTTCATATGTTTTTACATTGCGATGAACTACAAGGATTTCACAGTTTTGTAATTGAAATTTTATTTGATGTTTTTCAAAATGCAAACAATGTTAATAGTCTCAGTTATGAACAACTCATTTTAATAGTATACCTTCAAACAGATGATAATGTAAACCATTTGTATGTAAATGTTTTACTCAGTTTCGTAAGACTAAGCATCTTTAAAAGAAGACAATATTTCAGTATTTATAGAAAAATGTTAGATGTTAAAATGTTGTTTCTTTCATTGTTTAAGTCTCATGTAAAATATGCCAAACAATTTTATTGTCATATTAAAAAAATCAAAATCTGTATCTCAAATATTTTGTTAATAATAACAGAACAATTGCTGAAGATAATGGAGAGATCGTTTTCCATCTGCATTAAATGCATTATTGTCTTACTACTAATGAGTAAATATCTGTGTTACTGTTTATATTTCTTTGAATGTATATATGTTTGATCATTATAATAAAGATAAAAAAAGAGCGCTGACTTCAGACACAGAGGTTGACGGTTCGAATCCCGCCGGTACCATTGATGATTTTCACAACGGAACTATACAATTCAGTATTGTAAACAACATATTGTTGTCCATAAAGGCATTGTAATTAGAAATGAATGTAAAAATTTTAAATTTTTAAAGAAAGGTGATATGAATGTTAATGGGTTTCCAATATAATTATTGTCTACCAGGAAAAAATGATTTTGATTGAAAAATTGTAATTTTTACTTAAAAATACAGTCTTAGTATTAATTTTGAACAAGAGATTTGAATTTTATCATCTTTTAGTAGGAGTATGAGGCTAAAATTACAGTTTCATTTTTGTATTAAAATCGTAGACACTATCACTTTAAAGACAGCATTGGAGATTTCTACGTTATTACTTTTAGATACATTAGGAGATCCCATAGTTGAACATTGATGTTAAGTGAATCTTCTTTATTTAAAAACTAAGTTATATATTTGTCTAATAAATAAGGAAAGACATTAAAATAATGAAAGTTGAACTAAATATCATCCCTACAGATACACTGAGAGCTGTCTGTATGGAACGCCTGTAGCTGTCTTTACATAAGGATTTTGTCTATATTCGGTGGTATCGACATTATATTCGGTAGAAACAAGTTGATATTGAGTGCTTATGTCTTTATATTGAGTGCTTATGTCTTTATATTGAGTGCTTATGTCTTTATATTGAGTGCATATGTCTTTATATTGAGTGCTTGTGTCTTTATATTGAGTGCTTATGTCTTTATATTGAGTGCATATGTCTTTATATTGAGTGCATATGTCTTTATATTGAGTGCATATGCCTTTATATTGAGTGCATATGTCTTTATATTGAGTGCATGTGTCTTTATATTGAGTGCATATGTCTTTATATTGAGTGCTAATGTCTTTATATTGAGTGCATATGTCTTTATATTGAGTGCTTATGTCTTTATATTGAGTGCTTATGTCTTTATATTGAGTGTTTATGTCTTTATATTGAGTGCATATGTCTTTATATTAAGTGTATATGTCTTTATATTGAGTGCATATGTCTATATATTGAGTGCTTGTGTCTTTATATTGAGTGCATATGCCTTTATATTGAGTGCATATGTCTTTATATTGAGTGCATATGTCTTTATATTGAGTGCATATGCCTTTATATTGAGTGCATATGTCTTTATATTGAGTGCATGTGTCTTTATATTGAGTGCATATGTCTTTATATTGAGTGCTTATGTCTTTATATTGAGTGCTTATGTCTTTATATTGAGTGCATATGTCTTTATATTGAGTGCTTATGTCTTTATATTGAGTGTTTATGTCTATATATATTGAGTGCTTATGTCTTTATATTGAGTGCATATGTCTTTATATTGATTGCATATGTCTTTATATTGGGTGTAATTGTCATTATATTGAGTGGTTTTGACTGTATAGTCGGTACTCTTAACTCTATGTTGGGTGGGTTTTCCATTATATTCGGTGGTTTTATCATTATATTATGTTGTATCTATATTATATTGAGTGCTTTTGTCTATATGTTAAGCTCTTTCATTATTAAATTTAGTAGACGTGTCTATATATTAAGTGTCTTCTTCAATATATTGTGTCGATTGCTGGATTATTGAGGCTTGTTAAGGGTATATTGGGATATGGAATATTCACATATTTTGTTAATGGGATACGGGATATTTAAGGCAAAACTTACTGGGATATGGGATATTTAAATAAATTCTATTAACAGAGATATGAAATATTGGAAAAACACTTTTTCGGATATGGGATATTGATGAAAAATTTACGGGGATATGGGATATTGGTACCCCCTAAACAAGCCTCATTATTTATATTGACTTTACTATATGTTAGTTTGACAGATGGGATAAACGTTTGTGAAGGTTAAGATTACTAGCTACATTGTGCAACTGGCAGATTATAATATTATATCGCCTTATTACATAATACAAGTGGTGTCGAGGGAAAGGGATAATTTTCCTTATTTTCTTTGTTAATAATTCTGAACCCTGCAAGTTCTGAGTGTTATCATCAAGTTTATTCCATTTTTCCAATACACTGGGAAAATAACGATATGCGACAATTTTGGGTATGAACAGGCCACTACTTCTGAAATTGTAATTATAAATGGTAAGATTTCATCTAAAACCCATGTTTTTTTTTCATTTTTTCAGGCGATGTTCCCTTTCTAATGCAATTAATTGTTCGCTGTCTAAAGTATGCATGTTTGTTTTTCTAGACCGTTGTTTCAACTTCTGCCAGTGTCTGGACCGCTGTTTTAACTTCTGTCGGTGTCTGGACCGTTGTTTTAACTTCTGCTGGTGTTTGGACCGTTGTTGTAACTCCTGCCGGTGTCTGGACCGTTGTTTTAACTTTTTCCGGTGTCTGGACCTTTGTTTTAACTTCTGTTGGTGTCTGGACCGTTGTTTTAACTTCTGCTGGTGTTTGGACCGTTGTTGTAACTCACGCCGGTGTCTGGACCGTTGTTTTAACTTTTTCCGGTGTCTGGACCGTTGTTTTAACTTCTGTTGGTGTCTGGACCGTTGTTTTAACTTCTACCGGTGTCTGGATCGTTGTTGTAACTTATACTGGTGTCTGTCGGTGAAATACATGTATGTCCCTGCTCATCCCTTTTCACAAAACATAATATGAAAGTATTGTAAACAAGTGATAAACAGAGACATACGTATAAGTTCAGAGGTGCATTGTGAACAAGTGATAAACAGAGACAAACGTATTAGTTCGGTGGTGCATTGTGAACAAGTGATAAACAGAGACAAACGTATTAGTTCGGTGGTGCATTGTGAACAAGTGATAAACAGAGACAAACGTATTAGTTCAGTTGTGCATTGTGAACAAATGATAAACAGAGACAAACGTATTAGTTCAGAGGTGCATTGTGAACAAGTGATAAACAGAGACAAACGTATTAGTTCAGAGGTGCATTGTGAACAAGTGATAAACAGAGACAAAGGTATTAGTTCAGAGGTGCATTGTGAACAAGTGATAAACAGAGACAAAGGTATTAGTTCAGTGGTGCATTGTGAACAAGTTATAAACAGAGACAAACGTATTAGTTCAGTGGTGCATTGTGAACAAGTGATAAGCAGAGACCTTCGTATGAGTTCAGAGGTGCATTGTGAACAAGTGATAAGCAGAGACAAACGCATTAGTTCAGTGGTGCATTGTGAACAAGTGATAAACAGAGACAAACGTATTAGTTCAGTGGTACTAACCATATACTTGTCATTTCTGATGGATATCATCGGTAATATACCTCTAATACTAATATCATAACTACATACGCTCCTTATAATATTATATACTCATATAGAAATTTTATTTTGATTCGCTTAGACGCCGTCACATGACATGTGATATTTCGTTGAGTCAACCGGTAACCTTTGCTTGCGTCGCATGGTAAGGTCAACCTCGCGATTTTGCATAAACAGTAGTATATGTTAACATGTTTCTGTCTACATTGTATGGGCTGGATTTTTTCCTGTGGAAAAAGGTTAACAAAATATGTTGCAAATATTGAATTGTTTTCATTTAAATATTCGATATATAACAGTTATCACCCTAGATGATATGTGACCCGGCATTTCTTTCCCCTCGAAAAGTAAGGTCAACCTCGGGGCAAGCCCTCGGATGACCTGACTTTCTCGGGGATAGAAGTCGCCGGGTCACACACCAACTAGGGTGATAATTGTATAATACCATATGCCTACCTGTTACACACACTTTCAGAACTGTGATTTAAACAAATATTTTGTAAAGGTGATCGGGGTAATATAAAACCAAACAGATGGTGGAACAATTTATTTTGTTGGATCAGTAACCGTTTTTTTTTTTGTTGGATCAGTAACCATTTATTGTGTTCAATCAGTAACCATTTATTTTGTTGAATCAGTAACCATTTATTTTGTTGGATCAGTAACACACCATTTATTTTGTTGAATTAATAACCGTTTATTTTGTTGGATCAGTAACCATTTATTTTGTTGGATCAGTAACACACCATTTATTTTGTTGAATCAGTAACCGTTTTTTTGTTGGATCAGTAACCATTTATTTTGTTGGATCAGTAACCATTTATTTTGTTGGATCAGTTAACGTTTATTTTGTTGGATCAGTAACCAGTTATTTTGTTGGATCAGTAACCATTTATTTTGTTGGATCAGTAAACGTTTATTTTGTTGGATCAGTAACCGTTTATTTTAATTGGATCAGTAACCATTAATTTTGTTGGATCCATTAACGTTTATTTTGTTGGATCAGTAACCATTTATTTTGTTGGATCAGTTAACGTTTATTTTGTTGGATCAGTAACCATTTTTTTTTGTTGGATCAGTAACACACCATTTATTTTGTTGAATCAGTAACCGTTTATTTTGTTGCATCAGTAACCGTTTATTTTGTTGGATCAGTAACACACCATTTATTTTGTTGAATCAGTAACCGTTTATTTTGTTGGATCAGTAACCATTTATTTTGTTGGATCAGTAACACACCATTTATTTTGTTGAATCAGTAACCGTTTATTTTGTTGGATCAGTAACCATTTATTTTCTTGGATCAGTAGCACACCATTTATTTTGTTGAATCAGTAACCGTTTATTTTGTTGGATCAGTAACCATTTATTTTGTTGGATCAGTTAACGTTTATTTTGTTGGATCAGTAACCATTTATTTTGTTGGATCAGTAACCATTTATTTTGTTGGATCAGTAACCATTTATTTTGTTGGATCAATTAACGTTTATTTTGTTGGATCAGTAACCGTTTATTTTGTTGGATCAGTAACCATTTATTTTGTTGGATCAGTTAACGTTTATTTTGTTGGATCAGTAACCATTTATTTTGTTGGATCAGTAACCGTTTATTTTGTTGGATCAGTAACCATTTATTTTGTTGGATCAGTAACACACCATTTATTTTGTTGGATCAGTAACCATTTATTTTGTTGGATCAGTAACCATTTATTTTGTTGGATCAGTAACCATTTATTTTGTTGAATCAGTAACCATTTATTTTGTTGAATCAGTAACCATTTATTTTGTTGGATCAGTAACCATTTACTTTTTTGGATCAGTAACCATTTGTTTGTTGGATCAGTAACACACCATTTATTTTGTTGAATCAGTAACCGGTTATTTTGTTGGATCAGTAACCATTTATTTTGTTGGATCAGTTAACGTTTATTTTGTTGGATCAGTAACCATTATTTTGTTTGATCAGGCACAAAAATGACACCAGAGACACTTACATACCAAAAGCATAATATATCTGGCTATGAAGTCAAAGGGCGTCCATGTTTGAATGGTACACCTCCTTTTATGGTGACCTACCTCAAAACTAAAAACTGTTACGTGTAAACACGAATTTGATACCATAGGCCTGATATGACAACGTCTATCACACCCATTATCTGAGGTACTTAGTGAAACGTAAGGCCTAATTTGACAAGGTCTGTCACCCGCTTTATCTGCGGTACTTAGTAAAACCTGAGGTCTGATTTGACAGGGTCTGTCACACTCTTTACCTTCGGTACTTAGTGAAGTCTAACGTCTGATTTGACAATGTAAGTCAAACGTTTTATCTGCTCTACTTATACAATCACTATTTTTGTCTGAACACCTTCTCGTAGTTATATTTATCAGCAATTGATGAACTACAATATCCGGTGTCATATAAAACCGCCATGAATCCGGAGTCAATACAATTTCCGGTGTCATATAAAACCGCCATGAATCCAGAGTCAGTTTTCAACTATATATTATGGGAGTCAATTTCCACTGACAGGGAAATTTGAAATGATTTGTGTATTAGAGTAAATGTAAGATATCATCGCCGTAATGTTGTCCAAGATTGTTACGTTAAACACGAGCATACTTATTAAGTCATTGTCTCCGAAGACATGACCCTCATACGTGTAAGTAAGTCATTATGATTCCGTCTTTTGTTCCTTTGATAATTTTTTTTCTCATAACAGAAGAATTATGATCATATATCGTAAATTAACACTGGTCTAGTGGATCAGCTGTAGACTCCAAGATATTGAGTGACTTTGGAGAATCTTAGAGTAGGAAAGGCAAAAAGTAGCTAACAATATTTATATTGTGGAATACAATAATAAAAAGTATTTCCCGTAATTGTAGAATTTTGATAAAGTTTAATTTATTGACATTCCACTACTCTGATTAGAACGCCGCTGATAATGCCTTAATAAGACCAAATTTTTATTTTTATGGAGTAATATAATCAAATTGATAAGAAGAGATTTTTTACAAACCATACCCAAGATTAGCCTTTATGTTTTTGATTTAAGTTGCCGACCCCATTTACTGGAGCCATACGGTCCCAGTGCTAGACTTGCAGACAGTATTGCCCATTGCATCCCTAGGTGGCGTATAAGAGAACCCTCTCTGAGGCTTGTCATGTATAATATAGGTAACGTGTGTCAGGAGAGCTTTTCAGGCCTGTAACTTTTTTTTGTCTTTTGATTTGTGATTTAGAAATTTTACATATGTTGTGTAGCGGAATATGATGACCTTCATTTAGCCTTGAGCTTTATCCATAAGGTCAATTTTATGGTTATTGTATATTGAAAGCTTGTCCAGGTTTATTTCTTTTGACCATGAGAGGGTGTGTCACCTATTATAATGATCTTTATCCTCTAAAAGCCAAATTTATGTTAATTTTAAATTAAAAGCGTGTCTGGCCTTTAACTTTTATCTTTACATACATGTATTTGAGATATTTGGTATGTATGTCGGTCTTCATTAGGCGAAGTGTTGCATACCAGAGTGATTCACCTTTTATGACATTTGACCTTAACTTTTAAGGTCAAACTTGCAATATTTGTGTTTTACATAAGCGTAAGATATTTGATATATATGTAGGTCTCCATATAGCGATATGTGGTTTACTTTGAATGACCATTGACTTAAATCTATATTTTTTGTCCTTACCAAAGCCCCAGATATTTGGTATGCAGATTGGAGGGCCATCATGATAGATATAAGTCCTTTGCCAAGATTGATAACCTTAGATGACCTTTGGTCTTCTATCAAGTTCAAATTTCAAATTTGTTGTCCGATTAATTTCTTAGATGTTTAGTTTTGGGGTGGGTCAGCTTAAAAGGATGGGTACCATTCTAACATGGAGGCCCTAACAGAAAATGCCAGCTTAATAGTTTGAGGAGCGGTAGAATGCTCTCTCAAAAACTTGAATTATTCTCCTTAAATGTCAACGATCTGATTGTGTTTATATTTCCTGATAAATGGTATCAAATAATATTTTACAAGACATATTCGATTGCATGACTTTTACCACAGATAATTTGCAGTTTTACATTCAGATAACTATATTTTATTCAGAAACAGTTTCTGCCCTTGTCAATACTAGTTAAGCAGTGACATAACAACATGAAATCTTCCCAGAGATAAAACTTGTAATTTAACACCGTCATCACGAATTAGTTTATTACAACTAAATTTCAAACTCTGAGAATTGATTTTGATTATAGATTGAACTACATAATCTACATTCACGACATTTTCTGCACCGATCTGAAGTAGCCAAAAAGTAGATTACTAATCCAGAGGGCCGGAAGTGAAATCGTAACCGGGCAATTGATTGATTGATTAATGGTGTTTAACGCCCGAGCAGCAATATTTCAGCTATATTTCTATTGCCCTAAGGTTTGAACAGAAAACGTTATTAGCCGAGTAGCTTTTAATTAAATCAGTAATGAAGATATCGATCATCCCATCGGCATGATAATGCACTCATGTCCAATTCCTGTAGATAAATGAATACTGACCCCATTTTATCCAATTGATAGAAACACACTTTTACTAGTGATATGAAATAATATTATTCAATTATGGACTTTTGACGAGGTCAATACGCTTTATATGAACATTGTAGGATGATATTGTTCGACGACAGACGTTAAATGTAGCCAATCTAATTTCATGAAATTTAATTATATGTATTATTTAAATATATTATACAATTAAAGCCTTTAAATAAGGTCGATATGAAAAAATATCGATTGATCCTATTTAAATGCTACAAATGTTATATTATTATACAATTAATGACTTTGATATAGGTCACTATCAGGATTTATTACATGAATAGAATTTTGCGTGGTTTTGATTTGTCAAAAAACAACTTTCGGGTCACGATAAATCGCAACAGTACTAAAATTACATAAAATGTTTGTACGCTGCACGATTCCGCTGCATAGTAGTCAAGCGGAATCCGATATCGACCTGGTTTTTATGTTTTAGCAAATCAGAATAGCCGTCTTAATAAATTCAGTCGTCCAATCAAATCGATTGTATTAATTGTACACAATTCAATGACGTCAGCTATACATACATCGTGCGTGTAAACAACACGTCGGTTCTGCGATATATTCATTCAATTATACTCTTCTCAATATTTGAAACTGGAATTTCAGGATTATCAGCAAATTGATATCAAAATGCAGTATTAAATAAAACATATTAAGGGTAACTAACATTACAACAATTACAAAATGTAAGCAGGCGCTCCAATAGAATATACATCCTCAGTTTTTCTGATCAATGGAGATGGTGGTTTTATTCATGTAATAAAACAATTAATGACTTTGATATACGGTCCCTATCAGGATTTATCAGCCCTCAAAATGTATATTCACCTCGCCTAGCGGCTCGGTGAATATTACATTTCTCTGGCTGATAAATCCTGATAGTGACCTATATCAAAGTCATTAATTGTATATTATCAGCCAGAGAAAATGTAATATTCACCGAGCCGCTAGGCGAGGTGAATATACATTTTGAGGGTTGATAAATCTTGATAGGGAACGTATATCAAAGTCATTAATTGTTTTATTACATGAATAAAACCACCATCTCCCTTGATCAGAAAAACTGAGGATGCATATTCTATTGGAGCACCTGCTTACATTTTGTAATTGTTGTAATGCTAGTTACCCTTAATATGTTTTATTTAATACTGCATTTTTATATCAATTTGCTTATAATCCTGAAATTCCAGTTTCAAATATTGAGAAGAGTATAATTGAATGAATATATCGCAGAACCGACGTTTCTCCCATTTGTTGTTGACACGCACGATGTATGTATAGCTGACGTCATTGAATTGTGTACAATTGATACAATCGATTTGATTGGACGACTGAATTTATTAAGACGGCTATTCTGATTGGCTAAAACCTAAAAACCAGGTCGATATCGGATTCCGCTTGACTACTATGCAGCGGAATCGTGCAGCGTACAAACATTTTATGAAATTTAGTACTGTTGCGATTTATCGTGACCCGAAAGTCGGTTTTTGACCAATCAAAACCACGAAAAATTCTATTCATGTAATAATAATTGATATTTTATACACATCAGTATACTCGAATTGTAAAGGAATTTAGTTTAATGTTCGTTAGATTAGTTTAGTTACTGTATTGATAGTTAGTTGTCTCTTGTAAGAAAATTTCACATTTCATTTTAATTTCAGCTGAAATTATGGACACTTTGAATTGAAAGTATATATTAATTCAATAAACAAATATCATCTTGAAATGTTTGAAATTTTTCAAAATGTACATGTAAACTTTCCTGATTTCCAAACCGGAAATAAACAAGAGTAAATTCTGATTGGCTATGTAAATTTGCGTAAGGGGAATTCATAATTGTTTTTTTAAATTTAAAAATAGCCCTAAAATATCATATTTTCTAAATATAACCGTGTAACTTCACTTTTCTATCAGCCGTTTTCAAAGAACCTATCGAAATCATGCGACAGGGTTTACACAAATCAAATTAATAAAAAAATATCATTTATTATTATACTTTCTGTAAGAATGTCCTTTGATAGAAATATTTTACTATTTTGACGTATATTTCAAAACGAATTGTGCTCCGTGCACTATGCCCTCATAGTTTCTCCACCTGCTTAAGAAAACTATTGATTTGGACGTCAATCAATTGTAATTCACGCGAATGGGCGGGGTTAACTTGTAATCATTGATTGATCACTGCTGCGCTTTAAATAAGGTATTTTATCATAGTCAACGGAAGAAGCTGATCAACGTAGAACGTCTGCAAAAAAAAAAAACAAAGCGGCAATGAAAGCCTGAAAATGTGTCCAGGGTGCCGTTTCATAAAACGATCGCTAATTACCGTGCTCGTTATCCCATGCAATTTAAATGGGATAACGTGCACGTTAAGCTAACGATCGCTTTATGAAACGGCACCCTGGTTTGGAAAGGAATACTTTACATCACAACGTGGCGGGGAATCATTTAATGTTCCATCAATGCCCTTTTTTTCTTTTTGTTATAATTTTCCAAGTCAAGACAGTCAGTATAATAATTATGATAATGTTCTGTTTAGCATTCACTATGCCAAAATAGTGGCCAGGGTTGAAGACATAGTGCACTTCCCTTCGGGTCGTGCACTATGTCTTCAACCCTGGCCACTATTTTGGCATAGTGAATGCTAAACACAACATTATTATATAAATAATATTATTTTTTATTAAAATGATATAAAGAATACCAGAATACCATTGGTATATACCAGCAAGATATTCCAAGGAAACAATTAAGGCGTGAAACATATTGCACACCTTATATTACCCTCTCCTCTAGTTCGAGCAATGGGTTCTGCTATTTCTTGGTTTAACAAGTGGCACATAGTTTTTGCTCTTATCAATCCGTTCGTATGTATGCCCGGAAAATTTGTAGCACATTACTTGTGTATTTTGAATGGGACTTGTTTGATATTCAGTATGGTGATTTGTCATCAGGTTTGTATGTTGTCTAGTACTATTACTCCATGCTCTTGCTAGAATGTAAAACGGACAGTTCATACAGACCAGCCAAACTGACGATGTATTGGTTTTAAAAAAAATGTTTATAAAGTAAAAAAAAATAAATCGTTCTCTTAGCACTGAATCTTAGGAAATTTAAACCCATTTATCTTTCTAGTTTCCAAGAATAAATAATCATGAAAAAACAGATTTGCTGTTGATATAAAAATTGTGTGAAAGAACCGTTATAGTAAGTCCTTAAGTGAATTACCAGCCAAACAGTCACACGTCGGAGCTGACAAAAATGTACTTTTTCATTTATATAGTAATTGTCTAAATACTGCCATAAAATATCGAAATTTTGATGTGTTTCTGTATACGCATTTGAAATTTTGATGATATAAGCTCTATCTTTGGATTTTAGATATTTTTTTCGGTTCAAGCAACATTGATCAGATTTGATCGACGAAACGCGCGCGAATTGAATAACCTTGATCTCTTTTATTACATCACAGTCGACGTCTCTTTTGGTAGACTGTTAGTCTCCAAGTTTATTACCAGCAGAGTTATCACCGAGGGTATAACCAGCTGAGTTGTCACAGTTCGATGCTGACAAAAATATCATTGATTCTTTCGGTTACAGTCACTGTTTAAATTTAAAACCATAAAACTTCGAAAATGATTCAAATTCTTACGTGTTTCTATTCGCAAGATGTCAGTCGGATTTGGCATAAAGTGTATTTAGACAAGTTCTACATTTTAAATATATTCGGTTTTAGCTCTACTGATGCGACGGATTAGACGACGCACAATTTATTTTATATCCTACTGATGCGACGGATTAGACGACGCACAATTTATTTTATATCCTAAGTATTTTTATATGGCTTAAAAATGGAAGCTTACTGTTATTAAATATGAGCGCTATTTTCAACTATAGTTTTTTTCTGTCACTAGAATACGCAAGTCCCTAAAGTAAACAGTGAACAGCGAAAACGTATAGCTCTGACGTTTCTCTGCCATAGTAATATTGGCGTAAATTTCTAAAACATTATATAAATTCTATTTACCATTTACAGTTCTTATTTCAAATTCAGTAACTAAACATACTTGGCAGAATGATGCGACAATATGATGCAAATCTTCGCAATGGTCTCAAAATATGTTTATAATTTGCTTCTTAAACTTTTAGCCAGTCCTTGCCATTCCATTTATGACTACTGCATGTAAATAAGACTCGTTAGTTAATAATATATCCAGTCCATTTCATCATGACAGTAAAAGGAGAGACACCTTTAATCGGTTTTACGCTGACAGTTTTAAGCCAGTAGTTTATGCCTTTGTATTTATCCTTTTCTTTTCATAATAATGACATATTAATCTCATAAATTTGAGATTTTTCCACTATTGGCAGTAATGCCCCTGCGTTAGTTATGCCATGGTACTCATTAAACGCAACTGATTCTGTCAAAAACAGAGAAAACCAATTTATCCTTCGCTTGCTAACTTATTGATGGAAGCTAAACAACATTATATTTTGATTTGCCTTGTCATAACAGACGCTGCTGTACAATCATATTGGTTGATTTTACTGTAACATCAGGCGTCCTTACAGCTAATTAAATTCGCAGGAATTTTCATTTTTTACAACAACTTAAAAGTAAAAAATTTGATTATGTCAAAATAAAATATAATTGATATGATTCATGACTATGGAATCAAAATTAATAACAGTAAACTAAAGGATTCAAAATCTATTGGTGTTTAGGTAACGTCTATCGTATGTAAAGACCTAGATAGTTCGACGCCTTTCTTAAAAAGTAAGAGTTTTGATTGACCTTGTAAAAGGAGATTGTGCTGGATAAAGATTCAATATTTACACTGACGACCGACCTCTTAAGGGCCTCTCATACCGCTGAATGTATCTTTCCCTACATATAGCATACCACACTTTCAAGATGAGTCTCGGGTTCTCGTAAGCATAACCAACTCCCATCATGTGACCACCGGATGCCGTTCATATAGCATGGGACACACCAAACATTGAGTCTCGAGTTCTCGTAGGCATGACAACCTCTCTTTTGAGTCCTTTAGTTTCCAATAGCATGACAACCTCCAAACATAGAACATCCTGTGTCCATTATTATAGCATAGCATGCTCCCTGCAATGAACCTCGGATTCCCGTAGGCATGACAACCTGCCCTCGTGGTACCTTGAGTTGCCTTACAGATATTATGGTAATCTCCGAAACAGAGCTACCAATTCCTAGGTCAGAAATCACCCCTCCCACAAATGGAGTTTTTGCTCCGCCAAAATTATTTATTGGTAAGCCTCTGCGAAATATTATTAAACAAAAGAAATTAATCGATTAATCGATTTCACATTTTAATATTCTCACTGAATACATTGATGTGGGTTAACTAAACTAAAAACTTAGATTATCTAAGTTGTGTATCGCCTGTAATTTCCGGAATAAACAAATTTGTTAACCTTATTTACTTTTCAATTTCAAATTTAAATTTCGCTTAACTATGGTTAAAAATAAGTGGGCAGAGTGTAAGACTGATATTTTCGGGTATTTCCATAATTTGAACCGATTTAGTGGTCGGAGTTGCCTTGTGTAGTGTTACAAAGTATAGAACGTAGCGGATATTACCTAGGCTCCGGAGATAGATATCATGCCACACAAACAATATTGCCGCAAAATCTGGTTTAACCCATCATTTCTTTTGAAATGCCTGTGCTAAGTCACGATCATTACTGTATTTGCTATATTAATGATTGCTGTTTACAGTTTTGCAGTTTCTTGGATTGATTTGTAGATTGTCTTTTTGACAGTTTCCTTGGTGTTCGGTATTTTGGTATTACCTTCACAAGACTGGACCTCCGGTTCTCGTACATAAAGCAGGACACACTGCCAACATTGGAGGTCGGGTTGATAATTATTATTTACCACATACCGTTTAGTATCTCGTTTAGCATGCTACAATATTATTATAGACCTATATTTTTCATTAGTAGCTGTGCATTCAAAATTTCTAGTCACTTTCTCTCGCTTCTCTCCCTTGTCCTCTGATTTTTTCATTCAGTATCTAAAGTAGTGTTCTTATAATATGGTTGACTTGCGATTTACAGCAGTTTATGGCTAGGATCTTGGAGAATTTTGACGTATCAAATACGATCATAGCGACTAATACAATCATAATGGGTATCATAAAGCACTAGTCACAAATAGGTGTATCCAACAATCATCGTACCACCGGTAACCGTAGATTACTCCGTTTTGGAGTTTATAGGTTTTGGATTTGTGGATTGTTTTTTTTACAGTTTCATCGGTGTTCGGTAAAGCCTTTAAAGGGATTCAAGAAAAATAAAATAATCGATATTATTGAAAAAGACAAAATTCTATATAACTGTATTTGAAATTTACATACAAGTGTAATGTAATAAAATTACTAAATACGTCACACCTAATAATGTATACGTCACACCAAATACTTCAAACATCACACCAAATACTTCATATGTCAAAACATTTAATCGAATACACAATTTTTCTGATGTTAAACATTAAATGTTTTAAAAAAACTTCAAATATATCATTGTCTAAATTTTGGTGCATTTTTCAAAGTGCGAATATAATTTCCTGTTTGTTCCTTGTATGTCTGTTTTCTATGGAATTCGGATGTGGAAGCTATTAAGGCTCAACTCAATCTGAAATTCTTAAGTTTTATATAATGCGGATGTGCTAATTAAAGTTTGATTATGATTTTTTGCCAGACGAGTAATTTGGTTTTTTTAACTATTCTTGGATATTTATGACAATACAAGTTTTTTGATTGCCTCTCCTAAAACTTAATCAGTGTAATAAGTCTGGAAATATTTCAGTGATTTATTTGGCTTTGATGACTAGAGGGATTAATATTCAGTCTACAATGCAGCAATGCAAATGGTTATGTTATTACTCAATTGATCTTTCACATAAAAAAGCGTTCTACATTGACATTAAATGTTAATATTTATTAAATAAATCGCGACTAGAGGCTATTAAATCAAAGAACAACCTGGGCGGCACCAGTATAAATCATTGTTATCGTGAAATAGATTAATAATGGGCGGCCTCAGTGTACATCATTGTTATGATGAAATAGATTAATAATGGGCATTCTCAGTGTACATCATTGTTATGGTGAAATAGATTAATAATGGGCGGCCTCAGTGTACATCATTGTTATCGTGAAATAGATTAATAATGTTCGGCCACAGTGTACATCATTGTTACCGTGAAATAGATTAATAATGGGCGGCCTCAGTGTACATCAGTGTTATCGTGAAATAGATTAATAATGTTCGGCCACAGTGTACATCATTGTTATGGTGAAATAGATAAATAATGTTCGGCCACAGTGTACATCATTGTTATCGTGAAATAGATTAATAATGGGCGGCCTCAGTGTACATCATTGTTATCGTGAAATAGATTAATAATGGGCGGCCTCAGTGTACATCATTGTTATCGTGAAATAGATTAATAATGGGCGGCCTCAGTGTACATCATTGTTATCGTGAAATAGATTAATAATGTTCGGCCATAGTGTACATCATTGTTATCGTGAAATAGATTAATAATGTTCGGCCACAGTGTACATCATTGTTATCGTGAAATAGATTAGTAATATTCGGCCACAGTGTACATCATTGTTATCGTGAAATAGATTAATAATGTTCGGCCACAGTGTACATCATTGTTATCGTGAAATTGATTTATAATGTTCGGCCACAGTGTACATCATTGTTATCGTGAAATAGATTTATAATGTTCGGCCATAGTGTACATCATTGTTATCGTGAAATAGATTTATAATGTTCGGCCACAGTGTACATCACTGTTATCGTGAAATAGATTAATAATGTTCGGCCTCAGTGTACATCCTTGCTATCGTGAAATAGATTAATAATGGGCGGCCTCAGTGTACATCATTGTCATCGTGAAATAGAATTATCATTGTTATCGTAGCATTTAAGTAGCATGTTCTTAGGTAAAAAGATAAAAGGAATATGTTACGAAGATTTAAGTCCTTTTAATTTACAGCAAGCGGGGGCCGAGATGTCTCGTTTGGTCGCTCTCGGTGGCTTTTTGTTTATCACCTAAGAGGCACTTCCGGTATAGTTTCCCTCTGGGGCTTTTTCTACATCACTTAAGTGGCACGTCTGATTTGGTTTCCCTCTGGGGCTTTTTGTACATCAAATAAGAAGGTCGTCGGGTTTTGTTGCTTTCTGTGGCTTTTTGTACATCACATAAGATGAATGTCTGGTTCAGTTTACCTCTGTGGCGTTTTGTACATCACATAAGAGGTAGCTCTGGTATGGTCGCCTCAGTGGCTTTTTGGGCATCACATAAGATGAATGTCCGGTTTGGTCGCCCTCGGGGGCTTTTTGTACATCTCATAAGATGAATGTCTGGTTTGGTCGCCCTCGGTGGCTTTTTGTACATCTCATAAGATGAATGTCTGGTTTGGTCGCCCTCGGTGGCTTTTTGTACATCTCATAAGATGAATGTCTGGTTTGGTCGCCCTCGGTGGCTTTTTTACATCTCATAAGATGAATGTCTGGTTTGGTCGCCCTCGGTGGCTTTTTGTACATCTCATAAGATGAATGTCTGGTTTGGTCGCCCTCGGGGGCTTTTTTGTACATCAAATAAGATGAATGTCTGGTTTGGTCGCCCTCGGTGGCTTTTTGTACGTCTCATAAGATGAATGTCTGGTTTGGTCGCCCTCGGTGGCTTTTTGTACATCTCATAAGATGAATGTCTGGTTTGGTCGCCCTCGGTGGCTTTTTGTACATCTCATAAGAGGCACGTCTGCTATGGTCGCCTCAGTACCTTTTTGAGCATCACATTAGATGGATGTCTGGTTGGATCGCTCTAGGTGGCATTTTGTACGTCACTGAAAAGACACGTCTTGATTGGTCGCCTCGATGGCTTTTTGTACATCAAATAAGAGGGACGTCGGGTTTGGTTGCTTTCTGTGGCTTTTTGTACATCACATAAGAGGGCTGTCTGGTTCGGTCGCTCTCGGTGGCTTTTTGTACATCATTTAAGAGGCACGTCTGGTTTGATCGTCCTCGGTGGCTTTTTGTACATCACATAAGAGGGCTGTCTGGTTCGGTCGCTCTCTGTGACTTTTTGTACATCACATAAGAGGCATTTCCGGTTTGGTCGTCCTCGGTGGCTTTTTGTACATCACATAAGAGGCATTTCCGGTTTGGTCGTCCTCGGTGGCTTTTTGTACATCACATAAGAGGCATTTCCGGTTTGGTCGCCTCGGTGGCTTTTTGTACATCTCATAAGATGAATGTCTGGTTTTGTTTCCCTATGTGGCATAAGAGGCACGTCTGGTTTAGTCGCCTCATTGGCTTTTTGTGCATTACATAAGACGGATGTCGGGGTTGGTCGTCTTCGGTGGCTTTTTGTACATCACATTAGAGGGATGTCTGGTTTGAGTGCGCTCGGTGGTTTTTTATTACATCACATAAGAGGGATGTCTGGTTTGCTCGCCTCAGTGTTTTGTTACATCACATAAGAGGGATGTCTGGTTCAGTCGCCATCGATGTCTTTTTTTACTTCACATAAGAGGGATGTCTGGTTGATTGCGCTCGTTGGCTTTTTTACATCACTTAAGAGGAATGAATGGTTTATTTGCCCTCTGTGGTTTTGTTTACATCACATTAGAGGAATGACTGGTTTATTTGCCCTCTGTGGCTTTGTTTACATCACATTAGAGGAATGTCTGGTTTATTTGCCCTCTGTGGCTTTGTTTACATCACATTAGAGGAATGACTGGTTTATTTGCCCTCTGTGGCTTTGTTTACATCACATTAGAGGATCGAATGTCTGGTTTATTTGCCCTCTGTGGCTTTGTTTACATCACATTAGAGGAATGACTGGTTTATTTGCCCCCTGTGGCTTTGTTTACATCACATTAGAGGAATGACTGGTTTATTTGCCCTCTGTGGCTTTGTTTAAATCACATTAGAGGAATGTCTGGTTTATTTGCCCCCTGTGGCTTTGTTTACATCACATAAGATTGATGTCTGGTTCGGTCGCCCTCTGTGGCCTTGTTTTACCTCACATAAGATTGATGTTCGGTCGCCCTCGGTGTGTCAATACAATACTTTACTAGTTCTACAATACATGTATATACCATTAACTTGGCCTATATAGTCCAGATGTAGTTAGAAGACTTAAAGTCGTCTGTACCCGAATGGCATTCTACAGTAAATCATTTTTGCTGAAATCTGGGTTAATGTACAGTATTGTAATAAAGTCGTACGTACCCGAATGACATTATAGCATTATAGCTAGCATCGCAGATGAGAGCTATAAGTTTACATGCAGGTGTAAAAAAGGTCACGTGATCCATATGAAAAAACACATTTCAGATGTTAGCTGAGCTATCAGAAGAAAATATTGTAGACCAGCACTGAAATTAGTTATTTAAAAGTAGACAAAAAATAATTTTAACTTAGATAAAATTGAAGTGTTTGATTTTGAAAGAACAACAAAAATGTCAGAGAATTTTTTTACAGTATCAGAAACGCTGTATTTTTTTTTTTTTTTGGTATGTTTGTGACGTCACCAACACTTAAAGAAAGACGACATGCACCAATGGAATGCAGAGGCACTGTAGGGTGTTCTGAAGTAACGTCATGAAACATAATTCTCGCATTTAGGCTGCGCCTATATACATATTACGCTTATTTTCTGCAATTCATCGATGTATGAACAAGGTCGACTCACTCACAAAGGAAGGCCGTTTATGATACGTTTGTGAGTGAGTCGACCTCTTTCATACATCGATGAATTACCGAAAATAAGCGTTTAATTATTATAATTCTTAAAAAAATTGTTTTTCAATATTATTTTTTTCCCCTGACATAAAATTCCATTATAGGCGTGTGACGCGTAGGAATATACACAACGAACAGAGAACGAAGGCGTGATAGGTTTGGAGGGAATAATTGGCATTGACAACAGATATATTTTATAATTTTCTCTCGGTGATTATTACTGAAAACAAATGAAGACAGAACAACAAACAATATTTTCGCAAATTCCATATACTAATGTTCCTCATTGTACCGCGATTTATATGTAACGTCATTTGTGACTTCATAGCTTTTCAAACGAAACGTAACACTAGCTATAGACGTTCTTCTAATACAAACATTAAAAACAAAAGTTCTGGTTCGATGGATTTAATAGTGAAAATTGCTGAAACGTTGATTTTGTAGCTATGTCGTGTATCTTGCACGTCTCGTTAATTTATTGTGACTGAGAAAATAGAAGATAGTTTTACGGGTGTGTAGGCCCTGTCATATCCAACTATGGAGAACATCACGTGATTTTAATGACGTAATCATGTAGCCATGTTGTTTTTCGATCGCCTTTAAAATTTCAATGGGACCTTTACAAAAAGTTAAAATACAAGTTAATGGTTTTTTCTAAACGATCTTGTGCAACTTGTTTGGGTTTCTGCAATAAATTAACTTTCCGAAAACTACAATTAAATCGGTTTAATTTCTGAATAAGTTTCTTCCAAATCCATTTAAAAATTGACCATATTGACCGACATAAACGACCATTGGTCGTCATATAAACCACGATAAAAATCGTTGTTCCCACGCTGCAAACATCCAAATTTCCAATACAAAACTTAATGATACTAAGCGTGTGCAACTTGTTTTGGTAATCTAGACACATTCAGCTTCTAATTTATATACTTTGTATGAGTTTAAATTGATTTTCTTTCTTCCAATTTCGCTTAGAAAGATGTTGAAATTTTAAGCAGAACTTTATTTTCCTATACGACGGCGCATGTCCGTATAGACAGGGCGTCGTGTGACATTGTTTTGGCCCAATTATTTTTATGAAATTTATGTTACTTTTAAATAAGAAGTCAATGTTTTAAGACTTTAAAGGCTTTGAACCTGTTTGAATTATCTTACTTCCGGATACTGTCTTGGTAACGAGTGGTGTTCTTAATTTGTCATGTCATGGTCAAGTGCATGTGGTAATGAACTTTAAATTTGTGATTTACATAAGAGACAGGCTATAGTAACTACTATACTAGTATAGACTGTCCCTGTTTACATTGATAAATGGTTTCTATAAAATAAATTTAAAAAGACCCTTGAGCAGTCATAAATGTTGTCAAAATGCAAGTTTTTAGGGGTGTGACTTTTTTACCCAAACTTACCCAAACTATACCCAAACACACATTAAACTTACATTTGTTTGCATTTCTATTATGTTTAAACATTTTATATGCTATATTTTTATGGAAAATGTTATAAAAGTGAAGTTAATATTATGACAATTTTTTCTGTTAAAGTCGATCTTATGAAGCCCCTTATGATCGTGAAAAATTACGTGTATTACCCAAACACTCATTAAAAGGACATTTTAGGTGGTAAATAAACAACAAAAAGGAAAAAAGTGCTAATATTATGTTTAATAATGAATACTTGGTTGACATTTGAGTTTTAAAACAAAATAACCCAACAATAATTACAGATTAAAAGTTGTGTGACCACGAGCTGCAGTCCTTGATGTCTTGATTATAGAGTGAACGATGTGGTGCGAACAATTGCATATTATACACTCGTGACATACACGGCTTTATTTTTGTTTTGTTTTAAAAAACTTTGAGGTGGGATATTGTGCCTACAAATTTAATGTAGCAACTGCAACTTTCTTACCATTGATTAATTACTCAAATTGAGTAATTAATATATGAATTCATATAAATAAAAAAAAACGCATGTTTGCGTTATTTCAAAATTTATTTCTATTTTCACACTTTTCATGTTAACCTTATTTTGGAATATTACTTTTAAAAGGACACTGCTCGCACGTGCGCGACAAAAGAGATAGAACTGTTTGTATTGTTGATTGCAGCATATGTGGTTGGACATAACCTGTTTTCATTTTTACTCATTTTCTGCGATATTTATACGTGGGTGCCATGTGTTATATTTACCATATTTTTTTAATTGAAATTTACTATGGAATAAATCTGCATTTTAAAAATTTGTTGTTTATTTAGTATCAATAATGTCATTTTAATGAGAGTTTGTTTAATTAGTCTCGATCACCCAGACGCATATATAATAGCGTCTGGGGTCACCTTGTGGAAATTTCGCTTACAATAGGTGGAATCAAACAATGATTCTATTTTAAGGGCCCTATTTTTAGACCAGGAAAACCATGTAAACATGTCTATACCTATAAAATGACGTCACAGTAAGATTCTATCTTGATTGTGCATAACAATAATATTTGTTTAATTTATTGATAAAGTGATATTTTATAAAAACATTTAAATGTAAACTTTGGTACAATTTTTTATACACTCCTTGATATTGGGCGTAATGATAACGAGTTCAATATAGAGATGAATCCAGACGCACAAATGCAATTAAGCGTCTGGATGATCGAGACTATTGGGTAATACATTTTTCGCGATCATAAGGGGCTTCATAAGGTCGATTTCAACTTCGAAAATTGTCACGTTAACTTCACTTTTATAACATTTTCCATAAAAATATAGTATATAAAATGTTTTAACATAATAGAAATGCAAACAAATGTTAGTTTAATATGTGTTTGGGTATAGTTTGGGTAATTTTGTGTATGTTTGGGTAAGTTTGGGTTAAAAGTCACACCGAGATTTCAGCAATACACTGTTTAATAAACATCATGTACAAGTTTATTTCACAAGCCCTATCAAGACAGCACAGCATGGGTTAAATTCAATAATTTTAAAGGTGCTCAGGTGTTCTAAATAACAAATCTGTCACAAAAGTTTATTAGATAATCATATTTTATTGTTAATTTTATGTACCTTTTTAAATTATAAAATATGGTTATACTTTTGGAAAAACAATTATGACGAAACAAAAAATAAACACAAAAAAAAAAAACAACCCAGATAACTGAATGATATAAATGCGAACCTCCATTTCTAACTGAATAAAATAATACACAAAAATTAATTGACAAAGACATTTGTCCAAAATTACAAAAAAGTAAAACAACATTAAGATGTTATTAATATAGCTAGATATATTCTAAAATTCTGCTGTTCATGATAATCAAGTCGTTAATCGAAAAATGGAGTTATCGAACCTAATTATGACCAAAATAGTTACATATGTTGAAATGATTTAAAATGGAAATTAATAGAAACGCAAATATGCAAGTATCGATTATATGTGCCTTCACACTCGTATTTCGGCCACACTAGAATTCGACTTTTTCCCTTCATTCAGCAATGTGAACAATGAATCCACAGCAAAGTGTACTGTTAAAATATTTTCTTGTACGTATTTCTATGAACAAATGATGCCAAAATAATAATTTACGGCTGCTTCAACTATATAATTTTCCGTTTCTTTAAAACGATACATCGCTCAATATATTTTTATCGCAAAAATTCTAGTATATTGGATAAATTTATTGTCTGAAGCGTAATTGACAGATGGCCGCCATACTTGTTTACGTTTAGTTAGCAACAAAAAGTAGTTCCCCAACAGTCGTTCGTGAAAGTATGAACGGATCTGGGAATTACTAGTTTAAGGCCTTTTGACCAATCAAAATTGACTATAAACGTAAACGAATGTAAGCAATACATTATTGTTGGTTGAAATCAGGGTTGTTGTAAGTGTACAGTACTTAAGGCATTAATATAATAAGAAGAAATAAAGTATGAACTGTACTGCACAGCATTGTTACAACCTGTTTAATATGTAACAAAAGTATTAGATAAAACCTTTACTGCCAGATACACAACGACAAGACAACGGATTGGAGTCGCATGTTCGGGTAAACATGACGTGCTAGAAATATTTTACATGTTCTTGTGAAAATGTCGAGCCAAATATATGAAGAATGATTGGATATACAGATATCAGTACATGATGTAGGAACAACGTAATCAGGTGCATGTACTTATATGGCATTTAGTTTGTATCAAACCTTTGATGTGATCTTGCGTTTTAATCTGGAATTATGAAATTAGACTTATTCCGAGAGTTACTAATTAAATGCTTTGTTATAAAAGATCGATTGAACCAAAAATATCACATAAAACAAAAAAAATAATTAATATTATATAATATAATATCTTATTTTGTCGAAATCCGGCAAAAGAAGAATTCGACGTCGTTAACTACGAAAAATGTGTTTTATTTGTCTTAGAAATCGATGTAACGAAAAATATGAACAACATGAAATTGCAGAAAACTCAAACGATATAGAATTCTTTATTTACGAAAGTTACACATGTAAGGGTCAAAGTTACACCCGTAAGGGTCAAAGTTACACCCGTAAGGGTCAAAGCAAACTTAAACTGTTACACAATAAACGCATGACAATACGACAAAAAAGTATAGAGAATATGGACTGACCCTCTCACTGTAGAGCTGATTTTGTCTTGTCACGTCATAATCTGCTTTAAACAAGCAAATCATGACATACTTTAAAATGCCTCAATTTTTCTTAATTAATTTCAACATTGGTATAACTGGTTTCTTCTGAAAATAGCAAATTTCTGGAACAGATGACGAGTATAGATGAGCTCACGTACACTCATCTGTACTCGTGACGACGTCCAATCCGACCGAATGAAATAATAACATTGTTATGGCAAAATAACAACGTTCTTGTCTCGTTCCTTCTAATTGAATGTTGGAGTCAGTGGCGACTAAAACAATGGAGAGTCTATCGTGAAAGTGACTAGGTTACGGAAGAAATAGATACTTTCATCCACTTTTGAGAAAGTTCGTGTGATCCTCCACTCATGATAGAATTTGTATTGTCGTATTGCTCGTAGCGCAGAGCTCCACTAGCGAAACGTCATTGAAAAAAGCAATAAATATGTAGAGTGGATGAGGATGAAAAACAGTTAAACAATTAGTTATTAATAAACCACATGGTTGAAACTACTTAAAAGCCATGTTAATGATTTTGGAATATTACCTCTAGACAACTGTACATGTTATCAGGTTGTAACTGTGTATTTTTTTCTTGAAGTAAATACATTACAGCTAATAATAACAAATATAACAATGTTTTCAGGGTCATAATTGTCTCAGACACATATGACGTTCATTATGGGTTTTGATTGCCATGGTCAGCATTTGTATGGTCTCATCGCGGGTCATGTCTATTATCTGGATTTGTTTCACAGACGGTCCTGTCAAATAGTTATACATAAATTGTAAGAGAATACTTATTTTGATTGGCTGGAAAATATTTTCTAAAAAAATCATTGTCATGGAGACAAGCACCCTTTCACGTCATAAAATAATTCGCGTAAGACTTACATTGTGTGTGTTTATCTTTTCCTTTTAAAAATGTCAAATTACACAAATAAAATTGTTCAGTTTATTCTTATGTTCAGATTCATTTATAATGTTTAAATACAAAAAGTATTTTCTCCGTCGAGGGATAACACAATTTCAGTTGTGCACATATAAGCTACGCGGATTATACAATGTGCAAAAAGAAGAAAAGATTTGTTTAGTTAATACATGTAATTATAAAATATACCCACTAATTACCGCGCATCAAAGATATTCTCGGCATTATAAATTAATTACTATAATTTTTAGAAAATGGGGGCGTTTTGACTAATTCTTTTTACTTTAATAACAGTAAAACTGACCATATATTTTGGCGAACCAGTCCAATACTGGATTGGCCAGATTCCGACCTATATTGGCCAGATTCCGACCTATATTGGCCAGATTCCGACCTATATTGGCCAGATTCCGACCTATATTGGCCAGATTCCGACCTATATTCGCCTAACTGCATTGGCCTAGTAATAGTAATTAATAAAGATGTCATCAGGTGATGTTTTATGTATTGATCTATTTATTGGTCCTCGGTCAGTTGTATAGGATATGAGCTGTTCCTCATACCACTTTTCCTAGAAAAAATGTTTCGTGCTCAGTAAAAAAAGTTGGGTATCTTTTTTTCCTGGGAAATTTGTTCGCGGATATACTAGTTATATTTGTTTTTATGTAATACATGTGTATCAAAATTAAACAATTATCAAGACTCTGGTAATTAAAAAAATAAGATAAATGGAATGTATAACAATATTATTTAATGACAGATATAAAATCTAGAGAATTCAGTACATATTGATGTGAGTAGTATGTGCTCCAACCTTAAATGACAAAGACTGATAGTTTTCCTTTATATCAAATTATTTTACAAAGTACATATCTTATCTAGAAATAGGACTGTACATCATCCCATGGTGGAGCGAACGCAGACACAGAACCCTTGACTTGGGAGGATGAGGACTGTACTGTCTTATCTTTCTTTAAATAATAAAATTTTATAAACTACCCCCCCCCCCCCCCCATTCCATAGCTTTATTCCCACTGAGAAGGATAACAGTGTTCACCAATAATACAATTTATATTTTGTAGCGTTATATTTTTAAATGCTTCTTCAGAAGTACTAACTGTTAACTGAATACTTTCAAGTTTAATCATTGAAGTGATAAATAATTGTATATGCATGTTAAATTTTCTTAATAATTTAAGCGTCAGACTATTATTGTTTAATAGTAACAATAGTCCGTATTATACATTGTACAAAACACGGACAATTCATCCCTGGACTGTTCGTCTACTATTGATCACGTGGTCTGTCAACATTGAGATTGCGGGTTAGATTCTCACTGCAGGCAGGGTGTACTCGACTCCAATCTTAATTGAAAAGGATTGCCAGTTTTATTCTCCGGATTCCTCCCCAAACAGAAACTGGACGCAATGATATAGCTGAAAAAATTGCTGAAAGTGGCGTTAAAACACCATTCAAACAAACAAACAAACAAACATCCCTGGACTAGAATAACTAGACATGGACTATTCTCAAACCACGGACTATATTTCATAGTTATATTGGTCAGTCCGGACTAATTTTACCACAACTAATTTATTGGTCAGCCCAGACTAATTTTACCAGAACTAATTTATTGGTCAGTGCGAACTAATTTCTATCGTTTCCAAGTTCCAATGGTTTGAACATTTCTAAAAGAGTTGTTGTTTTGATGAGGGATAAATCGTACATCACTAATCTGAGGGTATATTTCTGCTTCATTTCAATCAACCAAATAGTCGTACAGTATTATACTTGATTGTTGAATGTCTCGGGCATTTTGTGAAAAAAATGAAGGATTCTAACCGACATAAGATGCATTGTAAATATATAAATAATACATAGTTGTTGCATTGATTGTCTACCCAACAAAAACACGATGAGAAGATTCTAAATGACACATTCTATGATAGATATAAATTGTTAACAAGGTACTCGCTATAATTATACAGTTTTTCATTACTGATAAGTCTACATTAAATTTTATAATTATTTTTTTTCTTTAATTCCGGAAATCAAGATTTTGTACTTTATTAAAACAATATTAAAATGTCTGAAATGCAAAGAATTTGCACTGTTCATACAGACAAAGTATATCCAACGTTATATATATAGAGTGTTTAACTATATTCTGTTGAATTTGCAATGAACGGCATTCAGAAAAATTAAATTTATGTAATTTAAATCTATTTATTTTGTTTTCTCAAAAAGATATGTTAGTTATTGACAAGAATAAAGATATATAAGATAAGTATTTACCTTAACGACAATACACTTCCGTCTACTCTAAATTGACGTTTGGTGACAACTGTTATATACTATGTCTCCTACCGTAAAATTATTTATTTCTAAGTGGGGGATTATACTGTTTAAATTTTGTTTATTTCCGCGTGGTTTTTTTCTCTCACAAGAATGACATTTCAATTGGTCGTGTGAAGATAAATATTTAATCAATATCGAGTCACGCAAAAAGAGAAATAGAAAGCATCATTGTCGTCAATTATGATATAAGTAATATATATCTCTGCAGCAGTCTGGTGTCCCATTTCACACAGCTATGCTATTGGTATCAGAACGACATATGCTGTTCTATGTTTACTTAAGATACAATATTCGGTCAAATCATTCACGCTACAACAAAGCATGTGCATTTTTACAATGTTAATTTGCCTTTTTTTTAATGAAACCCCCTAGGTAATACAACTTGCAGTAAAGAACCAAGAGTTATAGATAAGAGACCCTTCTGCAGATTGAGTTCGTGCTTGTTCGAAAGACACCTTAATTTGAATCTAAAGCTCCGAGTTAAGCCTGTCACGCCACCTGTGTAGTTTGGCATGCTCGATATCAGTGTGCATTATCTATTACATCCCCTTTATCCTTTCTCGATCATTGACCTTATCCATTTCCCTGTCAGATTTTAGATTATTAAATATCTTATTGTGACTTGTATCTGAATATTTATTGCCCAATGGCCATTAAATCAATCAATTAATCAATCAAATAATTAATACACAGACAATATGAAGACAATCATTTTGATAATTATTTGACATAGCCATTTATTATATAAAATACTGACATTTCAAGCAACGATGAAGGAGATAAGGTGAGCGCAAGGGATATATAAATATAAACTAAAAACTCTAAGAATAGACCTATTCTCGGAAGTGTTTAATTCCATAGCTGATAGCTTTGACTGGCGAATAAATAATCTTTACTCCTGAGATCTTATGGGTAGTTCTTTTATGTGGTAGCTATGTGGCATTCATCTACGTGTGTTGCTATTTACATTAGATGGACGGCTTACTAGGTATAAAGCTAAAACATATTGTTCGCGCCGACTCGAGGGTTCGAGTAATTAAGGTAATTAGTCATCAAGTGGTGATCACATGTTTGCCAAAGAACTAAGGTTGCGGGTTTCAGACTTACTACTGCCAGGGTGTGCTCGACTCTAAACTCAATAATAATTTTTTTTTTTTGCCTTAAATCTGGGTTTAACTGGGTATTCAGGCTTCTTTCCAATAAATAATGAACGTTATGAACTGAACGCTGTTATACTGTTGTTAAAGAAAATCAATCAAACACATAGGTTTGCTTCACGTTATCAATCAATCAATCAATTAATCAATGTTTTCTTATTTTTATGTTTGTTATCTTATCCTCGTTTGTGTCTCGCATTATTCAAAGAAAACCCAAAAGAATACACTGTATTTGCATCCTCTCAAGATAACATAATTTGATGCATATACCTTTTAACTGTCAAATACCGAGAATACCGAGAAATCCGAACAAATACACACACAAAAATAATTCATTAAATGACAATGATATTAATCAGTATTTTTGTGTTAAGTCTTCATTTGTTGCAAAACGATTTCATAATTTTAAATTTAAAAATCAATATTGAATAACACGAATATAATTTTGCATGTTTTTGATTGGTCTAAAAACTACTTTTGAATAATTTAAAATTGCAACAGTTGCCTCAAAATATGCCGCACACCGGGTCTAGCGGAATTCAATACTAACTTGTTTTCTGAACTGATTCACATGCGCACTTGTTAGTGGCGGATCCAGGGGGGGGGCGTAAGGGGCGTACGTCCCCTCCCCTTTAAAAAACAAAGGAAAGGAAAAAAAGAGAACAGGGAGGGTAACAACCAGCGCCAAAGGCAAAAATGTATTCCCCGCTCGTCCTCGCCTTAAATTAATGCATTAACGGTACTACCCCTGCAGTAAGCGCGCCTTTGCGAGGCGCGAGAGGACCACTTCTTGGCCCTCCTTTTCCGATATCCCCTTTTTACGTCCCCCTTTCGAAAATCCTGTATCCGCCCATGCTTGTAACAGAGCCAATCGTGTCAACAACAACTGCTGCTAACAGATTTGCAATATAATTAAAATTAAATCTTTCACTTGCTCCCCCATTTTTGTTATAGGTCGCTCCATTGACCATAGCAAAAAGGGGGGAACAAGTGAAAGATTTAATTTTAATTAGATTGACAGATTTGCTTCAGTGGACACGGATTTTTGGTTATTCAATTAATAAAACAGTTACATACTTTGATATGCGGTCGCTATCGGTATTTCCAACCCTCAAAAATGTATATCCACCTCTTCTAGGGGTTCCGTGAATATTACATTATCTCTGGTTAATAAATCCTGAAATTGACCGCATATCAAAAACAATAACTGTATAATGTTTTAAGTAAACAGTCAATATCGATTATAAAAATCATTATGTAATTAGTAGTCTTGTGTATAAGCTGATATGAGGTTGAATGTTAGAAAGCAATATCGACTTTGGTCTTTTAGGAAGTCGTGTTACCTCTACAAAATGTATTTTTAGAGGCAACATTTACTAGCCATACGAGGGATGGGTTATATATTTATATTCTTCGCATAATCGCAGATCTTAAGGCAATCTTCTACAAGTGCTATGTTGGGTCATTTTCGGCTGGATATAAATTTTAAGATTGTTGTAATTCACTAGTTGTTTCTAATGTAACCTTTTGCAAAATATTATGTTGATAAGTATTGTCTTGCTTCTTTATTATTGGGACAATTCAGATGATACAAACATATCAATCACAAATATTGTGTTTGGGCGTGCATTTATAGACAATAGAAAGACGGTGGTGATTCTGTTGATTACTTTTATGATAGCAATATAAGGAGGTTAATATGACATGGATGGGTTGCTTTGCATAAATTACGAGTCTTTGTCTCTCAGAAATTTATCAAAATGCTACTAAAATTAAGTGCGCATCACAAAACACAGAGAAATAATTTAATAATAGACTTTATACATATTGAAGTAAAAACTACAGCTATAGACTTCCGTCACGCTAAGCAAGCGAGCAGTTAGTTCTTAATTAAATTCAGCCAGTTCTCTTCAAGAAAACGATTGGAATCCAAGGGATTTTCAACAGACATGTCTGGTAGGTCCTACGAATTTTGTTTTCACTGTCATCAGGACTAATATGACATCAAAAAAGAATTAAAGTTACCCTTTCGCCAATTACAAATTTACCTCGTAATAAATGCTTTCTAATTTAATAATTGCCAGTTTGGTAGGCGTACGTTTTTTTGTTTACCCCTCACGGGTTTTCCTTGCATCGGAAATAAATTTTTAAATGTAACGGAGGACCGTATCCGGTACAAATTTGCGGACGTAATTAATCGTTAATTGCTGATTATTTATAGCAATAATCGATATAAAATTAAATATTTTGCATATGCAGCATTAACTGCATGTAACCTTATATGGGTTAATACTGTATGCGCTATTTCTCTGTGTTTTGCGATGCGCGCTTAAAAAAAAAGGTCTATAATTTTAATTAGTATAGATGGAACCAGAACACAAATTATCCTTTCTTATAACTTAATATATAGAATGCAAATACTGTACTGGCCGACTTCGCTACTACTACGATGGAAGCAATCAGAAGAGTTTTTCCGATAACATAAGAAATTTATAAATTTACAGCAGTGGGAATAATTCACAATGACATATATATGACGTCTCCTGTACAACACAATTGCATCACGTTTACATTCACGCGACTTATGTAGCTAATTAAGAACATTACCAGTACTTCGTGTTGTAGTTTACATTTAATGTGTATGGTTGTGGGAGGTAGTGGGAGTATATACCTCAGAACTTAGTCTTGTAAATAGACTCACATTCTGGGCCACGTGAAATTTGGAGAAAAAAAGGCGTTTACTTTCCACGAAAATCATCAGGGTATTACATAAAAGTAGTTCCTCTGTAATTAAAAGAAGTTAAATGTACATCCTACGCAGAAAGGCATCACTACCAAAATTATGACATTTTCCACAACTCACTATAAGGATGAACCTTTGAAACGACACCATAAAACCATTCTGTTCACTTTGGACCGTTAAATTGTTAAAATACCACTATAATGAATGATTTAAAAGACGAAGACCCAGGGTGTTTAGTTAAGACATGGTTTTGCAACTATTCCTAGCGGAAAGAAGCAAAGAGACAATGGGTTTACATTTTAGCTTGTTTATAGAAACACATACATACATATATCACACGTACATGATAAAACAAACTTAGTGAATGGTTGTGCAAAATAGGTGCACCCGTGTAAATAAATGAGCAGCGTCTACGAAAAAATCTGTGGTATTACTTATCATCATAGCTTTTTAACTCGCAACATTGCTATATTTGTCAAATAATGAATTAACAAATGTATGTTTCTGTGCACTTTGAAGAACACTCATCTGCCATATATTGCTGTAAATTTACATTTCTGCTTGACATTTAGAAGTCATATCAATGCCTTAAATATGTTTATTATGAGGATTGATATATCTCTGCATTAAATATCATAAAATTAATTGTTATACTGCTAATACTTTTTCTATATAAATTTTAAGATAATAAAATTCTATCGTTATAAAGATTAAAAGTTTTTAAACATATTTGTCTTACCGTGTGAACAGTACTTAAAATGTTCTTTCTAAGGTGAATTTCACTTTGATTAAATTTCCCTCTGGAAATAAAAGCCTATTGCAATTTTTAAGTATTTCGCCGAGCGTTTTTAAAAGTTTACTTTATTTAGAGATAAAGGCGTGACCTGTGGAAATTGATCGAAGTTTTACTGTTGGGGCATTTTTTTTTACAACAAAATTTATAATCAGTTTACTCTTTCTTGACGTTTACATACATTCAAATGTGTCTTTATTGTCTTATATGAAAATCGGTTAAGTAAAAACAGTAGATTTATTGTTCTTCAGCAATGTATTATTTACCACCGTTGCGGCGTCGGGAAAATAGCGTTCAAGAAAAAATAAAATTGTTACATCCATCGGAACTGTTAAAAAGATATACATAGATAAAGAATGGTAGTTAGCATAGGCATAGGATTACCCTCGGAAACAGATTTCCACTTTACCTCGTTTTACAGTGTTCTTTTTGAAGAAACAAACTTCTTTATTATTCCATTAGATTAGTGTTATTTATTTATAATATAGAAAGAGATGTAATATCGAATTTTCCGAGTGACAGAAATCACGGTAAATCACATGTGAAAATTATCGTTTATTTTCACTCTCGGGGTTTTTTCCGCCAAAATGTCACAGTAGTTTTGTTCTATACAGATTCACCCGTTCATAAAATTTAGGATTAAGCTTTAAAATGTTACGAAAACAGTTTTGATCTATATAATAAATAGGATAATCAATTGGGCATCGTGAATATCCAAAATATGATCACTCGTGCCGCATAAAGCATCAGATTAAACTCGTGCGCGGAACAATTTCCGCTCGTTTAATCAAATGCGTTATGCGGCACTCGTTAATTAATTATCCGATAATTATTGTTATACTTACATACAATAAATACAATAGACACCTGCACATTGTTACATTTACATACAGTAGACACATTGTAACAATTACATATAATAAACACATTGTTACATTAACAGGCAATAGACGTACAATAGACACATTGTTACATTTACATACAATAGACACATTGTTACATTTACATTCCATAGACACATTGTTACATTTACATACAATAGACACATTGTAACATTTACATTCCATAGACACATTGTTACATTTACATACAATAGACACATTGTTACATTTACATACAATAGACACATTGTTACATTTACATTCCATAGACACATTGTTACATTTACATACAATAGACACATTGTTACATTTACATACAATAGACACATTGTTACATTTACATTCCATAGACACATTGTTACAATTACATACAATAGACACATTGTTACATTAACATACAATAGACACATTGTTACAATTACATACAATAGACACATTGTTACAATTACATACAATAGACACATTGTTACATTTACATACAATAGACACATTGTTACATTAACATACAATAGACACATTGTTACATTTACATACAATAGACATATTGTTACATTTACATACAATAGACACATTGTTACATTGACATTCCATAGACACATTGTTACATTTACATACAATAGACACATTGTTACATTTACATACAATAGACACATTGTTACATTTACATACAATAGACACATTGTTACCTTAACATACAATAGACACATTGTTACATTTACATACAATAGACACATTGTTACCTTAACATACAATAGACACATTGTTACATTAACATACAATAGACACATTGTTACCTTAACATACAATAGACACATTGTTACATTAACATACAATAGACACATTGTTACATTTACATACAATAGACACATTGTTACATTTACATACAATAGACACATTGTTACATTTACATACAATAGACACATTGTTACAGTTACATACAATAGACATATTGTTACATTTACATACAATAGACACATTGTTACCTTAACATACAATAGACACATTGTTACATTAACATACAATAGACACATTGTTACATTTACATACAATAGACACATTGTTACATTTACATACAATAGACACATTGTTACATTTACATACAATAGACACATTGTTACATTTACATTCCATAGACACATTGTTACATTTACATACAATAGACACATTGTTACATACAATAGACACATTGTTACATTTACATACAATAGACACATTGTTACATTTACATACAATAGACACATTGTTACAGTTACATACAATAGACATATTGTTACATTTACATACAATAGACACATTGTTACATTAACATACAATAGACACATTGTTACATTAACATACAATAGACACATTGTTACATTTACATACAATAGACAAATTGTCACATTTACATACAATAGATACATTGTTACATTTACATACAATAGACACATTGTTACATACAATAGACACATTGTTACAACTACATACAATAGACACATTGTCACAATTACATAAAATTTGACACATTGTTACAGTTACATACAATAGACACATTGTTACATTTACATACAATAGACATATTGTTACATTTACATACAATAGATACATTGTTACATTTACATACAACAGACACATTGTTACATACAATAGACACATTGTTACAACTACATACAATAGACACATTGTCACAATTACATACAATAGACACATTGTTACAGTTACATACAATAGACACATTGTTACATTTACATACAATAGACACATTGTTACATTTACATTCCATAGACACATTGTTACATTTACATACAATAGACACATTGTTACATTTACATACAATAGACACATTGTTACAGTTACATACAATAGACATATTGTTACATTTACATACAATAGACACATTGTTACAGTTACATACAGTCGAACTTCAGTAGCTCGAACTCGGATGGCTTGAACACCCGGGATTTCTCGAACACCTATGAAAGTACGGAGCTTTCCCCTATTTAATCAATGTTAAAATTACTTCAATTTCTCGAACATCGATTTCTCGAAAACTCGAACTATATCAGCAGTCCCAATACTAAAAATCCATTGAAAAAACCATAAATAACTCGGAACTAAAATTCTTGACAGCTTGCACGACTAATTGGTCGTAAAAGGTGTAAAGATCGAAGCCATACCTGTAAAATGCCAAGCTTGATTTTTAATGATAAAATCCCTAATAATTAACCTAATTCTATCAATTTGTATTTATGTACTCTTTTGTAGGCAAATTTGTTGAAGTAGATTTTAATTAATTTAAATGTGCGACAATACATTGCTATCAAATCCGAATCGAGGCCATTGACATAATTACGTAATGCAATAATACTTAATAATCCTCGTGTATAAAATTAAACAAGAAATATAACAGTAAACATTTTTATTTTAATCAAAATCAAAATACGTACTTAAAAATAAGATTTATATGTGAAATGCAATGAAGAAACACAATTTTATTAATCCAATGTTATACAGGAAATTAATTGAAATATATAAACCGATATCGATTCCGGTTCGAACATGAATCTTTTCCGGACATCACAAGCCCCGGTTTCTCGAACTCCCGATTTCTCGAACTATTTTTGTCGGCCCCTTCGAGTTCGAGCCATCGAAGTTCGACTGTACAATAGATACATTCTCACATTTACATACAATAGATACATTGTTACATTTACATACAATAGACACATTGTCACAATAACATACAATAGACACATTGTTACATTTATATACAATAGATACATTGTTACATTTACATACAATAGAAACATTGTTACATTTATATACAATAGACACATGTTACATACATTAGACACATTGCTACATTTACATACAATAGACACATTGTTATATTTACATAAAATAGACACATTACATACAATAGACATATTGTTACAGTTACATACAAAAGACACATTGTTACATACAATAGACACATTGTTACATACAATAGACACATTGTTACATACAATAGACACATTGTTACAACTACATACAATAGACACATTACTACAATTACATACAATAGACACATTATTACAGTTACATACAATAGACACATTGTTACATACAATAGACACATTGTTACATACAATAGACACAATGCTGCAACTACATACAATAGACACATTGTTACAATTACATACAATAGACATATTGTTACAATTACATACAATAGACACATTGTTACATACAATAGACACATTGTTACATACAATAGACATATTGTTACAATTACATACAATAGACATATTGTTACAATTACATACAATAGACATTTTGTTACAATTACATACAATAGACACATTGTTACATTAACATACAATAGACATATTGTTACAGTTACATACAATAGACACATTGTTACAATTACATACAATAGACACATTGCTACATACAATAGCCACATTGTTAGAACTACATACAATAGACACATTGTTACAATTACATACAATAGACACATTGTTACAACTACTTTCAATAGACACATTGTTACAACTACATACAATAGACACATTGTTACAACTACATACAATAGACACATTGTTACAACTACATATAATAGACACATTGTAACATACAATAGACACATTGTTACAACTACATACAATAGACACATTATTACAATTACATACAATAGACACATTGTTACATACAATAGACACATTGTTACATACAATAGACACATTGTTACATTAACATACAATAGACACATTGTTACATTAACATACAATAGACACATTGTTACATTAACATACAATAGACACATTGTTACAATTACATACAATAGACACATTGTTACATACAACAGACACATTGTTACATACAATAGACACATTGTTACAATTACATACAATAGACATATTGTTACAGTTAATACAAGAGACACATTGTTACAACTACATATAATAGACACATTGTAACATACAATAGACACATTGTTACAACTACATACAATAGACACGTTATTACAATTACATACAATAGACACATTGTTACAATTACATACAATAGACACATTGTTACAATTACATACAATAGACATATTGTTACAACTACATACAATAGACACATTGTTACAATTACATACAATAGACACATTGTTACATACAACAGACACATTGTTACATACAATAGACACATTGTTACAATTACATACAATAGACACATTGTTACATACAACAGACACATTGTTACATACAATAGACACATTGTTACAATTACATACAATAGACATATTGTTACAACTACATAAAATAAACGCATTGTTACAACTACATAAAATAGACGCATTGTTACATTAACATACAATAGACACATTGTTACATACAATAGACACATTGTTACATACAATAGACACATTGTTACATACAAAAGACACATTGTTACATACAATAGACACATTGTTACAATTACATACAATAGACACATTGTTACAATTACATACAATAGACACATTGTTACAATTACATACAATAGAAATATTGTTACAATTACATACAATAGACACATTGTTACAATTACATACAATAGAAACATTGTTACATACAACAGACACATTGTTACATACAATAGACACATTGTTACAATTACATACAATAGACATATTGTTACAGTTAATACAATAGACACATTGTTACAACTACATACAATAGACACATTGTAACATACAATAGACACATTGTTACAACTACATACAATAGACACATTATTACAATTACATACAATAGACACATTGTTACAATTACATACAATAGACACATTGTTACAGTTACATACAATAGACACATTGTTACAATTACATACAATAGACATATTGTTACAACTACATAAAATAGACGCATTGTTACATTAACATACAATAGACACATTGTTACAACTACATAAAGTAGACACATTGTTACAATTACATACAATAGACACATTGTTACAATTACATACAATAGACACATTGTTACAATTACATACAATAGACACATTGTCACAATTACATTCAAAGAATACATAGTTACATTTACATACAATAGACACATTGTTACATTTATATACAATAGACAGATTGTTACATTAACATACAACAGACACATTGTTACAATTACATACAATAGACACATTGTTACATTTACTTACAATAGGCACATTGTTATATAACTATAAAATAGACACATTGTTACATTAACATACAATAGACACATTGTTACATTTACATACAATAGACACATTGTAACATTTAAATACAAATAGACACATTGTTACATTTAAATACAAATAGACACATTGTTACATTTAAATACAAATAGACACATTGTTACATTTAAATACAAATAGACACATTGTTACATTTACGTACAATAGACACATTGTTACATAAAATAGACACATTGTCACATTTACATACAATAAGTATATAGTTACATTTACATACAATAGACACATTGTAGATAAAACAATACAGTCGTGTCATATTAACTGCTACTGAAGACAAAGCCACATAAAACAATACAGACGTGTCACATTACCTGCACTGAAGACAAAGCCACATAAAACAAAACAAACGTGTTACACTACCTGCACTGAAGACAAATCTAAATAAAACAATACAGACGTGTTACATTACCTGCACTGAAGACAAAGCCACATAAAACAATACATACGTGTCATATTACATGCACTGAAGACAAAGTCACATAAAACAATACAGACGTGTCACATTACCTGTCACTGAAGACAAACCCAGATAAAACAATACAGACGTGTTACATTGCCTGCACTGAAGACAAACCCAGATAAAACAATACAAACGTGTCACATTACCTGTCACTGAAAACAAAGCCATATAAAACAATACAGACGTGTCACATTACCTGCACTGAAGACAAAGACGGATAAAACAATACAGACGTGTCACATTACCTGCCACTGAAGACAAACCCAGATAAAACAATACAGACGTGTCACATTACCTGTGACTGAAGACAAACCCAGATAAAACAATACAGACGTGTTACATTGCCTGCACTGAAGACAAACCCAGATAAAACAATACAAACGTGTCACATTACCTGTCACTGAAAACAAAGCCAGATAAAACAATACAGACGTGTCACATTACCTGCACTGAAGACAAAGCCACTTAAAACAATACAAACGTGTCACATTACCTGTCACTGAAAACAAAGCCAGATAAAACAATACAGACGTGTCACATTACCTGCCACTGAAGACAAACCCAGATAAAACAATACAAACGTGTCACATTACCTGTCACTGAAAACAAAGCCAGATAAAACAATACAGACGTGTCACATTACCTGCCTCTGAAGACAAACCCAGATAAAACAATACAGACGTGTTACATTACCTGCACTGAAGACAAAGACGGATAAAACAATACAGACGTGTCACATTACCTGTCACTGAAAACAAAGCCAGATAAAACAATACAGACGTGTCATATTACATGCACTGAAGACAACTCAAGATAAAACAATACAGACGTGTCACAGTACCTGTCACTGAAGACAAACCAAGATAAAATAATACGAACAGGTCACAGTACCTGCCACTGAAGACAACCCCAGATTAAACAATACAAACGTGTCACATTACCTGCCACTAAAGACAAAGCCAGATAGAACAATACAGACGTGTCACATTACCTGCACTGAAGACAAACCCAGGTAAAACAATACAAACGTGTAACATCGCCTGCACTGAAGTCAAAGCCACATAAAACAATACAGACGTGTCATTTTACCTGCACTGAAGACAAACCCAGATAAAACAATACAAACGTGTAACATTACCTGCACTGAAGACAAAATCACATAAATCAATACAGACGTGTCACATTACCTGCACTGAAGACAAACCCAGGTAAAACAATACAAACGTGTAACATCGCCTGCACTGAAGTCAAGGCCACATAAAACAATACAGACGTGTCATTTTACCTGCACTGAAGACAAACCCAGATAAAACAATACAAACGTGTAACATTACCTGCACTGAAGACAAAATCACATAAAACAATACAGACGTGTTACATTACATGCCACTGATAACAAAGCCAGATAAAACAATAAATACGTGTTACACCACCTGCACTGAAGACAAAGCCACATAAAACAATACAGACGTGTCACATTACATGCCACTGAAGACAAATCCACATAAAACAATACAAACGTGTAACATCACCTGCACTGAAGACAAAGCCACATAAAACAATACAAACGTGTAACATCACCTGCACTGAAGACAAAGCCAGATACATCAATACAGACGTTTTACATTACCTGCACTAAGACAAACCCAGGTAAAACAATACAGACGTGTCACATTACCTGCACTGAAGACAAACCCAGGTAAAGCAATACAGACGTGTTACATTACCTGCACTGAAGACAAAGACACATAAAACAATACAGACGTGTTACATTACATGCCACTGGAAACAAAGCCAGATAAAAAAATACATACGTGTTACATCACCTGCACTGAAGACAAAGCCACATAAAACAATACAGACGTGTCACATTACCTGTCACTGAAGACAAACCCACATAAAACAATACATACGTGTTACATCACCTGCACTGAAGACAAAGCCACATAAAACAATACAGACGTGTCACAGTACCTGCACTGAAGACAAAGTCAGATAAAACAATACAGACGTGTCACATTACCTGCACTGAAGACAAAGTCAGATAAAACAATACAGACGTGTCACAGTACCTGCACTGAAGACAAACCCAGATAAAACAATACAGACGTGTCACAGTACCTGCACTGAAGACAAATCCACTTAAAACAATACAGACGTGTCACATTACCTGGCACTGAAGACAAAGCCGGATAAAACAATACAGACGTGTTACATTACCTGCACTGAAGACAAATCCACTTAAAACAATACAGACGTGTCACATTACCTGGCACTGAAGACAAAGCCGGATAAAACAATACAGACGTGTCACATCACCTGCACTGAAGACAAACCCAGATAAAACAATACAGACGTGTCATATTACCTGCACTGAAGACAAACCCAGATAAAACAATACATACGTGTCACATTACCTGTCACTGAAGACAAAGCCGGATAAAACAATACAAACGTGTCACATTACCTCTCACTGAAGACAAAGCCACATAAAACAATACAGACGTGTCACATTACCTGTCACTGAAGACAAAGCCACATAAAACAATACAGACGTGTCACATTACATGCACTGAAGACAAATCCACTTAAAACAATACAGACGTGTCACATTACCTGGCACTGAAGACAAAGCCGGATAAAACAATACAGACGTGTTACATTACCTGCACTGAAGACAAAGCCAGATAAAACAATACAGACGTGTTACATTACCTGCACTGAAGACAAAGACAGATAAAACAATACAGACGTGTCACAGTACCTGCACTGAAGACAAACCCAGGTAAAACAATACAGACGTGTCACATTACCTGCACTGAAGACAAACCCACATAAAACAATACATACGTGTCACATTACCTGTCACTGAAGACAAAGCCGGATAAAACAATACTTACGTGTCACATTACCTGCACTGAAGACAAACCCACATAAAACAATACATACGTGTCACATTACCTGTCACTGAAAACAAAGCCACATAAAACAATACAGACGTGTCTCATTACCTGCACTGAAGACAAACCCACTTAAAACAATACAGACGTGTTACACTACCTGCACTGAAGACAAAGCCAGATAAAACAATACAGACGTGTTACATTACCTGCACTGAGGACAAATCCACATAAAACAATACAAACGTGTAACATCACCTGCACTGAAGACAAAGCCACATAAAACAATACAAACGTGTAACATCACCTGCACTGAAGACAAAGCCAGATACATCAATACAGACGTTTTACATTACCTGCACTAAGACAAACCCAGGTAAAACAATACAGACGTGTCACATTACCTGCACTGAAGACAAACCCAGGTAAAGCAATACAGACGTGTTACATTACCTGCACTGAAGACAAAGACACATAAAACAATACAGACGTGTTACATTACATGCCACTGGAAACAAAGCCAGATAAAAAAATACATACGTGTTACATCACCTGCACTGAAGACAAAGCCACATAAAACAATACAGACGTGTCACATTACCTGTCACTGAAGACAAACCCACATAAAACAATACATACGTGTTACATCACCTGCACTGAAGACAAAGCCACATAAAACAATACAGACGTGTCACATTACCTGGCACTGAAGACAAAGCCGGATAAAACAATACAGACGTGTTACATTACCTGCACTGAAGACAAATCCACATAAAACAATACAGACGTGTCACATTACCTGGCACTGAAGACAAAGACACATAAAACAATACAGACGTGTTACATTACATGCCACTGGAAACAAAGCCAGATAAAAAAATACATACGTGTTACATCACCTGCACTGAAGACAAAGCCACATAAAACAATACAGACGTGTCACATTACCTGTCACTGAAGACAAACCCACATAAAACAATACATACGTGTTACATCACCTGCACTGAAGACAAAGCCACATAAAACAATACAGACGTGTCACATTACCTGGCACTGAAGACAAAGCCGGATAAAACAATACAGACGTGTTACATTACCTGCACTGAAGACAAATCCACATAAAACAATACAGACGTGTCACATTACCTGGCACTGAAGACAAATCCACTTAAAACAATACAGACGTGTCACATTACCTGGCACTGAAGACAAATCCACTTAAAACAATACAGACGTGTCACATTACCTGTCACTGAAGACAAATCAACTTAAAACAATACAGACGTGTCACATTACCTGGCACTGAAGACAAAGCCGGATAAAACAATACAGACGTGTCACATCACCTGCACTGAAGACAAACCCAGATAAAACAATACAGACGTGTCATATTACCTGCACTGAAGACAAACCCAGATAAAACAATACATACGTGTCACATTACCTGTCACTGAAGACAAAGCCGGATAAAACAATACAAACGTGTCACATTACCTCTCACTGAAGACAAAGCCACATAAAACAATACAGACGTGTCACATTACCTGTCACTGAAGACAAAGCCACATAAAACAATACAGACGTGTCACATTACATGCACTGAAGACAAATCCACTTAAAACAATACAGACGTGTCACATTACCTGGCACTGAAGACAAAGCCGGATAAAACAATACAGACGTGTTACATTACCTGCACTGAAGACAAAGCCAGATAAAACAATACAGACGTGTTACATTACCTGCACTGAAGACAAAGACAGATAAAACAATACAGACGTGTCACATTACCTGCACTGAAGACAAACCCAGGTAAAACAATACAGACGTGTCACATTACCTGCACTGAAGACAAACCCACATAAAACAATACATACGTGTCACATTACCTGTCACTGAAGACAAATCCACTTAAAACAATACAGACGTGTCTCATTACCTGGCACTGAAGACAAAGCCAGATACATCAATACAGACGTTTTACATTACCTGCACTAAGACAAACCCAGGTAAAACAATACAGACGTGTCACATTACCTGCACTGAAGACAAAGCCAGATAAAACAATACAGACGTGTCACATCACCTGCACTGAAGACAAAGCCACATAAAACAATACAGACGTGTTACATTACCTGCACTGAAGACAAAGCCACATAAAACAATACAGACGTGTCACATTACCTGGCACTGAAGTCAAACCCACATAAAACAATACAGACGTGTCACATCACCTGCACTGAAGACAAACCCAGGTAAAACAATACAGACGTGTTACATTACCTGCACTGAAGACAAAGCCACATAAAACAATACAGAGGTGTTACATTACCTGCACTGAAGACAAAGCCACATAAAACAATACAGACGTGTCACATTACCTGCACTGAAGGCAAATCCACATAAAACAATACAGACGTGTCACATTACCTAGCACTGAAGACAAATCCACTTAAAACAATACAGACGTGTCACATTACCTGTCACTGAAGACAAAGCCGGATAAAACAATACAGACGTGTCACATCACCTGCACTGAAGACAAACCCAGATAAAACAATACAGACGTGTCATATTACCTGCACTGAAGACAAACCCAGATAAAACAATACATACGTGTCACATTACCTGTCACTGAAGACAAAGCCGGATAAAACAATACAAACGTGTCACATTACCTGTCACTGAAGACAAAGCCACATAAAACAATACAGACGTGTCACATTACCTGTCACTGAAGACAAAGCCACATAAAACAATACAGACGTGTCACATTACCTGTCACTGAAGACAAAGCCACTTAAAACAATACATACGTGTCACATTACCTGGCACTGAAGACAAAGCCGGATAAAACAATACAGACGTGTCACATTACCTGTCACTGAAGACAAAGCCAGATAAAACAATACAGACGTGTTACATTACCTGCACTGAAGACAAAGCCAGATAAAACAATACAGACGTGTTACATTACCTGCACTGAAGACAAAGCCAGATAAAACAATACAGACGTGTTACATTACCTGCACTGAAGACAAAGACAGATAAAACAATACAGACGTGTCACAGTACCTGCACTGAAGACAAACCCAGGTAAAACAATACAGACGTGTCACATTACCTGCACTGAAGACAAAGCCGGATAAAACAATACTTACGTGTCACATTACCTGCACTGAAGACAAACCCAGGTAAAACAATACAGACGTGTCACATTACCTGCACTGAAGACAAAGCCGGATAAAACAATACATACGTGTCACATTACCTGTCACTGAAGACAAAGCCGGATAAAACAATACTTACGTGTCACATTACCTGCACTGAAGACAAACCCACATAAAACAATACATACGTGTCACATTACCTGTCACTGAAAACAAAGCCACATAAAACAATACAGACGTGTCTCATTACCTGCACTGAAGACAAACCCACATAAAACAATACAGACGTGTCTCATTACCTGGCACTGAAGACAAAGCCGGATAAAACAATACAGACGTGTTATATTACCTGCACTGAAGACAAAGCCAGATAAAACAATACAGACGTGTTACATTACCTGCACTGAAGACAAATCCACATAAAACAATACAGACGTGTCTCATTACCTGCACTGAAGACAAATCCGGATAAAACAATACAGACGTGTTACATTACCTGCACTGAAGACAAATCCACTTAAAACAATACAGACGTGTCACATTACCTACACTGAAGACAAACCCAGATAAAACAATACAGACGTGTCACATTACCTGGCACTGAAGTCAAACCCACATAAAACAATACAGACATGTTACATCACCTGCACTGAAGTCAAACCCACATAAAACAATACAGACATGTTACATCACCTGCACTGAAGACAAATCCACATAAAACAATACAGACGTGTCACAGTACCTGCACTGAAGACAAATCCACTTAAAACAATACAGACGTGTCACATTACCTGGCACTGAAGACAAACCCAGATAAAACAATACATACGTGTCACATCACCTGCACTAAAGACAAATCCACTTAAAACAATACAGACGTGTCACAGTAACTGGCACTGAAGACAAAGCCGGATAAAACAATACAGACGTGTTACATTACCTGCACTAAAGACAAATCCACTTAAAACAATACAGACGTGTCTCATTACCTGCACTGAAGAGTAAGCCACATAAAACAATACAGACGTGTCACATCACCTGCACTGAAGACAAAGCCAGATAAAACAATACATACGTGTTGCATTACCTGCACTGAAGACAAAGCCACATAAAACAATACATACGTGTCACATTACCTGTCACTGAAGAAATAGCCACATAAAACAATACCGACATGTCACAGACCTGTCACTAAAGACAAAGCCACATAAAACAATACAGACGTGTCACATTACCTGCACTGAAGACAAACCCAGATAAAACAATACAGACGTGTTACATTACCTGCACTGAAGACAAAGCCACATAAAACAATACATACGTGTCACATTACCTGTCACTGAAGAAAAAGCCACATAAACCAATACAGACGTGTCACAGACCTGTCACTGAAGACAAAGCCAAATAAAACAATACAGACGTGTCACATTACCTGCATTGAAGACAAAGCCGGATAAAACTATACAGACGTGTCAAATTACCTGCACTGAAGAAAAACCCAGATAAAACAATACAGACGTGTTACACTACCTGCACTGAAGACAAACCCAGGTAAAACAATACAGACGTGTCACATTACCTGCACTGAAGACAAAGCCAGATAAAACAATACAAACGTGTCACATTACCTGTCACTGAAGACAAACCCGGATAAAACAATACAAACGTGTAACATCACCTGCACTGAAGACAAACCCAGATAAAACTATACAAACGTGTAACATCACCTGCACTGAAGACAAAGCCACATAAAACAAAAAGACGTGTCACAGTAACTGGCACAAATTATCTGGCTTAACCACCAGTGTCTTATGATGAACACAGTTTTCAAAAATGTTGTGTAAACTTATTCACTGTAGACTTATTGTACATTTCTTTGTTATACATTTGTTAATAGTTGAGAACAGGGAGATTTAAGAATACCGTTACATCAACTACGTGGGAAAGAAAAATTGCGGAAGTTAACAATAGGATAGATATAAAATAACATTCTGTTTTTACCGTATAATGAGCAATTTGATCTGTCCGCAGGGCTTTATTCACATGCTGAATTTGCACTTTCGCACTCTTGAACATTTGATATATAAGTCAGATAAAACAATACAGACGTGTCACATTACCTGGCACTGAAGACAAAGCCGGATAAAACAATACAGACGTGTTACATTACATGCACTGAAGACAGCCGGATAAAACAATACAGACGTGTCACATCACCTGCACTGAAGACAAAGCCGGATAAAACAATACAGACGTGTTACATTACCTGCACTGAAGACAAATCCACTTAAAACAATACAGACGTGTCACATTACCTGGCACTGAAGACAAAGCCGGATAAAACAATACAGACGTGTCACATCACCTGCACTGAAGACAAAGCCGGATAAAACAATACAGACGTGTCACATCACCTGCACTGAAGACAAACCCAGATAAAACAATACAGACGTGTCATATTACCTGCACTGAAGACAAACCCAGATAAAACAATACAGACGTGTCATATTACCTGCACTGAAGACAAACCCAGATAAAACAATACAGACGTGTCACATTACCTGTCACTGAAGACAAAGCCGGATAAAACAATACAAACGTGTCACATTACCTGTCACTGAAGACAAAGCCACATGAAACAATACAGACGTGTCACATTACCTGTCACTGAAGACAAAGCCACATAAAACAATACAGACGTGTCACATTACCTGTCACTGAAGACAAAGCCACATAAAACAATACAGACGTGTTACATTACCTGCACTGAAGACAAAGCCAGATAAAACAATACAGACGTGTTACATTACCTGCACTGAAGACAAATCCACTTAAAACAATACAGACGTGTCACATCACCTGCACTGAAGACAAATCCACTTAAAACAATACAGACGTGTCACATTACCTGGCACTGAAGACAAAGCCGGATAAAACAATACAGACGTGTTACATTACCTGCACTGAAGACAAAGCCAGATAAAACAATACAGACGTGTTACATTACCTGCACTGAAGACAAAGCCGGATAAAACAATACTTACGTGTCACATTACCTGCACTGAAGACAAACCCAGGTAAAACAATACAGACGTGTCACATTACCTGCACTGAAGACAAAGCCGGATAAAACAATACATACGTGTCACATTACCTGTCACTGAAGACAAAGCCGGATAAAACAATACTTACGTGTCACATTACCTGCACTGAAGACAAACCCACATAAAACAATACATACGTGTCACATTACCTGTCACTGAAAACAAAGCCACATAAAACAATACAGACGTGTCTCATTACCTGCACTGAAGACAAACCCACATAAAACAATACAGACGTGTCTCATTACCTGGCACTGAAGACAAAGCCGGATAAAACAATACAGACGTGTTACATTACCTGCACTGAAGACAAAGCCAGATAAAACAATACAGACGTGTTACATTACCTGCACTGAAGACAAATCCACATAAAACAATACAGACGTGTCTCATTACCTGCACTGAAGACAAATCCGGATAAAACAATACAGACGTGTTACATTACCTGCACTGAAGACAAATCCACTTAAAACAATACAGACGTGTCACATTACCTACACTGAAGACAAACCCAGATAAAACAATACAGACGTGTCACATTACCTGGCACTGAAGTCAAACCCACATAAAACAATACAGACATGTTACATCACCTGCACTGAAGTCAAACCCACATAAAACAATACAGACATGTTACATCACCTGCACTGAAGACAAATCCACATAAAACAATACAGACGTGTCACAGTACCTGCACTGAAGACAAATCCACTTAAAACAATACAGACGTGTCACATTACCTGGCACTGAAGACAAACCCAGATAAAACAATACATACGTGTCACATCACCTGCACTAAAGACAAATCCACTTAAAACAATACAGACGTGTCACAGTAACTGGCACTGAAGACAAAGCCGGATAAAACAATACAGACGTGTTACATTACCTGCACTAAAGACAAATCCACTTAAAACAATACAGACGTGTCTCATTACCTGCACTGAAGAGTAAGCCACATAAAACAATACAGACGTGTCACATCACCTGCACTGAAGACAAAGCCAGATAAAACAATACATACGTGTTGCATTACCTGCACTGAAGACAAAGCCACATAAAACAATACATACGTGTCACATTACCTGTCACTGAAGAAATAGCCACATAAAACAATACCGACATGTCACAGACCTGTCACTAAAGACAAAGCCACATAAAACAATACAGACGTGTCACATTACCTGCACTGAAGACAAACCCAGATAAAACAATACAGACGTGTTACATTACCTGCACTGAAGACAAAGCCACATAAAACAATACATACGTGTCACATTACCTGTCACTGAAGAAAAAGCCACATAAACCAATACAGACGTGTCACAGACCTGTCACTGAAGACAAAGCCAAATAAAACAATACAGACGTGTCACATTACCTGCATTGAAGACAAAGCCGGATTAAACTATACAGACGTGTCAAATTACCTGCACTGAAGAAAAACCCAGATAAAACAATACAGACGTCTTACACTACCAGCACTGAAGACAAACCCAGGTAAAACAATACAGACGTGTCACATTACCTGCACTGAAGACAAAGCCAGATAAAACAATACAAACGTGTCACATTACCTGTCAATGAAGACAAACCCGGATAAAACAATACAAACGTGTAACATCACCTGCACTGAAGACAAACCCAGATAAAACTATACAAACGTGTAACATCACCTGCACTGAAGACAAAGCCACATAAAACAAAAAGACGTGTCACAGTAACTGGCACAAATTATCTGGCTTAACCACCAGTGTCTTATGATGAACACAGTTTTCAAAAATGTTGTGTAAACTTATTCACTGTAGACTTATTGTACATTTCTTTGTTATACATTTGTTAATAGTTGAGAACAGGGAGATTTAAGAATACCGTTACATCAACTACGTGGGAAAGAAAAATTGCGGAAGTTAACAATAGGATAGATATAAAATAACATTCTGTTTTTACCGTATAATGAGCAATTTGATCTGTCCGCAGGGCTTTATTCACATGCTGAATTTGCACTTTCGCACTCTTGAACATTTGATATATAAGTCAGATAAAACAATACAGACGTGTCACATTACCTGGCACTGAAGACAAAGCCGGATAAAACAATACAGACGTGTTACATTACATGCACTGAAGACAGCCGGATAAAACAATACAGACGTGTCACATCACCTGCACTGAAGACAAAGCCGGATAAAACAATACAGACGTGTTACATTACCTGCACTGAAGACAAATCCACTTAAAACAATACAGACGTGTCACATTACCTGGCACTGAAGACAAAGCCGGATAAAACAATACAGACGTGTCACATCACCTGCACTGAAGACAAAGCCGGATAAAACAATACAGACGTGTCACATCACCTGCACTGAAGACAAACCCAGATAAAACAATACAGACGTGTCATATTACCTGCACTGAAGACAAACCCAGATAAAACAATACAGACGTGTCATATTACCTGCACTGAAGACAAACCCAGATAAAACAATACAGACGTGTCACATTACCTGTCACTGAAGACAAAGCCGGATAAAACAATACAAACGTGTCACATTACCTGTCACTGAAGACAAAGCCACATGAAACAATACAGACGTGTCACATTACCTGTCACTGAAGACAAAGCCACATAAAACAATACAGACGTGTCACATTACCTGTCACTGAAGACAAAGCCACATAAAACAATACAGACGTGTTACATTACCTGCACTGAAGACAAAGCCAGATAAAACAATACAGACGTGTTACATTACCTGCACTGAAGACAAATCCACTTAAAACAATACAGACGTGTCACATCACCTGCACTGAAGACAAATCCACTTAAAACAATACAGACGTGTCACATTACCTGGCACTGAAGACAAAGCCGGATAAAACAATACAGACGTGTTACATTACCTGCACTGAAGACAAAGCCAGATAAAACAATACAGACGTGTTATATTACCTGCACTGAAGACAAAGACAGATGAAACAATACAGACGTGTCACAGTACCTGCACTGAAGACAAACCCAGGTGAAACAATACAGACGTGTCACATTACCTGCACTGAAGACAAACCCACATAAAACAATACATACGTGTCACATTACCTGTCACTGAAGACAAAGCCGGATAAAACAATACTTACGTGTCACATTACCTGCACTGAAGACAAACCCACATAAAACAATACATACGTGTCACATTACCTGTCACTGAAAACAAAGCCACATAAAACAATACAGACGTGTCTCATTACCTGCACTGAAGACAAACCCACTTAAAACAATACAGACGTGTCACATTACCTGGCACTGAAGACAAAGCCGGATAAAACAATACAGACGTGTTACATTACCTGCACTGAAGACAAAGCCAGATAAAACAATACAGACGTGTTACATTACCTGCGCTGAAGACAAATCCAAATAAAACAATACAGACGTGTCTCATTACCTGCACTGAAGACAAATCCGGATAAAACAATACAGACGTGTTACATTACCTGCACTGAAGACAAATCCACATAAAACAATACAGACGTGTCACATTACATGCACTGAAGAAAAATCCACTTAAAACAATACAGACGTGTCACATTACCTGGCACTGAAGTCAAACCCACATAAAACAATACAGACATGTTACATCACCTGCACTGAAGACAAATCCACATAAAACAATACAGACGTGTCACAGTACCTGCACTGAAGAAAAATCCACTTAAAACAATACAGACGTGTCACATTACCTGGCACTGAAGACAAACCCAGATAAAACAATACATACGTGTCACATCACCTGCACTAAAGACAAATCCACTTAAAACAATACAGACGTGTCACAGTAACTGGCACTGAAGACAAAGCCGGATAAAACAATACAGACGTGTTACATTACCTGCACTAAAGACAAATCCACTTAAAACAATACAGACGTGTCTCATTACCTGCACTGAAGATAAAGCCACATAAAACAATACAGACGTGTCACATCACCTGCACTGAAGACAAAGCCAGATAAAACAATACATACGTGTTGCATTACCTGCACTGAAGACAAAGCCACATAAAACAATACATACGTGTCACATTACCTGTCACTGAAGAAATAGCCACATAAAACAATACCGACATGTCACAGACCTGTCACTAAAGACAAAGCCACATAAAACAATACAGACGTGTCACATTACCTGCACTGAAGACAAACCCAGATAAAACAATACAGACGTGTTACATTACCTGCACTGAAGACAAAGCCACATAAAACAATACATACGTGTCACATTACCTGTCACTGAAGAAAAAGCCACATAAACCAATACAGACGTGTCACAGACCTGTCACTGAAGACAAAGCCAAATAAAACAATACAGACGTGTCACATTACCTGCACTGAAGACAAAGCCGGATAAAACTATACAGACGTGTCAAATTACCTGCACTGAAGAAAAACCCAGATAAAACAATACAGACGTGTTACACTACCTGCACTGAAGACAAACCCAGGTAAAACAATACAGACGTGTCACATTACCTGCACTGAAGACAAAGCCAGATAAAACAATACAAACGTGTCACATTACCTGTCACTGAAGACAAACCCGGATAAAACAATACAAACGTGTAACATCACCTGCACTGAAGACAAACCCAGATAAAACTATACAAACGTGTAACATCACCTGCACTGAAGACAAAGCCACATAAAACAAAAAGACGTGTCACAGTAACTGGCACAAATTATCTGGCTTAACCACCAGTGTCTTATGATGAACACAGTTTTCAAAAATGTTGTGTAAACTTATTCACTGTAGACTTATTGTACATTTCTTTGTTATACATTTGTTAATAGTTGAGAACAGGGAGATTTAAGAATACCGTTACATCAACTACGTGGGAAAGAAAAATTGCGGAAGTTAACAATAGGATAGATATAAAATAACATTCTGTTTTTACCGTATAATGAGCAATTTGATCTGTCCGCAGGGCTTTATTCACATGCTGAATTTGCACTATCGCACTCTTGAACATTTGATATATAAGACATATTTGTTTTTTCAATTGTACGTGGAGAAATTGTGGAAAATATTACTTATTTACGTTAACCGTTTAAGAACAAAAGTATGTCTTTAATCGTTTGAAGGCAGACCTTTTGTAGTCAACTGTGACAAAATTGCCTTATTTATAAATGTATTTGTTTTTTTTTTAAATTTTAAAGAATTTCTTTAGTGCGTTTTATCTGTTATTTGCTGGGTTTCTTTGTTTTTTACTTTGAAAATGTTTTACATTTTTGAAGACTGTTCTATTCCCAATTGTAGATTGCTTGTTTTGAAATTATAAATAGGACATGTCGATTATATCTTTTTACACGAACCTATTTCCAACGTGGAAAGTATAGACAGGCATACCTGACAAGGGTCGAAAAATTACTTAGAAGATTTGCTTTTTCAAATTATATGCGAATATTTAGTCTTGCAAGGTGGTCATCTTAATGGAAAAGTGGTTTAATAAATCCAATACCAATCCTCAAACCAAAATGACGATAACATTTGTTGAACACCATGATTCCCGTGTGTTGTGTAAAATATATATTGTAACGATGTTAAATCAGTGTTTAATTACTTTACTATAATGTAATGCCATTAGCAGAATGGATTAAGAAGTGTACAGTTGTAAAAACATATACTCTCTTTTATCAGATTAAATTTAATTGATCTAAAATATAATCATCTTCAATTTGTGTGTGTTCGCTGTGATGTGTTTTACAAGCTTCAAAGATCTGGCGAACAAAGAAAATGTAACTCCCGTCAAATCACTGCACAGCGATTTAAGATTTACTGTTCGTATGAACAACGACCTAAGTGAAGTGTACGCTGGGGTAAAACAAGGCTGCATATTGTCGCCTGCAAATTGTTCTCTATACATAAACGATTTGACAGAACGTATTAAGTCTTGTGTGAACAGCAGTGTGAACATAGACGATATACCATTAAGTATTCTTCTATATGCAGAATCGTGTTTATAAGCACCAGAGTTTTCAGAATCGTGTTTATAAGCACCAGAGTTTTCAGAATCGTGTTTATAAGCACCAGAGTTTTCAGAATCGTGTTTATAAGCACCAGAGTTTTCAAAGTATGTTCCATAGTGATTATCGTTTTTAAGACCAAAATTGTTCTGATGCTTCCAGTTGGCTTATTGTGATTGTAACTGGAGTATATATTAAGATATTTTTATCACTGGGTATATAATAATATTTTTTATAAATCTTAACTAAAAATGTTCTTCCACTTATATCGTTACAATTAAACTAAATTATCTTTAATATATAGAGAAAACCCCCGACCTTCGAATACTGGCAATCCTTGTCAATTAAGAATAGATTTAAGTACACCCTGCCCTCAGTGAGATTCGAACGCCCAGGAAGTAGTATTTTAGCTATACCCATTGCGAAAGCAAATTAAAAAATAATTTTAAAAATAAGAACATGGGACCAGAAATCTATAAATCAAGTAAGTAATAACCGAGGTGATGGTCATGGTGGTGGATGTGAAATTATTAGTAGCTGTAGAAAATAATGATTTGTGTACCGATATACTGTTGCAAGGAGCCAAATATATGACGAAAAGATTCTAGATGAACGTTAATTGCAGAGTTTTTTAGATTTTATCCCCTACTACCAAAATTTTTTACTTTTTAATATAAATATTCATTTTTAGCACGCCGCGCCATACTCCGCCATCTTTGAATTTGGAATTAAAAAAAATTTTTTTAACAATATCACACATTTTTTATTGGATTTTATCCATTGATCCTTTATATTTTAGTAATGTAATATACTTTGCATTCTATAAATTTGAGTCAAATACAGTTTAAGTCTGACCTTTCGACATCCACGAGTCAGTTATTTCTTGCATACAGAATTTATACAATAAACTGATACTTGGCATATCAACCCATGGCTTATCCCTAGGTGCTGCTTCATATTATACATTAGTCCTATTATATAATTGCTAAATAGTCAGTCTAGTATTTTGATGTATATAGATTGTAGATATTGAATGCAGTAAATCGATTTCTCACATGAGGATAGTTCACTTTCTGCTCACCCATTTTTGCCTGGTTATAATTACTTCTTGCCTTGCTTATGTTTTCAGCCTCTCTCATTCAACCCCCACCTCGCGTTCAAAATTCGTCTTCCTAAGGTCGACAGTGGGACTTACCCAAGCGTACCTTAGTATTTGACTTACAAACCTATAATTGTTAAGGGATGTCATTCATTGGACAAAAAAATCAAACGCATGTCTGAGGCAAAACTTACGTAAGCTTATTAGTGCCAAAAATATTTATTTATTTTTTATTTTTTACACTTTAATCTGTAAGTTTTACACTTTAATCTATAAGTTTTACACTTTAATCTGTAAAGTTTACACTTTAATCTGTAAAATTTACACTTTAATCTGTAAATTTTACACTTTAATCTGTAAAATTTATACTTTATTCTGTAAAATTTACACTTTATTCTGTAAATTTTACACTTTGGGTTTTTATTACATACGCCAGCATTTAACTCTATGATTTTTTGAGAGAACCCATCTACATGTATACAGATGTGCATTTTTATTCCATACCGTGAAAGTTTATCATACCCGTCAATGTGCCAAACCGAATTGAACCTTTAATGGAATATGTTCTTCTTCTGAGTCTTCTTTTTTCCAGTATTCAATACCTTCAGGATCAATAATTTGCAACAAATAGCGAACCGGCTTTTGGTCCACAACCAATTCCCTGTCTAGACACTTTATGTGCATCAAACGATATCCATTCATTTACCAGTGATTTTCACATTGTAGAAGTAAAAATAATGCAATCTCTAAAAAGTCACTTTTAAACTTACGACGATAAAGTCCTAAATTTTTCGTTAATCTTTCAAGCGTACGAATATTTATGTAATGTCATGTAATTCTTCTAAACATTTAACTATTTCACTGTATTTTAGGCCTAATTTGAAATATTCTTTAATCAAATTTTCCCGGTCCATTTCTTCACTGTCATATATTTGACTATCTTACTGTATTGAAGGATTAATTAGAAATATTCTATAATTAAAGTTTCCAGGTCTACTTATAACTAATGTTATGGAAAGAAATGGCTTTTTCAGAATCAGCAATATTTACATGTATAAAAAGTACACATAAAAGTGAAATAGTGTTAATTTTAAATGTACAAGTGTAAATTTTAAAGAAAATGTATAACTTACAGAATATTGTGTAAATTGTACAGAATAAAGTATAAAATTTACAGAAAAAAGTGTAAAATTTACAGAATAAAGTGTAAAATTTACAGATTAAAGTGTAAATTTTGCAGAATTAAGTATAAAATTTACAGAATAAAGTGTAAAATTTACAGATTAAAGTGTAAATTTTGCAGAATAAAGTATAAAATTTACAGATTATTCTGTAAAATTTACAGATTAAAGTGTAAATTTTACAGAATAAAGTGTAAATTTTACAAGATAAAGTATAAAATTAATAGATTAATTTACAGATTAAAGTGTAAATTTTACAGAATAAAGTATAAAATTTACAGATTAAAATGTAAAATTTAGAAATTAAAGTGTAAAATTTACAGAATAAAGTATAAAATTTACAAAATAAAGTATAAATTTTACAGATTAAAGTGTAAAATTTACAGATTAAAGTATAAATTTTACAAATTAAAGTGTAAAAAATAAAAAATAAATAAATATTTTTTGGCACTAATACGCTTCCGTAAAAACTAAGGAAATTTATTAATAAACCTACTGAAGCCCCAGCAGGAAAGAAAATTCTAACACCTATATTGCTTTGCGACAGCAAAGGACACAACCTAGAGCGCCAAGTAGCAAGCCCTGTTGCTCAAGCCATTAAGTGGTATTCAAGGTCGAGCAGAACATCAAGCGATACTCTGCAATGGGTTCGAGATAACCTTAGTCATGTTGTTGATTCTTATGATAACGTCTCTCTATATATCTGGGTCGGCACATGCGATTTAACAAGTTTTGACGGGAAATACATATCCCTCCGATCAGAGAGACTCACTCTGCAGTTGAGAAATTGATAGATAACTTCAAGAAAATTGTGGACATTTTCAAGCAATATCCCGAGTGTAAATTAACCTTTTTGGAATTACCCGTTTACTCCATATTCGAATATAGTAAACAGAAAGGACACAAAGATCCGAACAAATTTATTCACACCGATGATACGCTTATCAGACAAGTACATTCTGTAAACACAAATATCAGGGAAATAAACCTATCATTGAATACTTTTACTCCTAATTTCTGCCAGGATTTAAACCGAGGTACCCAGAAACACTCTAAAAACCAGCATATAAGATTAAGAGACAGATATAACTTCACCTTGTACAAAGACGGAGAGCACCCAGATATATTGCTGTCGAAAGTGTGGTTAAAAAAGATCTGCATCAAAATTAAAGACGAGTGTTGGACATCTACCCAGGTGTAAACTGGTCACTTAGACCTTTGGTTTTTACTTTTTCTTCATATATATTTTATTTTGCTTAACAATCTTTATACTGTGTTCGTTTACACTACGGCTCCAAGTACTGGGGTTTAAATTTATGTCTGGCAGTCCCTACATTTTCAACCTAAAACTCACTGAAACTAGTCTGACATCATGTCCAACGACAGGGTGACAACAAGGAAAGGTAAAACAAGACCTGAACCCTCAACGGCTATTACTGGGTATAATGTGAGATCTGAGAAAGCTATGCAACAAAAACTCGAGGCAACAAATCGCCCACACATTGAGTGCGAGCTAAAAGAGAAAAATCTAATAATATCCTTTTCTACTGCCGCATTTGAGTCGTTTAGAAATATTCTCCAAAACTATGCATGTAAAAGCCCATTTAAAAATATCAACTTTGATTGTACGGTACGAAACTCCAAGGACAACTCCATCAGAGCAGAAGAGGCCTACTCTGTAGTAAAAGAAGGCACGCAACTATATATGATAAATTTGTACCTCACATCATCACGCTCACAAGTAAACGGATCTAGCATGTATATATTCATAAATGAACACTTACCCTCAGTCATAAACGAGATGGAAAACCATGGAAACTTTGATGGACTGAACAATGTTCTTCGTGAGAAAATTAATGATCTATTAAAAATAGAAAATGAGAGGGATGAAGTTACCGGAACAAATCGTGAGCAAAAGAGGGCAGTTAAAAGAGGAAAGAAGTCTAATTCTATTAGCCTCTTGTCATCACTGCAATACAACAACCAGGGTCTACATGGTATAGAAAACAACAACTCAATACCTGCAATCTTGCCTCAGTCAACCCACAACATAGACCAACTATCATACTCAACAAATATAAACTGTCTAGTTTGTGAACAAGAATGCATTACTGACTATTCTATGTGATGCCTGCAATACATGGCTTCACTACAAGTGTGAAAGACTCTCGAAAGACGAACTTAAATATCTCAACTCAAATCCTAGCGAACTATATACTTGTACATCATGTAGAGATCTGTTAATGTACGAATCTTACAATCGAGATGAAGATAGTTGTCTTGAATACGAACAAATGTACCTAAATGAGTTTATTTCAAATGACAATAATATTTCTGTAACAACCGGTAGCACAGCTCAACTTAAAACTAAAACTAGAACTACAGAAACCATAACTGATGTTACTATGAAGGAGATAGAAAAATTGGAAGAAATGCAGAAACAACACAAAAAAACTATGTCAAGGGAAAGAGAAGTCACTGCAAAAGAAAAGGTAATAAAAGAGAAGGAAAAGGAATTGAACGAGGTAACTTTAAAATTAGCTACAGCCCAAACCTATATTCTTAGCCTTGAGAAAAGGATAAATGATATGGAAACCTCAACTCTATACTCTCAAACTCAGGTTCATTCAAAAACGCAGAGCAGCTTAACTTCTGCTAGTCTTGAGAAACGAATTATAGAACTGGAACAAAAGCTTAATGAAGTATATAGAACCCCTCCACATATTCAAGTACCAAATATCGTAATAAATAACAATATTGGATGTAGAAATGAAGATATTCCTAAGATAACCTTAACAGACTCGAAACCTATAGATAGTACTGCAACTAGAACTACCGATACAGAAGTTCATACAACGAATAAAGGTGTAAGGATCAATACACCTATAAGGAACCAAATCAATGGCAATATAAACAACTCCAATAGTTCTTTTTTAGAAAGGGTGTACAATCATCCTCCTCCACGACTTCCGCTTCATTTGTCTCAAGAGAGACCGATACATCCATGTCACCAGCAACAGACCCAAATAAGGTCGTCGTACCCGAATCAGCAAATAGTGAGACCTGCAACCAGTTACTACACAGGTATACCACTTTATCTACATTCAACATCCAACGCCGTTTATCTTCAACAAATATTAAAGAGATCTGATAATGTTGCTATACAAGAACACTGGCTCTTTACATTTGAAAAACAAAAACTTCTCGATTTTAGCTCAGAAAATAACTACAGTGGTTTAATTAAAAGCTGTGATGAATACGAACATATCTTACCAAGAATAAGAACAAGAGGACATAGAGGCTGTGGACTATTGTGGAAAAAGTCTCTAGACCCATATATAACAAAACTTGATGATGGTTGTGAACGCATCTGCGTCATCAAAATAAGCTGTACTGAAAAACTGCTATGTATAATCTCTGCATACATGCCTACTAGAAATAGCTCTACTAATGATCGTTACCAAATATAACTATTGTAGAATACTACTTGCGGGGGATTTAAACGCCTCCTTTATTAGGTCAAATCCAACACAAAGAGATAGGCTCTTTATGAACGATATAACTGATTCTTACTGCCAGAGTCATATCCAGATGGTTACAGTGAGTCTCAAATAGACTATATTTTACCTTTAAAATGTGATGATTTTACTATAGATTTTATGGTACATAGTAGGGAGAGTCTTAACACCTCAACACACGACCCGGTTTCATGTAAAGTTGATACTGACCTCGCAATGATACATATTAAGAATGTAGATGGAGCAACATAGTCTACAAAGAAAATTTATTGGAATAAAATTGATAAACAACAGTACGAGGAATTTGTTACTAGAGAAATCAAGCAAGTGGATCTACTCAACATTTTTGACTGTGACGAGCAAATTAATGTGCTGGTGGACATTCTAAATAACTCTGTAGATAGATGTAAAAAGAAACATATTAACAGACCAAAAAGATACAGACCTTGGACACCATATATCCACTCTTTGTGTAAGATAAGTAAAAATACCCACTGGTAGTTTAAAAGAAGTGGCACCACAAGAATAAGGAAAATCCATTGTGGATTGACTGTATCATAGCTAAAAGAAACTTGCGTCGAGCTCAACGGCAAGAGGAGGCTAAACAAAGGAACAAATTATATTCTGATGTAATGGATACATACTTAGCAAACGACAAGCTCTTTTATAAACTAATAAATACGCAGAGAAATGGTAAAACACTAAATTTAACTGAACTTCAAGTAGATCACAATATTTTACAGAAACCAGAGGATATAGCTGAAGGGTGGGCAAGTTACTTCAAAACCCTGAGTAGGTGCTTGGAAAACGATAAATTCAACTCTAATTACTATGATTTTTTTCAACTTGATTTCGCTGAAATTGAAAAAAGATGCCATAATAATTATAAAACTGATACTGAATTCGTTAGCTTAAATTTATTACAAAAATTACTGTCGGAAAATCCCAAGATGAACAACTCCTAACAGCTGAACATCTAAGATATGGAGGACTCTCACTCGTTACAATATTAAAATCCATTTTTGATAAGATTGTTAACAAAGGAATAGTACCTCAGTGTTTTAAAACCGGAATTATTACACCAGTGTATAAGAAACAGGACAAACCTCTAAATGACACAAACTCATACAGAAGAATAACCGTATCCAGTGTCATTGGTAAACTTTTTGGAAAAGTAATACTGTATAAAATTAATCCACTATTGCGGGCTGTTCGGATCCTCTCCAACGTGGTTTTACTAAATCTGTTGCCCCAACAAATGCAGGCCTTCTTTTAACCGAAGCTATATCAGAATCACTTGACAATAACACTACTTTATATGCAGCTTTTATTGATGCCTCTAAAGCCTTCGACGTGGTGTGGCATGAATCTATGCTCCGTAAACTATTCTATACAGGTATTAAAGACGATATATGGTCAGTAATAAACTTGTCCTATAAGGAATTGAACTCCAGAGTAAAATGGGAAGAAATTATTTCGCAACCATTTCCTGAGCATCAAGGGGTCAGACAGGGCGGTATTTTATCTCCGGATTTATATAAAGTTTTCATAAACCCATTATTAGACTTATATAGGAAAAAATTTATTGGATTTCGTATCGGTATAGTTCAAGTAAACAGTCCTACCTGTGCTGATGACATCGTACTTCTTGGTCGTAGCCAATTGGAACTTCAAACAATGCTTCTCGTGCAAGAACAATATGAAAACAATGAACGGTATCTCATAAATGAAACAAAAAGTAAAATTATGACTTTTAATAGGAAAAAACATTCTCTAGAGGAAAAGTTTTCTCTCCATGGCCGCCATCTTAATCAAATATATACTTATACACATATAGGAATTGATAGACATGTACTTAGTCATGACCTGATAGCAAAGCGAATACAACTTGCAAGAAGAACCGTGTATGCAATGATTGGAACTGGTATGCATGGCTACAATGGACTAAATCCAAAAGTTATTATATATATGTGGAACATATTTGCTCGACCTAGAATGTTGTTCGGTTTAGACTGTATAGTATTGACAAACAAAGATTATCTACAAATCTCAACTTATCATAAAACACTCCTAAAGATGATCATGAACCTGCCAAGCCGTACTGCTGATGCATCGGTCTACATACTTTCTGGTGAATTACCACTGGACTCGTTTATACATTTTCAGATACTATTAAAGCTTTGGTCAATCATAAGAAATGGTGGGATAGAAAAGGAATTATGTATACGACAGGTCTTGTTGAAGGACTCTACCTCTCACAGCTGGTTTATATATGCAAAAAACATCTTGGACTTTTACGATCTTCCATGAATCTTTGAGCTCTATTTAAACATTCCCACAAAGGCCGAGTGGAAGTTAGTCGTTAAAAAGAAGGTGCAAGGATATTAGAAACAATAAGTTGAACTTATGGCAGCAAACAAATGTACCTTGAGATTTCTAGATTGTAAAACTATGAAAATTGGGAAAGTGCATAACGTATGGGAAAATGCAGGAATGAACAAAATAGCAATTATTAAAGCAAATATAAAAGTGAAACTCCTATCTGGGACCTATATGTTAATGTTGGCACAATCAAATTTTCTGAAGAAAAAGATAGCCCCCTATTGCATAATGTGTGGAAATGGAATAGAGGACACAGCTCACTTCATACTCAGATGCTCCGTGCTAGAAACAGTCAGAAAACCGTTTATTGAGATCTCATCTTCCTTGTTAAAGGTCGATAGTGAACAGTTCGACAAAATTAGTGCTAATGACATTAGATTTACTCAGCTGATTCTGGATATCACAAATCACTCCCTTCCGTTGGTATTTCAGACAGAAAACCTTATCTCAGAAATCGAGTCTTTATCCAGATGACTATGCTATGCTCTCCATCATGAGAGAAGTAGAAAATTAGGGATTATAGTCCGGTCTTTTTGATTAGGGGTGTTTTTTTGGGGGGGGGGGGGGTTCCTGTCAGTATCCCTTAGTGAAACAGGGTTTTTACTTTTTAAATCGAGTTACTCATCATCACTTTTTTCTTAGTTAATTTTTCTCTTTTTTTCTAAGTTTTATTTCTTTTACATTTTATAACCCTTCGTGATAATTATTGATAACTATCCCCTATAATAATGCCTGAAAGTAAACCGATCATTATTTAACTTGCTGCTCAAGTATATACAAAATAGTGATAAATAAACTTATTGTCGCTACAGCTATGATCTAACGATCAAGTAAGAACTTAATTATAGGTACATTAAGTAGGTATTAGTGACTGATGTACTTTTGTTGCCCGCAAATGTTAAATTGCGGTATGTAAATATAAACTTGTATATAAAATGTTTTCGCTTGGTGGAGGTATTCCCTACTTGCGGTAAACAAGATTTATCTCCCATTTGCAGAGTTATCTGTTCTTTAGAGCAGGTACTTTATATTACCTACTGTGGGTAAAGAGTAGTTTTTCTACAATATTTTTTTATTCACATATAGCAAAGCATCAGGTAAAATTTATTATGATATGCAAACTAATTCTGCAGTTTTTTTAGTTGTACTGGAAGAGTCAGTCCACATGCATTATTTAAAAAAAAATAAAAATGTGATTTCTCCCTATCAGTTCAATACTAAATACCTGCTGTTATGAAAGACAACTCTTGCAAATGGGAAGTAACTCTTGTATTCCGAAAATAGGGAATTCCAGTGTCTCTAATGTAGACATACTAAGGTGGTGGCATATAAAATATATATATATATATATATATATATATATATATATATATATATATATATATATATATATATATATATATATATATACCGAATTAATTATACAGTGAATACTCTACGTATTAAATGGTGGAGGAAATTATAGTATTCAGGATATAACTGGAGCCTAGTACCGTATCGAGTGAAAACTACAGTCCCCATACATAGTACACTACTTGTTAGTGGTTCTCCGAGAGCGGAGGGAAATACAGAAGAAAGAAAGAAGACTAGTCCCAGATGGGATTAATCAAAGGTCAGAAAATTAGAAAATTTGACTGCCAGTGAGGGGTATGTAATATTAGGTAAGGACAGCAAACTCCAGTCTTTCTTGGCAGCTCCAATGTACCTACTCTGTTCTGAAACTACAAAAGGGTTTTTAAATAATTTTTTTTATTCTGTGTGTTTTGACTGGAACCAGAGGACATTCCTTAATATCAGCTGTGTAGGTGAAATCCTGAGAATAATTTAACTGCAACAGGGTTATTACTCTATAAATGTGTTTACACCTACAGAATGTTAACCATGGGATCAAGGGAGCTCCAAAGTGTTTCACTATATAAATGTGTTTATACCTGCAGAATGTTAACCATGGGATCAAGGAAGCTCCAAAGTGTCTCACGATATAAATGTGTTTATACCTGCAGAATGTTAACCATGGGATCAAGGGAGCTCTAAAGTGTCTCACTATATAAATGTGTTTATACCTGCAGAATGTTAACCATGGGATCAAGGGATCTCCAAAGTGTCTCACTATATAAATGTGTTTATACTTGCAGAATGTTAACCATGGGATAAAGGGAGCTCCAGAGTGTCTGATCTAGCTAATCCATTGATGGTACCCATGTCAGTCATAGGAGGATAAGTTGTAAAGAAGACAGAATTCATGGCCTTGTAAACATACAAAACAGTAAATAATTTATTATGAAACATATAGCACTATATAACAAACAATTCTCATTTCAAACAAACAATAATCACACTTGTTTGTTTTAAGCTGAAAAACAATTTCAAAAATATTTCTTCATTTGAATAAATAAAAAAGATATTTTGATATATGTTTAAGTTGATGATTTCTTGTAATGGAAATACATGTTGTAAGTTTGAATGGGGCTTATTGCAGCAAAAATTCAACTATATCATGGTTCAACAGGTTAAATTCAGACTTAAATTTGCAACCCCAGAATTAACAAGTGTGGACACAGAAAAACGTCTCGCCTGAATTCCGCATCAGTAACAAAAATAAATTTCGTCATAAGCATTACGTTACGAGCATTAATTATGAGCAGCGGCCTGTATACCAAATATTGTCACCATACTATGCATAGTTACAGAGGAACTGTCCTAATACAAAAACTTTAACGTAGTCGCTGGACCGTGAAATTGAGGTCAAGGTCAGATGGAACCTACCAGACAGTCATGTACTATTAATCAGCAACCTATACACCAAATATTGTCATCCTACCATGTGTAGTTACAGAGGAACTGTCGTAACCCCAAAACTTTAACGTAGTCGCTGGACCGTGAAATTGAGGTCAAGGTCAGGTGACACCTACCAGACAGTCATGTACTAGTCATCAGCAACCTATACACCTAATATTGTCATCCTACCATGCATAGTTACAGAGGAACTGTCGTAACCCCAAAACTTTAACGTAGTTGCTGGACCGTGAAATTGAGGTCAAGGTCAGGTGACACCTACCAGACAGTCATGTACTAGTCATCAGCAACCTATACACCAAATATTGTCATCCTACCATGCGTAGTTACAGAGGAACTGTCGTAACCCCAAAACTTTAACGTAGTCGCTGGACCTTGAAATTGAGGTCAAGGTCAGGTGACACCTACCAGACAGTCATGTACTAGTCATCAGCAACCTATACACCAAATATTGTCATCCTACCATGCGTAGTTACAGAGGAACTGTCGTAACCCAAAAACTTTAACGTAGTCGCTGGACCGTGAAATTGAGGTCAAGGTCAGGTGACACCTACCAGACAGTCATGTACTAGTCATCAGCAACCTATACACCAAATATTGTCATCCTACCATGCATAGTTACAGAGGAACTGTCGTAACCCAAAAACTTTAACGTAGTCACTGGACCCTGAAATTGAGGTCAAGGTCAGGTGACAGGTGACTGACTGGCAAGTACTCATCATAAGCTACCTCTGGACCAAATTTGATGGACCTAGGGCTTGGGCTTACAAAGATATGAAGCAAGATGTCAAGTGTTTACGCCGCCGCCGCCGCCGGATTCCCATACATATGTCTCGCCTCCAGCGACTTTCGTCGCAAGCGAGATTGTTTTTTGTTTGTTTGTTTGAATGGTGTTTTAACGCCACTTTCAGCAATTTTTCAGCTATTTCATGGCGTCCAGTTTTTATTGGGGGAGGAAGCCGGAGTACCCGGAGAGAACCCCCGACCTGCGGTTCGCAAGCGAGACAAAAACCCTATAATATATGATATTCATTACTGCCAGACCATGATACCTTTATATTGCAACTGTTTTGAAACCTAAAATTGAATCAAATCATTAAAAAATTAGAAAAAGAGTAAGTTAACATATTAAGACTACTATAACAATTTTATTGCATTAATCACAAAGTTTCTGCAACTTTAAAAACTGATATGGTAATATAGTCCGATATGTACGCGAGATCAGAGGGGGAACCTATTATACAATATCATCGTGCAATAATGTAACTATAGCAGCTTAAATACACTGACCATATATTATTTGTAATATATAGTCATTGACCGTTTATTGTCTCCTGCTATCTGACATGTCGAAATGCTCAGTAATCTGGATCCTGGATAACGAACATCGTCAATCTACCTTGGAGTTTATAATAAACAAGTTCTGAATGCATTAAATTTCAAATGCCTGATTGTGAGGATTTTACTGATACGAAGGATTTTATTTTTACGCCAATTAGTGACTTCTATAAATGAATGACACCTTTGTCATTCTGTTGATATAACACTCAAAACATAATATATTCACAATTAAAATGAACAATAGAGACCCCATATGAGTTTGACTTTTTAGTAGAAAATTCTGATGTTTTGCATTCCCTCTAGCAACATGATCATTATGGAATCAACTATCACAATCAATAAAATTTTGTTTTTTTTCACATTATTTGTAATGAGTGTAAACTAAATAATAATAATCATAAAATATATAAAAATACTGAAGTAGTATGTTGGTCCTAATTTTGTATTTTAATAGTAAAATCGGCAAGACAATACCAAGCAAAAAATAAATAAATAGAAGACTCACACACATGACAGTCTTGGTGTCGGCTGTATATATTTTTTTAATGTCACCTTATTTTGTCATCAAGGTTTAATAGATATTTATAAACATATAACCAATCATGTGATCTGAAAATAAGTTGTTCAACAGATGAAGGACAATCTCACAAAATTTATAAATAAGTTATTTTTAGCAACGAAAACCACTTTGTTCACATTGGGGACAATCAGATACAAATTTGTATGATGACTAATTTTACTATATAGCTTACCGGAATGCATTGAGACATCTATTCTTTAAAAGTACTTGTTGGAAAATGTCAATAACAGCTTGGGGTATGCACTTAAAATAATGTGGAATGGGTTACTGGAAACACTTATATAAATTTTATCATAATAATAAATTATCCCCAAGAGAGGGAGAAATGGTCTGGTGATTGAAGCATACTGGGAAGGTATGGTCTAGGGACGATAGCCAAGTGGGGATCGATGGTCTAGGGATGGCAGCCAAGTGGGGATCGATGGTCTAGGGATGACAGCCAAGTGGGGATCGATGGTCTAGGGACGATAGCCAAGTGGGGATCGATGGTCTAGGGATGGCAGCCAAGTGGGGATCGATGGTCTAGGGATGACAGCCAAGTGGGGATCGATGGTCTAGGGATGACAGCCAAGTGGGGATCGATGGTCTAGGGATGACAGCCAAGTGGGGATCGATGGTCTACTGTTGACACAGGAGTAATGAATGGTCTGGTGATTACAGCAAAAGGGGGAAGTATGGTCAAGTATTGACAAGGGATGATTAATACAACCATTGGGGGAATGGTCTGGTGATTTCAACAAAAAAAAGGGGACATGATGGCCAAGTGATGACCGAGGGATAGGACAGGAAAATATACCCACAAAGCTGCCTACAACAAGTTCACAGTAAGTTTACTTTTAAGTATCTATTACATGCAGAGGTTGTCTATATAGCATACAATCTGAGTGTATTCACTTACTGTTAAAATGTATTAATGCTATTTAAGAAAGTATATTACAAACCTTTCTTTTTTAATGTAAAACATATTGTAAGAATTAACCTAGCTTCAAGAATGAAAATGTAACTGATTATGCTATAAATTTGTAGACTCTGTGGAATGTTCGTGAATCACTGAAAAATGGGGACTTTCGAACGACTGGTCATTGGTCAGAGAAACAACTTTCTTTGTCATTTTTTCTACATCTTCTATTGTCACAGGTAAGGGACGTCTGTGTGTCTCAGGCAAGAAGATTATCAGTACACCGCCAAATATTGTCAACACTCCAAATACTACAAGTGGTAATTCTGTTATCGTACTAGCCTGCAAAATAAAGAACAAGCTCTGTCAGTGTGGTTGTCTGTAAGATAAAGTAACGTACTAGCCTGCAAAATAAAGAACAAGCTCTGTCAGTGAGGTAGTCTGTAAGATAAAGTAACGTACTAGCCGGCAAAATAAAGAACAAGCTCCGTCAGTGAGGTAGTCTGTAAAATAAAGTAACGTACTAGCCGGCAAAATAAAGAACAAGCTCTGTCAGTGAGGTAGTCTGTAAGATAAAGTAACGTACTAGCCTGAAAAATAAAGAACAAGCTCTGTCAGTGAGGTAGTCTGTAAGATAAAGTATCGTACTAGCCTGCAAAATAAAGAACAAGCTCTGTCAGTGAGGTAGTCTGTAAGATAAAGTAAAGTACTAGCCGGCAAAATAGAGAAAAAGCTCCGTCAGTGAGGTAGTCTGTAAGATAAAGTAACGTACTAGCCGGCAAAATAAAGAACAAGCTCTGTCAGTGAGGTAGTCTGTAAGATAAAGTAACGTACTAGCCTGCAAAATAAAAAACAAGCTCTGTCAGTGAAGTAGTCTGTAAGATAAAGTATCGTACTAGCCGGCAAAATAAAGAACAAGCTCTGTCAGTGAGGTAGTCTGTAAGATAAAGTAACGTACTAGCCTGCAAAATAAAGAACAAGCTCTGTCAGTGTGGTAGTCTGTAAGATAAAGTATCGTACTAGCCGGCAAAATAAAGAACAAGCTCCGTCAGTGAGGTAGTCTGTAAAATAAAGTATCGTACTAGCCGGCAAAATAAAGAACAAGCTCTGTCAGTGAGGTAGTCTGTAAGATAAAGTAACGTACTAGCCTGCAAAATAAAGAACAAGCTGTCAGTGAGGTAGTCTGTAAGATAAAGTAACGTACTAGCCTGCAAAATAAAGAACAAGCTCGGTCAGTGTGGTAGTCTGTAAGAAAAAGTAACGTACTAGCCTGCAAAATAAAGAACAAGCTCTGTCAGTGTGGTAGTCTGTAAGAAAAAGTAATGTACTAGCCTGCAAAATAAAGAACAAGCTATGTCAGTGAGGTAGTCTGTAAGATAAAGTAACGTACTAGCCTGCAAAATAAAGAACAAGCTCTGTCAGTGAGGTAGTCTGTAAGATAAAGTAATGTACTAGCCTGCAAAATAAAGAACAAGCTCTGTCAGTGAGGTAGTCTGTAAGATAAAGTATCGTACTAGCCTGCAAAATAAAGAACAAGCTCGGTCAGTGAGGTAGTCTGTAAGAAAAGGTATCGTACTAGCCTGCAAAATAAAGAACAAGCTCGGTCAGTGTGGTAGTCTGTAAGAAAAAGTAACGTACTAATGCTGAAATTGTGTGTTTTCAAGAAACACACAGTAAAAAAGATGTAGAAACAAACTGGGAAGATGAGTGGGGGTCAAAAATTTTTTTTCAGTCATTGTAATAGCAGAAGTGCTGGGGTTTGTATTTTATTTAAGAAAGGTCTAGACATTACAGTAAATAATACAGAATCCGATGCCAATGGTAGATACATTGTGATGGATTTGACTGTTAAAAACCAAAGGCTTACACTTGTGACTTTATATGGTTATAATACTGATGAACATCAGTTATTTATTGATATTTTCCAAAACATTACTTTATATAAGAATTCATGTATTATATTATGTGGTGATTGGAATTTTGTTCAGGACACTTGTATTGACACACACAATATTTTACATGATAGACATACAAACTGTAGAGCAAAAGTTCAAGAAATTATAGAAACATATAACTTAGTTGACCCATGGAGGATATGTAATCCTACTACTCGTAAATACACCTGGCGGCAGCATTCTTCAATTAAACAGAGTAGAATTGACTATTTCTTAGTATCTGAGGATCTTTATTCTCTGTTAAAAAAGACGGACATAATACCAGGCTATAGAACAGATCACTCAGCTATACTCTTTAGTTTTTCTGTATCTTTAGCTAATCGTGGTAAAGGTTATTGGAAATTTAACGCACAGTTGTTACAATACTCTGATTATGTCACATTCATTAAAATGACACAATTTCAGAATATCACTTGTCTGGGGACATGACTGACTTATTGAATGTTGGTTTGTCCTGTGATGACCAAATGTTTTTTGAAATTTTGAAAATGAAAATACGTAGTATTACAATTTCATATAGTATCAATAAATCAAAACAAGAAAAGGGTGAGTTACAAAAAATTGAAGAACAAATTCAGCTACTAGAAAATGATTTTCACCAAAATCCCTCAGAGGAAATAAAAAACACATTAGATATTAAAAAATCTAGTCAAATACAGATGCGAGAAAAAATAGTTGATGGTATATTACTGAGATCCAAGGCAAACTGGTATGAATATGGAGAAAAATGCTCAAAATTCTTTTTAAGTTTGGAAAAAAAAAACTTCTTGTCAAAAACTGTTTTTGAACTTATTGATGATGAAGGTAAACAATTATCTAATGGTGATGATATTTTAAATGAACAACAAAATTTTTATAAAAAGTTGTACACTTCAAGACATAACCGGAATAATAAATATTTACAAGGAAGTTCCTTTTTTCAACATAATGTTCAACTGTCTGATGATATGAAAGAATTTTGTGAAGGAAATTTAATATTTAAAGAATGTGGTAATGCACTAAAAAATATGCCTAATGGTAAGAGTCCAGGTTCCGATGGGTTTACTACAGAATTCTATAAAATTTTTTGGAAAGATATTGGTACTTTTATATATCGCTCATTAAAATATGGTTATGAAAATAGTAAATTTTCTGAATTTCAATACCAGAGTGTAATAACCTGCATCCCAAAAGAAGGAAAGGATAGGAGATATATTTCAAATTGGAGACCAATAAGTCTCCTAAATGTTGATATGAAAATAGCATCCTCAGTAGTTGCCAATAGATTAAAAAATGTTCTTCCACATATCATAAGTGATAGTCAGAAGGGGTTTATTAAAGGGCGTTTCATAGGGGAAAACACAAGGTTACTGTATGACCTTATGCATTATTTGGAAGAAAAAAACATGGAAGGCTTGCTTATACTAATAGACTTTGAGAAAGCCTTTGACTCAGTAGAATGGGATTTCTTAATTAAAGCACTTCAGAGCTTCAATTTTGGACCCTCTATTTGCCACTGGTTTCAAATATTGTATGAAGGTGCAAAAAGCTGTGTGATCAATAATGGTCATATGTCGTCTTTCTTTAACCTCCAAAGAGGCTGCCGCCAGGGTGACCCCTTATCGCCCTATCTATTTGTAATAGGTGTGGAGTTGCTGTCTTTAAAATTAAAATCTGATCAGGACATAAAAGGAATAGTTGTTAATAATTGTGAATCACTTGTCAGTCAGTATGCTGATGACACTTTTTTGACATTGGACGGTTCTGAAATATCACTGAAGAAATCATTAGAAACATTTGACAAATTTTAAATACATCAGGGCTAAAAATGAACAATTCCAAAACCAGAGCTGTCTGGATTGGCACTAAGAAATTTTCAGACAAAATTTTATGTGCAGAACATCCATTAAATTGGTCACATTCAAATTTTAAACTTTTAGGCATTAATTTTTCACTTTGTTTACCAGATATGATTGAATTAAACTTTAAACAAAAAATTAAAGAAATATCGAAGCTTTTAAAAAGCTGGCAACATAGGAAATTAACACTTCAGGGAAAAGTCACTGTTATTAAATCATTGGCATTCCCAAAAATAATACATCTACTCACATCTCTTCCTAATTTGACAATTTCCATGATAAATGAACTTAATCGGTTATTTTACAGTTTTATCTGGGATGGAAAGACAGAAAAAATTAAAAGAAACACACTAATTGGTAATTTTTCAGAGGGTGGTTTAAAAATGATTCATCTTGAATCCTTTAATACATACTTAAAACTAAGTTGGGTTAAGAGACTTTTGGTGAACAATTCAGGTGTGTGGCAAGCTGTTGCAGAACAACAGCTCATACAAGTTGGGGGCTTTAGATTATTTAACCTAGAAAAAGACAAGTGTGGACACAGAAAAACGTCTCGCCTGAATTCCGCATGAGTAAAGAAAATAAATTTCGTCATAAGCATTACGTAAATAGCATTAATTATGAGCAGCGGCCTGTATACCAATTATTGTCACCATACTATGCATAGTTACAGAGGAACTGTCCTAATACAAAAATTTTAACGAAGTCGCTGAACCGTTAAATTAAGGTCAAGGTCAGGTGAAACCTACCAGACAATCATTTACTATTCATCAGCAACCTATATACCAAATATTGTCATCCTACCATGCTTGGTTACAGGGGAACAGCAGTAACCTAAAAACTTTAACGTAGTCACTGGACTGTGAAATTGAGGTCAAGGTCAAATGGCACCTACCAGCTGACAGTCATGTACTATTCATCAGCAACCTATATACCAAATATTGTCATCCTACCATGTGTAGCTACAGAGGAACTGTCGTAACCCAAAAACTTTTATGTAGTCGCTGGACCGTGAAATTGAGGTCAAGGTCAGGTGACACCTACCAGACAGTCATGTACTAGTCATCAGCAACCTATACACCAAATATTGTCATCCTACCATGCGTAGTTACAGAGGAACTGTCGTAAACCAAAAACTTTTACGTAGTCGCTGGACCGTGAAATTGAGGTCAAGGTCAAGTGACACCTACCAGACAGTCATGTACTAGTCATCAGCAACCTATACACCAAATATTGTCATCCTACCATGCGTAGTTACAGAGGAACTGTCGTAACCCAAAAACTTAAACGTAGTCGCTAGACCGTGAAATTGAGGTCAAGGTCAGGTGACACCTACCAGACAGTCATGTACTAGTCATCAGCAACCTATATACGAAATATTGTCATCTTACCATGCGTGGTTACAGAGGAACTGTCGTAACCCAAAAACTTTAACGTAGTCGCTGGACCGTGAAATTGAGGTCAAGGTCAGGTGACACCTACCAGACAGTCATGTACTAGTCATCAGCAACCTATACACCAAATATTGTCATCCTACCATGCGTAGTTACAGAGGAACTGTCGTAACCCAAAAACTTTAACGTAGTCGCTGGACCGTGAAATTGAGGTCAAGGTCAGGTGACAGGTGACTGACTGGCAAGTACTCATCATAAGCTACCTCTGGACCAAATTTGATGGACCTAGGGCTTGGGCTTACAAAGATATGAAGCAAGATGTCAAGTGTTTACGCCGCCGCCGCCGCCGCCGCCGCCGCCGCCGGATTCCCATACATATGTCTCGCCTCCAGCGACTTTCGTCGCAGGCGAGACAAAAAACTGAAAGAGGTAAGTAGGAAAATAACAAATCCTTTCTGGAGAGATGTGGTAAATGGATTACATAGTTCCAAACAAATTATAACAGTGAATGCTCAGGATATATTAAGTCTTGATATTTTAAATTTTGTACCCACTGATGATTTCCAATATTTTATTAAGTGGAAATCAAAAGGTATCGAGAATCTGGTTGACCTGATTGATATAACCACAAAAACATTTTATCACTTCGATCAAATGAGCCAAAAATGCAATATCCAAAACTTTCTGAAATATTATAGTCTGATAACAAGTATTCCATGTTCGATTAAGAAACAGCTTAAAGAATCTATGCAGGAAATGACTACCTGTGAATTTAAAAATAATAGAGTGTGTAACAAGTTTATTGAAAAAATGAAGAATAGTAAGAGTATCAAATATTTATATGTAGATTTAATAAAAGATATAGTTGTTTTGCCCAATCATAAAATTGATACATGGCAAAAGCATGTAAATATGGAAAACTTTGAGTGGAGGAGTTACTTTACATTAATTCAAAAATGTTGTAAAAACTCTTATCTTAAAAACTTCCAATTTAAGCTACTGCATAGAGTTTTACCAACAAATACCTTTTTATACAAAATTGATATTGTAGATTCCAAACTGTGCAATTTTTGTAGAAACTTTGATGAGACCATTGAACATATTTTCTATGAATGTGTACATACAAGACAATTTTTACTGTTATTTTTTGTTCACTTGAAAACAATTTTTCCTAATTTAAATCTTGAAAATAAGAAATTTTTATTAGGTTATAATGGTGAATCTGCTTTACTTAACTTTCTTGTAATAATAGCAAAAAATTATATTTACAGATGTAAACTTGATAAAACTATTCCAAATATTACTGGAATAAAACAGAAAATCAATTATTATAAAAAAATAGACTTGTACAATGGAGCAAAAAATAATTCTCTTCTAAAGATAGAAAAATTTTGGGCCCCATGTGAAATCTTTTTTCCATAATTTGTTATGTTCTTTGTCATTGTTTACTATATTGTATAATACAAGTGTGGACACAGAAAAACGTCTCGCCTGTATTCCGCATCAGTAACGAAAATAAATTTCGTCATAAGCATTACGTAAATAGCATTTAATATCAGCAGCGGCCTGTATACAAAATATTGTCACCATACCCTGCATAGTTACAGGGGAACAGCCGTAACCCAAAAATTTTAACATAGTTGCTGGACCGTGAAATTGAGGTCAAGGTCAGGTGGAACCTACCAGACAGTCATGTACTATTCATCAGCAACCTATATACCAAATATTGTCATCCTACCATGCGTAGTTACAGAGGAACTATCGTAACCCAAAAACTTTAACGTAGTTGCTGGACCGTGAAATTGAGGTCAAGGTCAGGTGACACCTACCAGACAGTCATGTACTAGTCATCAGCAACCTATACACCAAATATTTTCATCCTACCATGTGTAGTTACATAGGAACTATCGTAACCCCAAAACTTTAACATAGTCGCTGGAACGTGAAATTGAGGTCAAGGTCAGGTGACACCTACCAGACAGTCATGTACTAGTCATCAGCAACCTATACACCAAATATTGTCATCCTACCATGCGTAGTTACAGAGGAACTGTCGTAACCCAAAAACTTTAACGTAGTCGCTGGACCGTGAAATTGAGGTCAAGGTCAGGTGACACCTACCAGACAGTCATGTACTAGTCATCAGCAACCTATACACCAAATATTGTCATCCTTCCATGCGTAGTTACAGAGGAACTGTCGTAACCCAAAAACTTTAACGTAGTCACTGGACCGTGAAATTGAGGTCAAGGTCAGGTGACACCTACCAGACAGTCATGTACTAGTCATCAGCAACCTATACACCAAATATTGTCATCCTACCATGCGTAGTTACAGAGGAACTGTCGTAACCCAAAAACTTTAACGTAGTCACTGGACCGTGAAATTGAGGTCAAGGTCAGGTGACACCTACCAGACAGTCATGTACTAGTCATCAGCAACCTATACACCAAATATTGTCATCCTACCATGCATAGTTACAGAGGAACTGTCGTAACCCAAAAACTTTAATGTAGTCGCTGGACCGTGAAATTGAGGTCAAGGTCAGGTGACACCTACCAGACAGTCATGTACTAGTCATCAGCAACCTATACACCAAATATTGTCATCCTACCATGCGTAGTTACAGAGGAACTGTCGTAACCCAAAAACTTTAACGTAGTCGCTGGACCGTGAAATTGAGGTCAAGGTCAGGTGACAGGTGACTGACTGGCAAGTACTCATCATAAGCTACCTCTGGACCAAATTTGATGGACCTAGGGCTTGGGCTTACAAAGATATGAAGCAAGATGTCAAGTGTTTACGCCGCCGCCGCCGGATTCCCATACATATGTCTCGCCTCCAGCAACTTTCGTCGCAGGCGAGACAATAACCAGAAATATATGTAAGAGCAAGTATATGTTGATTAAAATATTGTTACATGTAAACTGAGAATGTTCGAATGTGGGTGAGAGGATGTGTGAGGTGAAAGAGTCTTCTTCATAATTATCTTCTTTTGTTTTTTTTTCTTTTCTGTTTTATATCAATGAATGAGTATTGTAGCACTATTAATGATAAATTAGTCAAATACATAAATTAGTATTGAATTCCCCCTGTACACCCTAGTCAGGTGGTGATGGTGGGGGTATTGTTCAAACCCTGACTTCTCAAAAAAGAAATAAAAAAAAAAAAAAAAACGTACTAGCCTGCAAAATAAAGAACAAGCTATGTCAGTGAGGTAGTCTGTAAGATAAAGTATCGTACTAGCCTGCAAAATAAAGAACAAGCTCTGTCAGTGAGGTAGTCTGTAAGATAAAGTATCGTACTAGCCTGCAAAATAAAGAACAAGCTCTGTCAGTGTGGTAGTCTGTAAGATAAAGTAACATACTAGCCGGCAAAATAAAGAACAAGCTCGGTCAGTGTGGTAGTCTGTAAGAAAAAGTAATGTACTAGCTGGCAAAATAAAGAACAAGCTCTGTCAGTGAGGTTGTCTGTAAGAAAAAGTAATGTACTAGCCTGCAAAATAAAGAACAAGCTCTGTCAGTGTGGTAGTCTGTAAGATAAGGTATCGTACTAGCCGGCAAAATAAAGAACAAGCTCTGTCAGTGAGGTAGTCTGTAAGATAAAGTAATGTACTAGCCTGCAAAATAAAGAACAAGCTCGGTCAGTGTGGTAGTCTGTAAGAAAAAGTAATGTACTAGCCGGCAAAATAAAGAACAAGCTCTGTCAGTGTGGTTGTCTGTAAGAAAAAGTAATGTACTAGCCGGCAAAATAAAGAACAAGCTCGGTCAGTGTGGTTGTCTGTAAGAAAAAGTAATGTACTAGCCTGCAAAATAAAGAACAAGCTCTGTCAGTGTGGTAGTCTGTAAGAAAAGGTATCGTACTAGCCTGCAAAATAAAGAACAAGCTCTGTCAGTGTGGTAGTCTGTAAGAAAAGGTATCGTACTAGCCTGCAAAATAAAGAACAAGCTCTGTCAGTGTGGTAGTCTGTAAGATAAAGTATCGTACTAGCCGGCAAAATAAAGAACAAGCTCTGTCAGTGAGGTAGTCTGTAAGATAAAGTAATGTACTAGCCGGCAAAATAAAGAACAAGCTCTGTCAGTGAGGTAGTCTGTAAGAAAAAGTAATGTACTAGCCTTCAAAATAAAAAACAAGCTCTGTCAGTGGTGGTTGTCTGTAAGATAAAGTATCGTACTAGCCGGCAAAATGAAGAACAAGCTTTGTCAGTGAGGTAGTCTGTAAGATAACTAACATGCTGAATAAGTTATTTTTGCCAAAACATTGTAAGAAGAACAACTCCTACAACCACTGATAACATTTTCAAGTTTTAGAACTTGACAGAGTTAAAAGAAAGGTTACTTTAAAATGTGTAAGTATTCTGTTAAGAACTGGTCACAGGGGTTTACTAACAAGGATTATTCATTTAATTATAATGTATATAATTCTGCTTTTTGAACACGACAAATATTGTCAACAGAAAATTTCAGTTTTTAGATAGGCATTGACCAAACAACGGAGCTGCTTCTTGTTACATAAAAGAGAACATGAGACAGGGATATCAGTGATAACTACAGTTAACTTACACCATATACTATAAAAGGAGCTACAATTCCACCAACGTTCTCCCATAGTGATGCCAATCCTACAGCATGGTTCCTACAATAAAATACATATCTTTCATTTTTGGCCAACAAATGATACTTGGGATTCAACTATCACTGACATATCTCCCAACATTTTATTTTGTTCTTTGAAGTTTTGCCAACTGCTGGCTATAGTACAAGTCAACATGTTTTTTTGTTTGTTTGAAGTTGTTTACGTGAGAAATAAAAACTGCTTACCTTGTTTGGTGGCATGTATGCTCCTTTTGTAGATCAAAAAAAGTACAAAGTGAAATCAACAATTATTTTTCACGGTTAATCAGCATTTTGAAATGCAGCAGTTTTTATTTTGATAGGGCCATTTTCCATAGTAAATTTTGGCCTAAATTAGAATGGAAATGTATGCTAGGAGCAGGCGATCATTGTTTGTTTTAAACCTTTCGGGCAATGTTGTTTGCAGTTTAGTTGGGAAAAGTCTTGTAAATTATCCGAATACCATAGATCATTACAGAAGTAGACAAACCTTTGTAAATAATGTTATACCTCTTTAAAAGCAAAAATGGCTGACTTACAATGTAAAATTACCATAGCGAAAGTCAGGAACCATTTGTGAGTCATAAACAACAGAGGCATTGCATGAAATATGAATGTGTTATTGTGGTATAATATTTTTTTTGGACTTTCGTAATAAAAAGATACAATAAGTAAATTACAGGTGGAAAGAACCATCTCACTAAATGTACTACAAAGTTACAAAGTGGGAACAGACCACGACCTAGAGAGGACTGACAAAGTGGGAACAGACCACGACCTAGAGAGGACTGACAAAGTGGGAACAGACCACGACCTAGAGAGGACTGACAAAGTGGGAACAGACCACTACCTAGAGAGGACTGACAAAGTGGGAACAGACCACTACCTAGAGAGGACTGATAAAGTTAAAGGGAGGAAACAGTCTATTACTTGGAAATGATTTCTAGTTTCTGAGTTACTGAGATGGTTTCCAGTCGCTGAGTTACATGTTTGGAACTATAAAATATCTGGAAAAGATTTCCAGTCAATAAGCTAATGGGTTAGAACCATCTACTAACTGAAAAAAATTCTATTCATGCTGTAATTTACATGTATTTATATTATGTACTTTGATTGACACTTAAATTATACCATCTCAGATAATTTATACCGGTAACTGCATATTTCTTCTGAGTGGACTCTCAGTGTCTAATGTAAACAAGATGGCTTCCTCCTAGTGTATTGTAAGGGAGAGAGGACAATGTTTGTCTGACACAATGATTCCAAATAAAGTGATTGAGATTTGAAATATAATATATTAATATGGAGAAGGCATTGCCAAAATGCGAGCACAGACAATATAGTCCTTTATTATCAATATTTCATAATTGACGTTACTTTCGAACACCCTTAAAGTGCCTCTAAATTCCAGTGGTCACGTGACGTCTTTCTAAGTACCTGTGACGTCACATGAAATGTAATTTGATTGTCAGTTTTTAAAGATCGATTTAGAGATTGCAAAAAAATAGTATGAAATTTCTGTTGTTAATTATAAATATAACATTCATTTTTTATCGATCTCCACTTTATTTTCAAGTCTTTCTTAAAATTATTTTTAGTACTTTTCTTCATTCACTTTGTTCCAGTTTTTTGACGATATCAACTTCCGGACGAAAAAAAATCAATATCAGCATTAAGCAGATTTTGATCACGTGATTTCATTTTGATCACATAACACATAATTGCCGTAGAGCTCACCGCTCTTCGCGGGCAGCATCGCTTCCCGCTGCGAGCTGTGCTCGCTATAAATAACCTAGAAAAACTATCAGCAATGCTCACTACTTGATACACCCACTTTCTTTATGTCAATGACAAAGTCCATGGTTTTCTATGGGAAACCCCAAATATCATTCCAATCAAAATGTTTAATATCAGGTGCACAATGGCACAAAGATTCTGTATAATTTTCATCAAATTCCATCCTATATTGTAGGAGAAAAAGTAACGGACAAACACAGGGTTGGACGATGCCACCGATGGAGAGACTAAAACCCCAGCTTTATATACCCCTAGCGAGGGGTTTAAACATAGGATCTCATTTGGTTGGTTTTTTTCCTATTAATATTTACAGAACCGAGATTCATTTGGTACTATGTTTTGCATATTCCTACTCTATCCAGCCTTGGTACATTTTGACTCTAGATAGATTACAATAACCGAGGTATTGAACTACAGGATCTGAACCATAAACTACCTGGAAATGGTTTCCTGTCATTGGGTTACAGGGTCTGAACCATAAACTACCTGGAAATGGTTTCCTGTCATTGGGTTACTGGGTTGGAACCATCAACTACATGGAAATGATTTATAGGCACTGTGTTATGAGATTGAACCAGGCACTTCCTGGAAATGACTTCCAGTCGCTGAGTTGCAGAGTTGGAACCATCAAATATCCAGAAATAATTTCAGTCACTCAGTTACAGGGTTGGAACATTTTATCTACCGAGAAATATTTTTGTCAGCTTATATTTAATTGAAAATGGTTGCTGGTGTAAATCAATAATGTATTAAGTTCACTGTCATAAACATCCAAAAACTACATGTTGTTTATCTTTCATAAGTAATTGATTTTACCTGATACCTGTAGGAAAGATCTCACTTCCATATAGGTAGGAAACAGAATAGGAGCCAGTGATTCCAAACTTCCCTATCATAGCACAGGCTATTTTCAATGGAGTTAAATCTGTTCCTTCAGCTGTGAATAAATCATGTAAATATACAAACACTAAAATTCATTAATGCAGATTGTCATTTAAATATAGTACTATTACTATAATTTTTTTGAAACTGTATACAAGTGTATCGTCATTACAGGTGATAAACTGTGACCAATGCTTTCTTATATATACTTCTGTCCCTATGTCCAAGAGTGGCAAGTCCAAAGAAAGTAGTTAAAAATTCTCGAACAATTTCATAATAGCAGGTGAATAATATGTGCAATCTTTCTGTTAAGTTTCAGAGCTCTAGGTTGAAATTGTTGGAGAAGATAACACATCTTTTTCTATGGGAACCCCTAATATCATTCAATCAAAATGTTAAATATCAGGTCACAACTGGATAAAAGATTCTGTAAAAGTTTCTACAAATTCTATTCAGTGGTGTAGGTGGAGTTGTGGATGTAAGCTGACTTCCCATTTACATCAATGACAAAGTCCATGTTTTTCTATTGGAAACCCCAAATATCATTCTGATCAAAATGCTCAATATCAGGTGCATAAGCGCACTGTGTAAGAAAGATTCTGTGAAAGTTTCATCAATTCCATTCAGTGTTTTTGGTGGAGTTGCGGATAAGAGATGGGTAGACCCAAATGTAAAGGAAAGGATGAAAAGATGGACAGATACCCCAATTACTATATACCCCCCGCTTTTCAAGTGGGGGGGGGTGGTGGTGGTGGTGGTGGTGGTGGTGGGGGGGGGGGGGGGGGGCATACAAGCCCCATTATAAGCAAGTGCTTTAATAAATGGGACATATCTTAATATATATACATGAGGAATGGTTTAAAATGTAGAGGAAAGAAAAAGTACTGTATTCTGTAAACTTTGCTAAAAACTGAAGTTGCCAAGTCCAGGAATGTGCATTCTTTTCCGTGAAGTTTTCTAGTTTGAAAAATGTGCGAGGAGTTTATTTTGCAAAATAATTCCTCATGATTCAAAACAAATTATAATAACAGGTGCAAAACTACATGTGTTGATTTATGGATCTGGGTTGAAAACTGTAGGTTACAGAACACTAGGTCTAAAGGTCCATCAAAGCTATTATCAATCTTCTGGTACCATTATTCTTGGCAGGCAAGGTCCAAAGGTCCATATCAAAGTAATTATAACCCTCTGGTACCATTGTTAGCTCACTAGGTCCAAAGGTCCATCAAAGTTATTTTCAACCCTCTGGTACCATTATTGTTAGCTCACTAGGTCTAAAGGTCCATCAAAGTTATTCTCAAACCTCTGGTACAATTATTCTTGGTTATTAGGGTCAATGGTCCATCAAAGTTATTATTAACCGTCCGGTACCAGTATTGTTGGCTAATGTGTTCCATCTTTGCCAAAACTGGATGAAGCTCGCAAGTTGGAACTAGAGGTCCCAGGAGCCTGTTATCGCTCACCTGGAATCCAAATGACTTCAACTATATTAAAATTTTTGAAATTAACAGTTTCAGTCTAGTTGTTATAGCTTTTAAGTTTCTGTGCAAAAAATAAACATTTCTTTAAAAAATTTTTGTTAAATACAATAACTCCTATAAGGTGCCATCAGACAATTTCTGAAAGTTAAATAGTGTTGAGGCATTGTCCTTTAGGGTAATTTAGAAATTTACAGTTTTAATCTACTAATAGGTGTGATATAGACTAATTTATAATTCAAAAACTGTTCATTTGTCCAAATTCATAATGAAAGGGCAACTCCTATAAAGAGTCATCTTGCAATATTGGACTAAGCAATCATTTGTAGGGCTTCTATTGCTGATCATTTGTGCAATTTACAGTTTTAATCTAGCTGCTATAGTTTTCAAGTTACAGGATAAAAATGGAAAATTTCATAACAAAAATTGTCATTTAAGGGCAATAACCCCTATAAGGAGTCATCTGACAATTTTAGACTAATACAGTGAATTGTAGGGCTTTTATTGCCGATCATTTTTGCTATTTACAGTTTTACTCTACATGTTTTAGTTTTAAAGTTACAGGACAAAAACGGAAAATTTCATAAACAAGTGTGGACACAGAAAAATGTCTCGCCTGAATTCCGCATCAGTAACGAAAATAAATTTCGTCATAAGCATTACGTAAATAGCATTAAATATCAGCTGTGGCCTGTATACAAAATATTGTCACCATACCCTGCATAGTTACAGGGGAACAGTCGTAACCCAAAAACTTTAACGTAGTCGCTGGACCGTGAAATTGAGGTCAAGGTCAGGTGGAACCTACCAGACAGTCATGTACTATTCATCAGCAACCTATATACCAAATATTGTCATCCTACCATGCGTAGTTACAGAGGAACTATCGTAACCCAAAAACTTTAACGTAGTCACTGGACCATGAAATTGAGGTCAAGGTCAGGTGACACCTACCAGACAGTTATGTACTAGTCATCAGCAACCTATACACCAAATATTGTCATCCTACCATGTGTAGTTACAGAGGAACTGTCGTAACCCAAAAACTTTAATGTAGTCGCTGGACCGTGAAATTGAGGTCAAGGTCAGGTGACACCTACCAGACAGTCATGTACTAGTCATCAGCAACTTATACACCAAATATTGTCATCCTACCATGCGTAATTACAGAGGAACTGTCGTAACCCCAAAACTTTAACATAGTCGTTGGACCGTGAAATTGAGGTCAAGGTCAGGTGACACCTACCAGACAGTCATGTACTAGTCATCAGCAACCTATACACCAAATATTGTCATCTTACCATGCGTAGTTACAGAGGAACGGTCGTAACCCAAAAACTTTAACGTAGTCGCTGGACCGTGAAATTGAGGTCAAGGTCGGGTGACACCTACCAGACAGTCATGTACTAGTCATCAGCACCCTATACACCAAATATTGTCATCCTACCATGCGTAGTTACAGAGGAACTGTCGTAACCCCAAAACTTTAACGTAGTCGCTGGACCGTGAAATTGAGGTCAAGGTCAGGTGACACCTACCAGACAGTCATGTACTAGTCATCAGCAACCTATACACCAAATATTGTCATCCTACCATGCGTAGTTACAGAGGAACTGTCGTAACCCAAAAACTTTAACGTAGTCGCTGAACCGTGAAATTGAGGTCAAGGTCAGGTGACAGGTGACTGACTGGCAAGTACTCATCATAAGCTACCTCTGGACCAAATTTGATGGACCTAGGGCTTGGGCTTACAAAGATATGAAGCAAGATGTCAAGTGTTTACGCCGCCGCCGCCGCCGCCGCCGCCGCCGCCGCCGCCGCCGCCGCCGGATTCCCATACATATGTCTCGCCTCCAGCGACTTTCGTCGCAGGCGAGACAAAAATTACCATTTAAGAGCAATAACTCATATAAGGAGTCATCTGACATTTCAGACCAATCAAGTGAATTGTAGGGCTTTTATTGCTGATCATTTTTGCAATTTACAGTTTCACTCTACCTCATTTGGTTTTCAAGTTATACTGTAAATACCAAAAATTTTGTCAAAAATCGTCAATAAAGGGCAATAACTCCTACAAGAAGCCAATACACAACTTTATACTTATAGCAACTACTGTAGACTTTAATGTGCTGATCAATTTGAAGTAACGGTTTTCTCTATAGCTATTATAATTTTTTAGATAATGATCAAAAACCTGTGTTGACACCCATGTTCTGTTTTTAGTAACAGTGGCCATATTTGTCTTTTGATCACCACCCTGGGTACAAAATTGATACTAGGAACCCTAAGGATGATTGTAGCCAAGTTTGAAAAAAATTGGCCCAGTGGTTTCAAAGGAGAAGATTTTTGACGGACGACAGACGACGGACGCCAAGTGATAGCAAAAGCTCACATGGACCTTTGGTCCAGGTGAGCTAAAAGTGGGAAAAAAATCTATTCCATAATAGCAGGTGCACAACATCAATCTTTCTGTGAAGGTACAGGTATCTGGTTTGAAAACTACATGTAAGAGTTGATTACTGACGATAAGTACCTTATTTTCACTGCCTACACATGGGACTTCAAATTGGCTCAGCTGTTTCAGAAGAATTTAAAGGCAAAGATGCTGGAAATGATGATGCCAACAAAAATGGTACCAGAGGATTAATAATAACTTTGATTGACCTTTGAACCTAGTGAGCCAAGAATAATAATGATAAAAGCTTTGATGGACCTTTGGAACAAGTGAGCCAACAATAATGGCACCAAAGGGTTGATAATAACTTAGATGGACCTTTGGACCTAGTGAGCCAACAATAATGGCACCAGAGGATTGATAATAACTTTGATGGATCTTTGGACCTAGTAAGCTAACAATAATGGTACCAGAGAGTTGAAAATAATTTTGATGGACCTTTGGACCTAGTGAGCTAACAATAATGGTACCCGAGGGTTGATAATAACTTTGATGGACTTTTGGACCTAGTGAGCAAAGAATAGTAATGATAACTAGAGAGCTATAAAGATTATAAATATGCATCACAATAAATTTTGAATTCAGAGTGTTTGAAAATATATACATTGCAGTGTATTTTATTTAACCTATACCTAAAATAACATAAGAGATATACTACCTGTTGTTACTGGAATAAAAATAGTGATGATGTTCATGATGCCACACAGAAATAAGAAGCACATCAGTGGCCTTCGTCTACCAGCTCTGTAAAAAAGACAAATTAAAGAAATAAGAAGCACATCAGTGGCCTTCGTCTACCAGCTCTGTAAGAAAAACAAATTAAAACATGTACAAATACTATCCTCAATTATTGTCTATATTCAAAATGTGAAGATGAATAAAGAAACAACAAATCATTTAAGTCTGAAATGCCAGGTTTAAAAAGTCTGAAATGACTAGGATAATAAGTCTGGAATGACCAGGTTAACAAGTGTGAAATGACTAGGTTAAAGAGCAAGAGCCTTAATAAATGTGGAAGAAAATTTGGGGTCTGTGTCAAACAATTTAGAAAGAGTTCATTACACCAAAAACAGTATAACTTTGATGAAAAAAAAACTGCCAGTAACTAGAAAAATATAATCACATTCCTTGAACAACTTCATTAGTTAAATATAATTGCTATATTCCAATCAAGTTTCAAGGATCCAGTTTTTATTGGGGAGGAAGCCAGAGTACTCTGATTTTAGATAGAGAGTATAGGAAATGGGTTGGTGTTTTGAAGTCTGATACAATTCAATGGAATCCATATTATCATTAATATCATTTCATTCCCAAGCCAGACATGATTGGTGCAAAAGCTTTACGTACATACTTGCTACTTTCTTGTTCATGGATTGTTGTGAATCAGAACAAGGAAGAAACATGTAATAACATAAACAACCTGGATACAAAACAGCACCAATATATGTAAAGGGTAAAGCAAACTGACATGGATGCCACCTGGGTTTGTCACCAAACTTGTAGTCATGAAGCCCATGCAGTGGATCACCTGGATATGTCACCAAACTTGTAACCATGAGGACTATGCAATGGATCACCTGGGTATGTCACCAAACTTGTAACCATGACAACCATGCAATGGATCACGTTGGTATGTCACCAAACTTGTAATCATGAGGACCATGCAATGGATCACCTGGGTTTGTCACCAAACTTGTAACCATGAGGACCATGCAATGGATCATCTGGGTATGTCACCAAACTTGTAACCATGACAACCATGCAATGGATCATGTTGGTATGTCACCAAACTTGTAATCATGAGGACCATGCAATGGATCACCTGTTTATGTCACCAAACTTGTAACCATGAGGACCATGCAATGCATCACCTGGGTATGTCACCAAACTTGTAACCATGAAAACCATGACAACCATGCAATGGATCACGTTGGTATGTCACCAAACTTGTAGTCATGAGGACCATGCAATGAATCGCCTGGGTATGTCACCAAACTTGTAACCATGATGACCATGCAATCGATCACCTGGGTTTGTCACCAAACTTGTAACCATGACAACCATGCAATGGATCACCTGGGTTTGTCCCCAAACTTGTAATCATGAGGACCATGCAATGGATCACCTGGATTTGTCACCAAACTTGTAACCATGACAACCATGCAATGGATCACCTGGGTTTGTCACCAAACTTGTAACCATGAGGACCATGCAATGGATCACCTGGGTATGTCACCAAACTTGTAACCATGAGGACCATGCAATGGATCACCTGGGTATGTCACCAAACTTGTAGTCATGAGGACCATGCAATGGATCACCTGGGTTTGTCACCAAACTTGTAACTATGACAACCATGCAATGGATCACCTGGGTTTGTCACCAAACTTGTAACCAAGACAACCATGCCATGGATCACCTGGGTTTGTCACCAAACTTGTATCCATGAGGACCATGCAATGTTTTACCTGGGTATGTCACCAAACTTGTAACCATGAAAACCATGACAACCATGCAATGGATCACCTGGGTTTGTCACCAAACTTGTAACCATGAGGACCATGCAATGGATCACCTGGGTATGTCACCAAACTTGTAACCATGAGGACCATGCAATGGATCACCTGGGTATGTCACCAAACTTGTAATCATGGTGACCATGCAATAGATCACCTGTTTATGTCACCAAACTTGTAATAACGACGACTTTGCAATGGATTACCTGTGTAAGTCACCAAACATGTAATAAAGAAGCTACATTATAACTTAACCTGTTTATACTGGAAATTAAATTATTAACCAGGATGGCCATTTTGAATTTACCTTCCAAGGATTGAACAGTAATAATTCTAACAGACCACAATGGACCAACACAAAAGTCCAAGATACTCTAAAATAAAAGGAAGGAGTTGTTGTTAGTGTTCAAATGCAATATTGAAAGGGAACAAAGAAATTCATAAATGCAGACCACATTTCATACATATAGAACATACCAAATTTTGCAGATGAATTAGACATCTCTAAACAAATTATAATATTGTTACATTAACATTGGCTCAGTGTAAGGAAGATGTGTTTAACTTTGGTTACTGAATGAGTTATCCTTTGTAATATATTACAGGGAATTTTCACGTGGGAATTTTTTCAGGATTTTAGGGGCTTTAGTCACTTTTTGTGGTCACAATGTGTAAGCATCCCTTCAACTGGTGACATAATTGTATAGTATAAAGAAGTATATTCTTTCAATGGCAGCTAAGAAATGTATTTCAAAACAAGTGCCAAAGTGCCGCAAATACGCCTGTCAAAAAATTGTCATTATTTACACACAAAAAATTAAGGGCCATAACTCTACAATTCAATGGAATCCATATTATCATTAATATCATTTCATTCCCAAGCCAGACATGATTGGTGCAAAAGCTTTACGTACATACTTGCTACTTTCTTGTTCATGGATTGTTGTGAATCAGAACAAGGAAGAAACATGTAATAACATAAACAACCTGGATACAAAACAGCACCAATATATGTAAAGGGTAAAGCAAACTGACATGGATGCCACCTGGGTTTGTCACCAAACTTGTAGTCATGAAGCCCATGCAGTGGATCACCTGGATATGTCACCAAACTTGTAACCATGAGGACTATGCAATGGATCACCTGGGTATGTCACCAAACTTGTAACCATGACAACCATGCAATGGATCACGTTGGTATGTCACCAAACTTGTAATCATGAGGACCATGCAATGGATCACCTGTTTATGTCACCAAACTTGTAACCATGAGGACCATGCAATGCATCACCTGGGTATGTCACCAAACTTGTAACCATGAAAACCATGACAACCATGCAATGGATCACATTGGTATGTCACCAAACTTGTAGTCATGAGGACCATGCAATGAATCGCCTGGGTATGTCACCAAACTTGTAACCATGATGACCATGCAATCGATCACCTGGGTTTGTCACCAAACTTGTAACCATGACAACCATGCAATGGATCACCTGGGTTTGTCCCCAAACTTGTAATCATGAGGACCATGCAATGGATCACCTGGATTTGTCACCAAACTTGTAACCATGACAACCATGCAATGGATCACCTGGGTTTGTCACCAAACTTGTAACCATGAGGACCATGCAATGGATCACCTGGGTATGTCACCAAACTTGTAACCATGAGGACCATGCAATGGATCACCTGGGTATGTCACCAAACTTGTAGTCATGAGGACCATGCAATGGATCACCTGGGTTTGTCACCAAACTTGTAACTATGACAACCATGCAATGGATCACCTGGGTTTGTCACCAAACTTGTAACCAAGACAACCATGCCATGGATCACCTGGGTTTGTCACCAAACTTGTATCCATGAGGACCATGCAATGTTTTACCTGGGTATGTCACCAAACTTGTAACCATGAAAACCATGACAACCATGCAATGGATCACCTGGGTTTGTCACCAAACTTGTAACCATGAGGACCATGCAATGGATCACCTGGGTATGTCACCAAACTTGTAACCATGAGGACCATGCAATGGATCACCTGGGTATGTCACCAAACTTGTAATCATGGTGACCATGCAATAGATCACCTGTTTATGTCACCAAACTTGTAATAACGACGACTTTGCAATGGATTACCTGTGTAAGTCACCAAACATGTAATAAAGAAGCTACATTATAACTTAACCTGTTTATACTGGAAATTAAATTATTAACCAGGATGGCCATTTTGAATTTACCTTCCAAGGATTGAACAGTAATAATTCTAACAGACCACAATGGACCAACACAAAAGTCCAAGATACTCTAAAATAAAAGGAAGGAGTTGTTGTTAGTGTTCAAATGCAATATTGAAAGGGAACAAAGAAATTCATAAATGCAGACCACATTTCATACATATAGAACATACCAAATTTTGCAGATGAATTAGACATCTCTAAACAAATTATAATATTGTTACATTAACATTGGCTCAGTGTAAGGAAGATGTGTTTAACTTTGGTTACTGAATGAGTTATCCTTTGTAATATATTACAGGGAATTTTCACGTGGGAATTTTTTCAGGATTTTAGGGGCTTTAGTCACTTTTTGTGGTCACAATGTGTAAGCATCCCTTCAACTGGTGACATAATTGTATAGTATAAAGAAGTATATTCTTTCAATGGCAGCTAAGAAATGTATTTCAAAACAAGTGCCAAAGTGCCGCAAATACGCCTGTCAAAAAATTGTCATTATTTACACACAAAAAATTAAGGGCCATAACTCTGAAATGGCTGGAGCAATTTGGCTTGTTATCAATCTTTCTCAAGACATTATGCCCATAAACATTTTCTTTAAGTATAATGAAGATCCAACAACATCTATTTAAGTTAGAAAGCAGACAAGGCAAATTTGCTACTTTTTTATAAATAAAGGACCATAACTCTGAAGTGGCTGAAGTTACTGGCTGGTTTTCGAACTTGGCCAAGATATTATGCCCATAAACATTTTCTCAAAGTTTCAAGAAGCTTGAACAAGAACTGTTCGAGTAAGAGAGCCTACATTGCTGTGGACGATGCCCACCCACCATGGGTGTTACAATAATACAATCCTTCTTTAACGGGCCTATAAAAATCATTAAAATAAAATAAAACATGTTGAATTTTGAACGAACTTTAATTTTAAAACTAATTAAAAACCATTTTTTTTCTTTAATCAATAACAATTTTTTATTTAGGGTCCTCGTACTCTCTTTTTTCTAAGTGATTAGACATATCTAATTAAGAAATAAACAAATGACACAAGATCAAATAAAACATACAAAATACTACACAAAATCTTTGCAATTTTTATTTCCATTACATATTTAATCAAAAGTTTGTGCAAACCAGTAAGATATATATGACACCTTTGTTGGCAGATTATCATAGACCACGTTTAATTGCATCACGTTGCGTGCTGTTATCAAGGATCAAGGTGAAATCATTTAATTTCCTGTTAATTGGCTTGGAGTCAAAAATATGTCATTTTAACTGGGTAGAATGAAAGAGTCATAAAAATGTCATTTGAACTTGGTAGAAGTTGGAATTTAAGTGACGAAATTGATTTAGGAATTTATCTGTAATTTTTAAATGCTTTAATCAATGATGCAAGCAGCGAGCGATAAAAAAATTCACTTAAATGTAATTTCTATAAATACTCAGTTTCACATATTTGTACTTATGGCTTTGTTTTGTTTTTTTACCATGGAATAAAATTATAGACTTACAAATTAATTGCTATCACACAAACAATCTGAGCTGGTATCTCTATTAATCCACTTATTCCTAAATTCAAAAACTGGTTCCCATGTAAGGTTGGTGTGGCAAATAAAATACCAAAATAACTCAAGCTGTTAGCAAACCTACAAAAAAATAACTCAAGCTGTTAGCAAACCTACCAAAAAAACAGCTCAAGCCATAAGCAAACCTAAAAAACATCATAACATATAAACTTGATTATAAACTCTATTAACGTATATAAATATATAGACAATTGATAGTGACAAAAATTCTAAATTCTATAGAGGAGATCATTTCTCAGTATGACTAAGGTCAAATTAAGATCACTTTCATTTAAATTTGATTAAATAATAGACTATGAATATTTACCAAAGATAAAATGTGATAAGTGTATATCTCCTTATAACAGGAGTTCTAAAGAGATCTAGAAATGTGTATTGGGTATGTTCTGTATCATTTCCAACTAAAACATCACTACTTTGCATCTCTTTATCAGGTGTTTCATCGATGTCCCTCTCAACCTCATCAAACAAATGTTGTGGGAATGATAAGTTATTAATTTTCGCTGCCCATTTTGTTATCTTCTTTGCTTCCCTGTATCTCCTGTTAGATAGAAGCCATGGTATAGACTCTGGTATAAACCTGTAAAATAACACAAAATGGTTCATACAATTGAACCCCATTTTTAATATCAGGCTTTTACTTTAGGAAGGAATTCAGAACAATATTTCAGTTACTTATTTATGTTTACATTTTGTGAAGTGGTTTCCTTGCTTCATTTTTAAATCTACATTTCTTGACTTAGAAATAAAATATGATTGATTTCCACAAAAATACTGAAACTAGTGGCTTCAAAGAGTTTGTACATCCAAACTGGTTTATAGATGTCCATAAAAGTAAAATTTCAGTTCAGCTGACAAGAGATGAGAACATTTTTAATTTGCCCTTTATGGACCTTTTTTACTGTAACTCCGCAAAGTCACATTCCATTAGGTCTTGTAGTTTCAGAAAAGATGAACAAGTAAAGATTGCTCATGGCAGCCATGTTTTTTTTTAATACATACCTTACATACATCATTTTAAGCAAGGAATAAAACATTTGGACTTTAGAGACAGGGGTCACGACACTCTAAAAAGTAGCCAAACAGGAAGAAGTGAGTCCCTGATAGGGAGACTTCAGGGAGATGCTAGGGAGAAGTCAGAGGGATCCTACAAATAATTAATTTTACAGTAGTTACATACATTTTTCATTATTTACACCAATTTTTTTTTATAATTGTGGATTTCAAGGCTTATTTCTTTTGTGTTTTTAAACAATAACACACTTAGATTCATGTTGTTTTCTTTTTTTTTTCATTATTAATCATGGTAAGCAATATCAAACAGCACATAACCTTTATAATTAATCAACGAAAAAGCACTAGATATAGCGACTATTTTTCTATCTACTTCAGTACTTGTAGCCATACAAGGTATTCACAAACTAAAAATATTTGTAAAGGTGCATATGCATAGCAAGCAGTATGGACCGTACGGTTCCAACCATACCACTTTAAATTATTGGTACAGAAAACCATACCAGTTATTTGTAAATTGAAATAAAAAATGATAGAATTTAATTACATATACTCTGTAATTTGTGAAACATTCAACATCAATTTTAATTAAAAAAAAATTATTTTCAATATAGAACAGCAACCATTCGATCTTGGTGTGCTATTTGGTAAGTGACAAATAATCGAACATGGAAAATCCCTATCTAAATTAAAATATTTACTTTAAACAGGTTGACTACCCTTAACCAACCGTACCACTATTTTAACCTTACCACTATTTTTCTGGGTGCTACACCTATGTAGGTGTAGACGTTAACATCACTCATGAAGTTCAGTTTGTTATGAACATGCCATGTTTATCTGAGTGAATTTCCAAAGAAGATAGATAGAATAACGTTACATTAAACCCAGAAATAATTCTTCTGTTCAGCACATTTCCACTTGGAGGTTGTGCTAATCCAAATTGCTTCATGGGACACCCATCAACTGAACTTATCATGATGTCAATAATTACTACACATCTTTATTATTTCAAGTGCAGCACATATATTTATGAAAGAAAATTGTTAAAATACAATCCACTTTGAAAGAACTGAAGTTTGAAACCAATTAAAAGTGTTTTGTTTATAAAACAAATTATGATTTTTATTAAGGGCTGTACGGTTGTACATGTACTTTACTTTTCTTTGTAGTTCACTTCTAGTAAATAAACCAAAGGCAGGTAATTATAATCCATTTGAAAGACGTAAATCGTTTGCAAAAATGTTAAATAAGCATTTGCTGTTTTTAATTGGAATTACACATTTACAAATAAATTGGTAGCTATAGTCTAGGAGTATTTTTTGGACCAGATATACAAGTATCTTCTGTGAACCATCGGGCATCTTAACGGAAATAACAGGGTGACTTTGACTTCCCTTTTGAAGTGCCTTAGGACGACTTCAGGTACCAGTAGGGCGACTTTGTTGCCCACTTCACCCAGTGTGTTGAGACATGTAGAGGAGATCATTTTTAAATATCAGTTATTCAGAAACAAGGATAGCCTATATGGCTACCATTGTTAAATCAAAACCAAATAAAGTAGATTACCTCACGACTGTACCAATTTACAAATCAGTGAAACTTATACTGTCGTTGAAAAAGAATTTTTTATTGCATAAACAAAAAGGCCCATGGTAGCCATGTTTTAGTTCCAATAATAAGGACATGAGAAATCTTTGTAGAGGACTCACTAAATCATTTGTACAAAGCTATAGAACATTTGGACTTTCAATAAAGATTTATTAAACATCAGCCAATGAGAAACAAGGATTGCCAAAGGTGTTGAAATGAGGAATATTTGTAGCTGGCCTCACACATCAATTGTACTCAACAAACTAACTATTTAAACTTAGACTTTTAGAGGATCAGAGGAGTTTATAATAAGTAGAATATTATATTTTCTTAAAAAGAAGACAAAAATTACCTCCAATTACAGCCATATTGAATTTCCAATCAAAACCAAAGTAACAACACTTATGTATGGTTTCATTTTATTAAGTGGTTGTGTAAAGAAGTTTGTTTTAAGTTTAGCAAACTGGAAAAAGAATTGGATATGGTAGTCATATTTGTAATTGAATCTGCACTAAATTAACAACACTACATGTAAACAAGTGTGGACGCAGAAAAATGTCTCGCCTGCATTCAGCATCAGTAACGAAAATAAATTTCGTCATAAGCATTACATAAATAGCACTAAATATCAGCAGCTGCCTGTATCAAAATATTGTCACCTTACCATGCATAGTTACAGAGGAACAGCCGTAACCCAAAAACTTTAACGTAGTCGCTTGACCGTAAAATTGAGGTCAAGGTCAGGTGACACCTACCAGACAGTCATGTACTATTCATCAGCAACCTATATACCAAATATTGTCATCCTACCATGCATAGTTACATAGAAACTGCCGTAACCCAAAAACTTTAACGTAGTCGCTTGACCGTGAAATTGAGGTCAAGGTCAGGTGACACCTACCAGACAGTCATGTACTAGTCATCAGCAACCTATATACCAAATATTGTCATCCTACCATGCGTGGTTACAGAGGAACTATGGTAACCCAAAAACTTTAACGTAGTCGCTGGACCGTGAAATTGAGGTCAAGGTCAGGTGACACCTACCAGACAGTCATGTACTAGTCATCAGCAACCTATACACCAAATATTGTCATCCTACCATGCATAGTTACAGAGGAACTGTTGTAACCCAAAAACTTTAACGTAGTCGCTGGACTGTGAAATTGAGGTCAAGGTCAGGTGACACCTACCAGACAGTCATGCGTAGTTACAGAGGAACTGTCGTAACCCAAAAACTTTAACATAGTCACTGGACCATGAAATTGAGGTCAAGGTCAGGTGACACCTACCAGACAGTCATGTACTAGTCATCAGCAACCTATACACCAAATATTGTCATCCTACCATGCGTAGTTACAGAAGAACATTCGTAACCCAAAAACTTTAACGTAGTCGCTAGACCGTGAAATTGAGGTCAAGGTCAGGTGACAGGTGACTGACTGGCAAGTACTCATCATAAGCTACCTCTGGACCAAATTTGATGGACCTAGGGCTTGGGCTTACAAATATATGAAGCAAGATGTCAAGTGTTTACGTCGCCGCCGCCGCCGGATTCCCATACATATGTCTCGCCTCCAGCGACTTTCGTCGCAGGCGAGACAAAAAGGACCATGTAATAAATAATTCTACCAAGTTTCTTTTGGAGGAGAAGAAATTTGAAATGTGAGATTTACATATGCCTGATACTGGACAATGAAGGATGGACACTGGAATGCAGGACGGACACTGGACGAGGGACACAAAGTAATGGCAAGAACTAACATCACTTATTCCAGGTTAGCTTAAAAGGTCATCTTTAAATCTGTCAAATGTATGAACAGTTATTAAACTATAAATAAAGAGTTAAAAAATTAACTTGATACAAATATTACCAATAAAAGATAATGGTCAGTAGATTTGGTATGGTAATAACAAGCTGTAACATGTGCCAATCTCTGAGGAAGTATCCAAACACAGCTAGGACCATGATCCCTATACTGAAGGAACAGTTAACAGCAACAGATGGATAAGAACGGAAGTTGGACGGAAAAAATTCTGTTATCATCACATATGTTGATAAGGCAATAGGCTGAAATAATACAATGCAAATACAGAGTCATTAATTATAATAACAGGCTTTAATATACAATACAAATATGGTGACATATGATAAATAAGGTGTACTAGCATAATAAATAATAAAGGTTATCTAACAATTTATTTTAGTATAATTTATTTTGTTCAATCCATAAAAAATGAGACCTATAGGCAACCTAGTCTAAACTAGAAAACATTATTCAACTGCATTAAGGCTGTTCCAATAAAAATCATGAAGCACCTAGAAAATATGCACTGAAATGCCAATGTCAGCAAGTACCGTACGGTAATGAGAAAATCCAGGCTATATTATTGCCTTATTCCATTTCATTTGGCCTTGTTGTTTCAGAGAATTTTTCAAATTTCAGCCAATCAGAAAAAAGGATTGCCCTATGGCTGCAATGTTTAATATTCACTCAATTAAAATGAGAAAAGTACTCTTTGTAGAGAACCTCACATTGAAGAATTATTATACCAGATCAAGACAAAATAAAGAATCTTTGTAAGAACTTCACATGCATTACTAATATGAAATTTTACTGATACAGGGTTCTCATTAGGATTTTTTATGGTGAGTCCTGGGACTCATCACTTTTTGGAATGATGAGTCCCAATCTGTCTTGGTGAGTCCATATAGTTGACTCAAACCAAACTACCGGTACTGCATGACGTTGCCATGAGTAATACATTAAGTTTTGTTTTGTAACATTATGAACATCTTCATGTTTTATTTGATACTTAAATCCCTGTTGAAATCCATGCATTACTACATGACAGCTTAATCTACATGTTTCCAGAATGAAAAGATATTAAAATATTTGTTTTGGTAGTTTTGCTTTGTGTCAGCCTAATTTTGTATGATATATTTCAGTTCACTGTCTGGGTGTACTTATAAGAAGTTGGTCATGGTTGAGGCATTTTCAATTCAATAATGAAGTTTGCTGTGAAATTTATTTAAACTTTTCAAACTTAAAAATGTATGGTTGTAATCTTCTACTGAGATAAAAATTTAGTCTGAATGAGCATGGAAAGATACACATAATTTTTATTGTGACCATATTTATATATCCCAAGATTTTAGTATCATTTTATGGAAGATAATTATGAATTAACACCATTTATTTCTGTTGGTTATTTGAAGTCTGCATGGCTTCCAGGGCCTAATCTAGGATTTTTGCCAGGGAGAAGTGACTTCTCCTTCCAGATGGGAATAGGGAGAAGTGATTTTTTGTGCGGAGAAGTGGGTTTTGTTTCGGTTTCGTTTCAATGTTTTTAAAACAAATAAGTTTAACACTGATAGAGCTAAAATACATTTTATTATCATATAAAGAGCACTAATCACAACAAAAGCAACTATTTTCCAGCACATGGTATACAAAACATACATATAACATATAAAAAACATTTACAGTTTATAGTCACTAATAATTGTAAATCCTCCTGCTTTTGTTTTTCTTCCAAATGCTCAAAGCAGGAGCGAAGTTGACATAATTTTTCCAAATGTTCAATTGTTTTGTTACTAATTTACATTTAACTAAACTTTTGATTCTGAAGTTAACATTAATTGGTGGTACTTTATACCATTTCATTTTCATTTGATCTCTGAATTAACTGTAATTGAGTGATTGAAATTAACAAGCCTATCATGTGTTAAACCGTTGTCAAAACATCGTATTATTCGAAACTCAAGATTCTCTTACTCAATGTCACCCAAGCCAACTCTAAATCACGTAATTAACGGCTAATTATTGGCAATGCCAGCCTCATTAAAAATTGTTTATTAATATTTGATTGACGATTTTAAACAAAGCCGATGGTCGGTATCAACATGATTGATGAGCGCGCAGTCAAACAAAGCGAATAAAATACGGTTAAATAAGCCGATATATCCTTTTGAAAAATAATTAAACAGAACAAATAGTTTTAATTTTCAATAAAACACTCGCCGCCATACTCGATGTTTCCCTCGAAGCATTTTAACCTCGTGGATCTGAAATACATCGTAATAACCTTTTCTCACATGATCAACTATTAAAACCTAGTTTTATTTTCATATTTGATGATGAGCAAAGTCGCTGTAATGTCAATTTATCACTCTATCGCGTTAGGATATGCTGATGTAAGCGTACTTATTCCGGCGTGTATTTCTTCCTTGCACTAGTGTATTATTTCCTGAGGTTAAATTACACTAGTGCAAAACTTCCATTGGAAATTTTACACTAGTATAATTTAACCTCAGGAAATAATACACTAGTGTAAGGAAGTAATACACTGGTGGAAAAACAACACTGTTACACTGACACATCGTATCGTTTCATTGTTTTTGGAAGTCGCCATTTTGTTTTAACTGTACGTCATGTAATCAACAACAAAGTCTATTAGAGTAGTCTCCCTTTTATCGATTTTTCACGGCGACTTCACTTCGCCGGAAAATCAAATGACCGGCGACATTTAGCGATTTTCAAACATTTTTGGCGACTTAAAACGCCATTTCGCCGTCTAGATTAGGCCCTGGCTTCATCTGGGAGAAAATGTGGGTTCCGTGTGATAATAGGCAACACCTCAGTTTAAAAAATTTGACTAATTGTATAATACATAAATTTCAAAGCACTAAGTAGTTATTACGTTATTCAATAATTTTTTAAAATTTTGTTTAAATTTACCAATCCAAAACTTGACAATATTTCTGCTTAACCTCATTTGAAATAACAAAAATTCATTCGACATTTAATCATTACAATAATATTTTTAATCATTGCAATCAGGTCACAAGCCAAGTGTTTCACTTGGTCACATTTTAAAAACATCGAAAACAATCTTTCTGCTGCAAATATTTTCTTGGTAACCTTTGTATTAAATTATTGGTTATGTAAACCCGCAAAGATTCCAAGCTCTAGCTACTCACTGATAGTTAATGGAAATAATTAATTTATTATTCAAATAGAAAACTTTTTAAATCAAGTTGCAAGCCAGGTGTTTCACTTAAATTACCATTTAAAAACATCCAAAACATGTTTTTTTACTTTCGGCACGATGTACAAGAAAGATATTATCATTATGGAATATAAAAACTTGTTTTTTTGTAAAAACATAATAAATTTCTAAAAAACTTATTTAAATCATGTTAAGATTGTTTAGATTTTTATTAATTCAGCCACTTATTATCGGTCATCGGTCAGAGATCAAATATATTTCACCTTCTGTGCATCACAGCTAAAAATAGAATTACATCCGATTGTAAAAGTGTCATTCTGTATGGTTTAGGTATGGTAAATGACGTGCTGTTGATTTTAGGAACGCAAATGATTTGACTGCGATACGTCCCCAGGATGCACGTAATCTAGAAATAGCGCGTCCTACACAACTTTGACGTGTCCAGGACGCGTATAATAGGCGTCTTAACGAGAAACCTGCTGAGGACAGAAAAGTGCATTCCCATGGCACAATATTGAACAGCCCTGATAGAACGTTTGCCAAAACAAAATATATCTTAATTCAACTGTAGGCATGAGCTGTATGGTGAGAATCCACAAACCGTCTCATTACAATATTTTTCTGCTATTTTCTGGAAACAACCATTGACTTACCATGTTTAACATGCCAATAAAAAATCTGAGTACTGTGAACAATATGTAGGAATTGGCGAACGCTGTCCCAATACCAATAAATGATTGTAACCATAGTAATACCAAGATGGTCTTCTTCCTCCCATATCTGTCAGCTAGAGGTGTCAGAAAGGTAGCTCCAATCGTATTGCCAACCATGTAAATTGTTGTGGAAAGATCCACAAGGTAGTCCTTCTCACATACTAAATCCCACTAAAATAATACATTAATTCTCTTGTATAAATGCTTTGAAATATCTACTTTTAACTCTAATTATACATAATTGTAGCTTTATGACAATTACTATAGTTCTGTTAAAATCTGCAGAGTGTACATGTAGCCAAAGTTGTATATGAGATTCTATGTAAATTGCTTGCCTAACCAGTAAGCATGCAATCAAATTTTACGTAAGCCGTTTGTCAAACAAGTGAGCATACAATCATGTGAACTAGCTTAGTCCTCTACTGTTTTCAGATGAAATAAATTTAAATCGTACTTAAAATCAACAGCTAATTACCTCCGTAAAAATAGTCTGATCAAATTCCTCCCCATACTTCCAGCCATTAGGACAAGACTCTGTTGTATTTTGGCCATTGGAATAGACTGTAACTTCACAAGACCCATATATAATGGACTTATTCTGGTCATCAGACAATTTGGCACATGAGTACTCAGGTTTACCTCCAAGAAAAATACTGGCTAGTACAGGCCATGCTCCTCTCATGTAAATAAATGAGAGAGAGAGAAAAATCAAAATCTGAAAGCGTCCAAAATTTCCCAAGCTCTGTAATACTTTGTCAGCATCCATTCATAAAACGTCTATTATACATGTACAGTTGTATCATCTGATTGACAAGGTTATATATTACTGATATCAACCAATTCCACTCATGTTCTACTCAGTAAATGCAAGGAATATAAATAAGGCACACTGAAAAAATAAAATCAATAAAACTGCAATACAAACTTTTTTTCATTTGAAAACAATTGATAATGTTTCACAGTTAAAATAAATATAATATGAATGTTACTGAATTATCTACTGGAGATCAACAAGTATTGTTTAAACAAAGGCTAAGTTTATATCTACCTTGAGTGGTGTCAGGATTGTAAAGACAAGAACATTGTCATAAATTTCAACCTGTAGCCTGGTCACCGTGTCTTTAATAGCTTAAAGAGTAAATAAATGTAATAATTAAACTTTATTGCTACTAACATGCATTTCTGAATCTGTTACTATCTGAGGTCTAGTTTAAAAGTTAATAAGAGTATAGTAGGACCTCACGGTATCGATCTATTTATTAATCCACTTATTTTCGTCAACTATAAACTACATAAATAAACAAACTTATCTCTGTTTCCTTCTTAGTTATATCCACTGATATTGCTATTCTCTCTATCTCGCCAATTTTGATTGTTATCATATTTTGACATGTTTTTAAAATTCAAATTTTTTCGGCCATGTTAAAATTAAGTAGATCGATACAACGGGGTTCCTATATACATTTCTATTTATTATCTCGATTATATTTAAAACAAGTCCAAGGCTTCCATCTCCTCGAAAAGGACAGTTTTGGCATGTGCAAAATTTATCAATTGATAAATGTGCAGTAAATCACTGGTGAGAAAATGTCAAAATGTAAAACAGCAAATTAATCATAAATAATACAGTTACCAAGATGCTTGTCAATGTTTAGTTGGTGTTCATTTACAGCATGATGATCCAGGATGTAGCATACTGATATCTCTGTTATTTGACCTTGGACTTCAGGACTTGATTGACATTATAAATTTTTGCATGTTACAAGCTGATGAAACTATTACACCAGACACCAAGATGATGTTTTACTTTCAGCTGGATTTTTAAACAGTTTTTCGTTTTCGCCATTAATGATTTACCATGTAGGCTACGTTTGAATCGTGTAAGTCGGCGACCGACTGTAGTGTAGTTGCAATGTCAGAAAAGATTAGTTATTTGTTAAAACATTTGGTTTTAATGTGTAACGGTATAACATACAAAACTACACGTTTCTTCATTTTTCTACTTAGGGAAATTACAATTTATTCTTTGTATTAAGTTAAGTTCTTTAACTAACATGTAAGTTTTTCGTTTTTCATCAGCATGCAGGACCCATGTTTTAGTAACAGGTAACAGTGCGATTACCAGATTGGGCTCATGCTAAAAAGAGAGAATAAATTCAGACGCGTTCACACTCCATATTGGCTATATGAAATTCAAACCGTACTACTTATTTTAAAATTAATTTTTTAAATAAATGTTAAAGGATTAAACGCCGTTTTCAATGGATTTATCGGTATATCAACAAGACCAACTCACGCACAAACTTTAGACGTTTGTTTGTGAGAGAGTGGGAGTCTTCAGTGACAGTCTATACTTTATATATATATAGTTACTATACTAAGATAGACTGTCCCTGGAGTCTTGTTGATATACCGATAAATGTTGAACATCCAATCATCTCTTGAAACTAAAAATTATAGAAGTATTCCAGCTGGTTTCATGTCTGCATAATTATGTTTTAATATTTGGGGCAATTTATGAGAAGAAGCCATTATTATTTTAGTTATGTTCCACGGTAAAGGTTTTTTGGATTTGGGTCGACACACACAAATTTGGAGAGGACATTTGTACAACAATCTGGCTAGTGGTTTCCTAGAAGAATATTAAATTTAAGCAAACCAGAACTCATTAATGGTCTTGGCAGCAATGAAAATTTGATCAGCGCCATTTAAAATTAAACCATGGCAGGAACCAATAATTAAACATTCATGCCAATTTTGATTCCAATAATTGGCAGAAAAACAAGACTGACACAAACGTCGCTAGATTTACGTGGAATGTATTAAGGTACCAAGTAAAAACCAGACGGTTATAAATACGGGTATTTTAAATTTTGAAACCGTTCCATTTCATAATTGAAAAATAATTTTTGGTAGCACAATTTGTTGGAACCATTACCTTGAGCATTTTTAATATTGGACTATGAACAATAGTGAATCTTCCTATGTTAAGTAAAATATAAAATACGTCGTTCTAGACCGACTTATCACCGTCGAACGTAGAACGAATAATCGTACCCTCGCTTTTTTTGACGAGGAAAAATGATCAATATTATTAGCATTTTCCACGTGCATCTTCAAAGACGAAAAAAGACATTTCTTCAATAAAGATCGTTTCCCGTTAGTTTCGCAATGTCTTAAGCTTTAATAACGTAAAGAAGATGAATTCTATGTTTCCATTTTGTATAAATAGACCGAAGTTAGAGAATTTTTTATTTGCTACATTACGAGCAATAGGACTGAATTCTGCCGTTAGTCCGACAAATCACAAAATTAACTTCTGATTATAACAGCAGTAAAATTCGGCCTACGTCGAGAGCATCATGAACATCTTTTTAGATTGGCCCATTACCTTCAATTGCAGTATGAAAATCGTCCTAGACCTACACATCACCAGAAGCGGATGCAGAAAATCGGGCTTGGGATGGTGGGCGAAATTCGGACAAGGGTTCTGGGGACCGCAGCGCACTGGTGGGGGAGTAGCTGGGGGCGAAGCCCCCAGAATCTGGTAAGATTTAAGCAATCGAGATGGTGTTGAAATTTAAAATTTTTTAACACACTCTCGCTCGGTCCTAATTTTTGTCTCTCTGTCTTTCTTCCTTTTCGCTCACTTTTTCTTTCTTTTCACTTTTTAAGGGATGCGGCAAACGTCCCCTCCTCCCCCATCTGGATCCGCTACTGATCACCGTCGAGCGCAGCATGAACATCGTTCAAGACCGACCCATCATTGTCCAGCGCAGCACGAAAATCGTTCTAGACCCACTTATCACTGTGTCTGAAAAATGCCATGTTATTAATTATGAAGGTTTTGTATAATAATAAATTTATATTTTCCATTTCACCGAAAAGAGAGACCAGAAAGTGTGCAAAAACGAAGCAGCCCGCTATGTTACTAGTAATAGACTTCACAATAATCTACTAGTAGTTGACGCACATCAATGAATGAGTAAACTTACTAGAAAAACAGTATAGACTCATCATGATGTACAAAAAACCTTGTTGCATTCCACTAACATCAAACTCGTGCTATTCAGAAGAAAATTCACAAAAAACAACTTACACTATCAACTTGACAACTTATCAGAACAGATTACTTGAGTTTCTGTCCACATTCTGTAACTCCTTTAAAATTAACTGCCACAGATGGAAATCATGTTGGGATCAGTAAATCATTGATTAAAAGCCAGCATTGTGATAAACATCTCTGTAAAATACCTGGATATTTTTTAAGTTACAATATAACTTTGACAGAACGATGTTCATACTGCTCTCGATCGACAGTCAGTCATTAATCAGCATGTTCCGTCTTAGTAGAATGTAGGTCTTGAGCAAGTAACATAGTGGACTGCTTGTAGAATGTAGGTCTGGAGCAAGTAACATAGTGGACTGCTTGTTAGAATGTAGGTCTGGAGCAAGTAACATAGTGGACTGCTTGGTAGAATGTAGGTCTGGAGCAAGTAACATAGTGGACTGCTTGTAGAATGTAGGTCTGGAGCAAGTAACATAGTGGACTGCTTGTAGAATGTAGGTCTGGAGCAAGTAACATAGTGGACTGCTTGGTAGAATGTAGGTCTGGAGCAAGTAACATAGTGGACTGCTTGTAGAATGTAGGTCTGGAGCAAGTAACATAGTGGACTGCTTGTAGAATGTAGGTCTGGAGCAAGTAACATAGTGGACTGCTTGTAGAATGTAGGTCTGGAGCAAGTAACATAGTGGACTGCTTGTAGAATGTAGGTCTGGAGCAAGTAACATAGTGGACTGCTTGGTAGAATGTAGGTCTGGAGCAAGTAACATAGTGGACTGCTTGTAGAATGTAGGTCTGGAGCAAGTAACATAGTGGACTGCTTGGTAGAATGTAGGTCTGGAGCAAGTAACATAGTGGACTGCTTGGTAGAATGTAGGTCTGGAGCAAGTAACATAGTGGAATGCTTGTAGAATGTAGGTCTGGAGCAAGTAACATAGTGGACTGCTTGTCTTGCTTGTGTTTTGGAACCATGCAGCAGAGTGAATTAATGCCATTAAGCAATCATTTGCATGTGGAGACCAATGTCTGGAGATATAACAATGTGTTTTGGTTCACTGTTTCATTCTCAACCCATGTGACTGCACGTGGAGACCAATGTCTGGAGATATAACAATGTGTTTTGGTTCACTGTTTCATTCTCAACCCATGTGACTGCACGTGGAGACCAATGTCTGGAGATATAACAATGTGTTTTGGTTCACTGTTTCATTCTCAACCCATGTGACTGCACGTGGAGACCAATGTCTGGAGATATAACAATGTGTTTTGGTTCACTGTTTCATTCTCAACCCATTTGACTGCACGTGGAGACCAATGTCTGGAGATATAACAATGTGTTTTGGTTCACTGTTTCATTCTCAACCCATGTGACTGCACGTGGAGACCAATGTCTGGAGATATAACAATGTGTTTTGGTTCACTGTTTCATTCTCAACCCATGTGACTGCACGTGGAGACCAATGTCTGGAGATATAACAATGTGTTTTTGGTTCACTGTTTCATTCTCAACCCATGTGACTGCACGTGGAGACCAATGTCTGGAGATATAACAATGTGTTTTGGTTCACTGTTTCATTCTCAACCCATGTGACTGCACGTGGAGACCAATGTCTGGAGATATAACAATGTGTTTTGGTTCACTGTTTCATTCTCAACCCATGTGACTGCACGTGGAGACCAATGTCTGGAGATATAACAATGTGTTTTGGTTCACTGTTTCATTCTCAACCCATGTGACTGCACGTGGAGACCAATGTCTGGAGATATAACAATGTGTTTTGGTTCACTGTTTCATTCTCAACCCATGTGACTGCACGTGGAGACCAATGTCTGGAGATATAACAATGTGTTTTGGTTCACTGTTTCATTCTCAACCCATGTGACTGCACGTGGAGACCAATGTCTGGAGATATAACAATGTGTTTTGGTTCACTGTTTCATTCTCAACCCATGTGACTGCACGTGGAGACCAATGTCTGGAGATATAACAATGTGTTTTGGTTCACTGTTTCATTCTCAACCCATGTGACTGCACGTGGAGACCAATGTCTGGAGATATAACAATGTGTTTTGGTTCACTGTTTCATTCTCAACCCATGTGACTGCACGTGGAGACCAATGTCTGGAGAAATAACAATGTGTTTTGGTTCACTGTTTCATTCTCAACCCATGTGACTGCACGTGGAGACCAATGTCTGGAGATATAACAATGTGTTTTGGTTCACTGTTTCATTCTCAACCCATGTGACTGCACGTGGAGACCAATGTCTGGAGATATAACAATGTGTTTTGGTTCACTGTTTCATTCTCAACCCATGTGACTGCACGTGGAGACCAATGTCTGGAGATATAACAATGTGTTTTGGTTCACTGTTTCATTCTCAACCCATGTGACTGCAACTTTACAAGCTAGATAGATGATACATAGATAATATATAAAATAATTGTTAGCAACACAGGGAAGTCAATTTCTCTATTTTGACGTTTGTGATCGTTTGTGGTCTTTCGATGGGTATTCGATGACAACACTTTTAATTACCATATTCAATTGAATATTAAACAAAAAATATCAGAATATGTGTTTATTTATTATTTACAAATATAAATATAAATGATATAACACTAAACCAATTGGTTTATCCATACAACAAAAACACCTCTCTGAACCGAAACAACTGGGGATAAATTACAATCCAAGAAGTTGTATATATAAATAACTTGTAAATATATTCACTGTACAAAATTAAAGCATTTTCTTGTTTATTTAGTATTTAATGTTTTTCAAATCCCGTCACACGGAAAACGACATGTATCTAAGTTCGTTTCTGTGGATTTCTCTTAAAACATTTGTCGTACGAACTGAAATGCAAAAAAAATATTAAGGTTAGGAACTAATAAAACGTAAATTAAAAGTATAATTGGTTTCCTTGACAGAATATTGTTGCTCTTAGAAAGACTGCACCAAGGAGACCGTTAAATTTCGTCCCTAGGTCAATGGCAGGGGTTATCGACCTTAAAAGGCGTTCCTATTTATAATTGGTTGACCGTTATTCTTACGTAACATACGGGTCTCTCGTCTCGCTTGTCAATTCACATCGATTTTGACCGAACGCAACTGGTGTCTGTGATAAAGCAAGATATCCTCACCCTTCTGGAACTCTTGATATCTCCCCTTTGTTCAGAGGTGTGAATGTGAATGTTTGTTGCTTTTTGAGTTCATGACTTTTCCGTTAGCAATGCCTTTTAACTACTTCTCGGTATTTTCTGATGTTTTTAAATTTTGAGCTCTGTACTTGGATTTAATTTTAATGTTACACATTTGTATGGCTGGTATTTAACTGAAATAAAAAAATGTGTTTGGATTTCAGCATTAACTGATAAATTTCTAATGGCAAGTCCCTCTAACCAATGTGCCTAGAAAAGTGTTTTATTCCGTAATTGTTATTAATAAATGCAGTGGATCATAATGTTTAACGGGTATTTTGTACATGGTACTTGTTGTCAAACATACCTCTATTGAACGCCTCTTCCTTCTTCCGAACATATCGTATTGGCCGTTTCCGAACCCACCTCCGCCACTTCCACCACCAAATCCTCCACCTCCACCATTAAATCCGCCACCTCCTCCGCTAAAGTCCATTCCACCGCTTGGCACTACGAATGGTTGACCAAACTGTCCTGATAAACCACCGAAGCCTCCCATGCCGCCTCCCATACCACCCGGCATGCCACCCATTCCGCCGCCACCAAACGGCGAAAACTGCTGATATCCTCCATACCCGGATGCTGGAACTTGAATAACTTGTTGTTGTCTTCTTGATCCAAAGTCCAAAAGTTTTGGACCGAATAATGAACCAGCTCCAAACATAGCGGCAAGGGGCAAAGCTAAGGCCGCTGAAATAACAAAAAAAAACTACGAACATATATCGTGTACGCCTCATTTTAACCGTGTACATCGGGTAGGTGGAGAATCCTAGTTTACGTTCCTAAAATACTTGTTTATACATAAGGTTTATTTTTTTAATTGTTTGGTACTGAACGCCACTTTCAGCAATATTTCTGTTACATTGTGGCCATCCAGATTTTACTGGGAGAGGAAGCCGGAGTACTAGGGAAAAACCCCAACTTTCGTAGGATGTCAATTCAAATTGGAATGAAGAACACTGGAGTGAGACCCGTAGAACTAAAAATTGTACTCGCCTTATGACTTATTAGTAAATTATGGCTATGAGACGCAAAACCGCTACCTCGGGCACGTGATCAATTATAGATAACTAACTCCTTAACCAAGTATCATATATTTTAAGAAAACTTAATTTCGTAAAAGTGATTGGATACATGGTTATAATCGACTTATATATGGTAATAACCGGTTGATACGAATAACCGGTTGATAACGTATTTGCACAGTGGAAAGATATACTTACGAAGTGGAGCCTTTATTGGTGTAATTAATACTGCTATTAACACCACAACGAACAGATATGTTGGCTTCATTTTATTCTGAAACATAAATAATGTATTTCTTCAGATATTTGTCACTTATTTCAACTTGTTATATATCATTACAAAGTAGACATTGATTCGTACCTTTATTGAAATTTATGGTAAGTTTTTGGTTAAGGTATGAAATATAAATTTAAAAGTTTAACAGTTTAAAACAGTCCTTTTAGCACAATAATATAATTTAATATATTTAATGATGAAATTCCACTATAAGTGAGGTCTTAACTTAAAATTATGTCGGAGAAATATATATATTACTTAACAGTCGTGTATAATAATTTTAAAAATATATCGAACATACTAAATTCAAGTCTCAAAAACAAACCTGTATAAGTTATTAACTCCCTGGTAGTGAAACTTCATGATCAACATCAAACAAATATATATATCAAATAGGAAGTTCTAAAGGATATAGGAAAATTGACTTATCTTTATTTGTAAAGAAGTGTTGAACCAATCAGTGCTCTCACACGACTTGTCAAAAATGATGGATTTACGGATGTACCCAGAGTTTACTCGCCTTGTTATGACATCTAAATTAGTTAATCGAACACACATAGTTTTGATTGTTACGTAGAATATTTGGGTTTTTTTTTTCAAAACAGAAACGTTTTAGTTTGATATTATACAAGTTTATTATTTAAAACATAGTCTGTAATCTATACATCTGATAGTTTTATTGCCTACATGCCTAAATGTAATGATGATAACTTTCTGATAAGCCAATTATTTAGGAATTTTAAATGATGCTAAACTCTCTAAAACAATTATAAATTAAATTGAAAGTCTTCATTAATTTTATGAATGCTTACCGTTCGGTATTTCATTTATACTCTAAAGAGACCAGTTAAATAACAATAAACAAAAGGAACAACGCGATAGACTAATGGACACAAAATTTGAAAAGACAACGGAGAAGCATGAAGCGTTGGGTAGAAACGGACACTTTAGCTTATTGTGGAGGCCACAATGAGCTTTCTCATATCGACATCTCCAAAAGGAGCCTTTATCGTTTTTTATCAAGAAGGAGCATGACGCTCTCCAATGACGCAAATAACCCGTAATATAAACCTAAAAGGCAGAACTGATATGCTAAATGTCTTTCATATGTAAAAACAATGCGCAACAACTGTGTTTTAACATTGTGCCTGTTTTTGGGACAAAAGTTGGAAGAATATTTCTATTATTGATCATTACTAAAGAAATTAGTATGCAATACTGGATAGCAACTGTTTATGGAGTCATTTGAGGGTTTTGCCGTAATCTTATCGTGAGGTAATGTATCTATGATATAGTATAATGTTTTTACTGTATAAATTGTATTGTTTTATATACTAGAAGAAAAGAAACGCAAGTTTGCTGGCTTAACTTTGTTATTTATCCAGAATAACCCTGTTAAGATCTACTCAAGCAGCATGATCATAAGGTGTCTATGAATAGTTGGGGGGAGTAACGACACCAATACAATGGTCCAGAACTTACACTTCGACATGCACCACATCACTTGACTTTTACCACTGGCGACGATTGTTATTTACGGCCGAGTGACTGGAGGTACACGCTGTTTGTCGATCAGAAGCACGTCATCCTAGTTACCGACGTCGAGGTGTATCAAAACCTCTTGTAATTAATTATTCCATGCAATCTTACTGCAGAGAAAGTTTACCGAGATCCTTCAACCTCACATTCTGCGTATTATCCAGAATCGGCACTGATTAACCAGGTTGCAGGTTTTGATAAGACTACACAGTTTTTCAAAATCTGTTTGAAATCCACTATGCGGTCTTAGAATTAATAGATCAACATTTAACATCTGCTCAGTATAGAATTCGGAACTCGAAATGGTTTTAAAAACCTTTTAGGCCATCAGAATTTTAATATACTATCATACTTTATCATAGATTATCGCGCTTTATAATACACACACAACTAAGACATATAAGAAACGCTGTAAGAGCTCACAAATATACACCCTATTATCGGCTATGTTTTAAGCAAAAACTGACCAATATACACCCTATTATCGGCTATGTTTTAAGCAAAAACTGACTAATATACACCCTATTATCGGCTATGTTTTAAGCAAAAACTGACGAATATACACCCTATTACCGGCTATGTTTTAAGCAAAAACTGACTAATATACACCCTATTATCGGCTATGTTTTAAGCAAAAACTGACCAATATACACCCTATTATCGGCTATGTTTTAAGCAAAAACTGACTAATATACACCCTATTATCGGCTATGTTTTAAGCAAAAACTGACTAATATACACCCTATTACCGCCTATATATATGTGTTAAGAAAAACTTACCAATATTCACCCTTTAACCGGCTATGTGTTAAGCAAAAACTGACTAATATACACCCTATTACCGCCTATGTGTTAAGCAAAAACTGACTAATATTCACGCTTTTACCAGGCTATGTGTTAAGCAAAAACTGACCAGTATACACCCTATTACCGGCTATGTGTTAAGCAAAAACTGACTAATATTCACGCTTTTACCAGGCTATGTGTTAAGCAAAAACTGACGAATATACACCCTATTACCGGCTATGTGTTAAGCAAAAACTGACTAATATTCACGCTTTTACCAGGCTATGTGTTAAGCAAAAACTGACGAATATACACCCTATTACCGGCTATGTATTAAGCAAAAACTGACGAATATACACCCTATTACCGGCTATGTATTAAGCAAAAACTGACGAATATACACCCTATTACCGGCTATGTGTTAAGCAAAAACTGACGAATATACACCCTATTACCGGCTATGTGTTAAGCAAAAACTGACGAATATACACCCTATTACCGGCTATGTATTAAGCAAAAACTGACGAATATACACCCTATTACCGGCTATGTGTTAAGCAAAAACTGACGAATATACACCCTATTACCGGCTATGTATTAAGCAAAAACTGACGAATATACACCCTATTACCGGCTATGTATTAAGCAAAAACTGACGAATATACACCCTATTACCGGCTATCTGTTCAGCAAAAACTGACCAATATATACCGTAATACCGGCTATCTGCTCAGCAAAAGCTAACCAATATATACTCTATTACCGGCTATCGGTTAAGCAAAAGCTAACAAATATATACCCTATTACCGGCTATTGGTTCAGCCAAGCAGCTATAGGTGGATATTACACTGATTCCAACCGTATATCAGCCAGTAATTGTTTTATTACATGAATAAAATCAGCATCTTTTTTTATCGAAAAAACAGAGAACGTTTACATTTTTTAATTGTTGTAATGCTGGTTACCCTTAATATTTTCTGTGAATACTGCCAAGATATTTACAGTGTACCCTCGGTATATCGCCCTCCCACCCCACCCCGTTAAACCGCCAACCTATATGTATATTGATTCGCTGATAATCCTTAAATTCCAGTTTCATTACTTTTTTAATATTGAAAAGAGTATAAAAAGTAAATTATTTTATTCTAACATTTTTACAGCATATATTATAATTACCGATGATTCAATGACAACTAAAATTGAAATTAATAGTTATGTTGGCTTAAGCTGGTAAAAACCAGGTAAATATTGGATTCCGCTGCACAGTAGTCCAATAATCCAATATTGACCTGGTTTTACCAGTTTAAGTCTGTTTTTATGTAAATTCAGTACTGTTGCGATTTGTGAGAAATGGTACAATACATGCCATTTAATTGCTTACAACAAGAGCTAGGGCCTAATCAGCTGTAGTATATATTAAAACGCCAATGCCCTGATAGTTTGGAATTTTTACAAAACATTTGTTATTCTGTTCCCTTTTATACTTCAAAATAAAACAGTCGTTGAGACCTTTCTTGATTGACCACATTCATTTGACTCCTGGCAGTAAAAGAATCCGAATATATGCTATAAATAGATTGGAGCTTAAAGCAATGAAAATGTTCCATATACGTTCTGCCAACACATAACGTTCACTAAGTACACGAATAAAAATGCCATGTTTCAAAATCCCATATATCGGATGTCATCGACTTACGACATTGTGTATATTTCGACCGCAAATTATGGAACGCCAAAGCTGCCTTATGTTGACTAGTATCTTTTTGTTGTGGTACTTTTTAACTTTGTTGTGGTATTTTTTCACTTTGTGTTGATACTTTTTAACTTTGATGTGGTATTTTTTCACTTTGTGGTGATACTTTTTAACGTTGTTGTGGTATTTTTTACATTGTTGTGGTACTTTTTAACTTTAACTGTTGCGGTATCTCGTGGAGTTTCGATATATGGGGCGATTAACGCGGGATTTGGGGCGAACTGACCGGAAGCGCACCAAGATCGAGGCAATTTTAAATAACTTCAATTAGAAACTCTTATAATTCCTAATTTCGAAAGGGAAAAGATCGATTTGGATGTTTACATAAGCTTAACTGATGACCAAATGCCGATGGTTTTCTTTTCTTGTTCAGATGTTTTTAGTTCCTCCCGAACTCGTTTTTGCAAACGAGCCCTGTCCCCGTAAGTTGTGACGCCTAGACTATTGATTTGGTCATCAGTTAAGCTTAGGTAAACATTCAAATCGATCTTTTCCCTTTCAATATAAGAGTTTCTAATTGAAGTTCTTTTAAAATTGCCTCCACCTTGGTGCGTCTCATATTAAATGAACCTTTAGAATTATGTTATAACTTCTTGTAACGTCACTTCCGTCATGTTTTATTATGATACGTTGATTTACAGTACACGGACATTCCGTTCGATTTATTTCGTGATCATTGCTAGTGGCAATGGAATACTATGGAAACAAGTCGTGTTAAAAAGAACTTTTTACGATATTTGTCTAAGATATAAATGAATGATGACAGACGTGGGAAAGTTGACAGTGACATAATAGTGTCATGCTGTACTACAACAGGTAAATGTTCAACCATCTTAGAAGGGAAGGTTTAAACCGGGTAGTGCATCGGATTTTGTTAAATACTGTGACCGCTTACATATCTCGTTTATCCGGAATTGGTTAAAATTTGAACAAAGAATATTTATGAAATAATTCACGGAGGTTGTGGTTTATCATTATTTTACAACGGGATGATACATTTTATCGCATTATTTTATCCCGAGCGATAGCAAGGGATAAATTAACGACATAATGGCCATACAGTTGTAAAAAATGATACAACACAGACTCTGTTAATTATTTTTATTCTAATACCGGTAAGACAATTACGGTACATTTAGGATATTTACGAACCTATAACCAACACCATTTTCGCCATCAACTGGCTGTTCCGGCAATGTAACGCACAATAAATTGCAACGGATAATTATAAAGCGTGTCGCGATTTATAAGATTAATACGTCATACGCAAAAGATTGGTGGGAGTTACGGTTTCCGTACTGGAACAAGAAACGCCCTCCTCGTGGCGTGTTGCTTATACATAATTAATTTTTACCACAGTTGTGGCTGGGAGGGACCATCCTGGGAGGGTTCCCAGTGCTCGACCCACAGAGCAGCCCAGCGCGTCCCCGGGTGGTGGATAGGGGAGACCCACTCGTTGGGGGTTGTCAGGTCATAATACGGAAAGCCTGACCGCGGACCGTAGTGGGTAACGTGTTTGGAGAATGCCACGCTCCTTGCACAATAAAGACCCCTTTTGTAGATTTCGAAATGAGTAGGCTCATTGTAGCCGCTACAAAGGGCTAAATTTTTCGCCCCTACACAAAACTCCATACTTTTCCAGTGGCAGTCAAAATTGTATTCCCTGTGACCCATCCCACCCCCATTTTCCGTTGATTTATTGTTTGTTAGCTTGTTCCCGTCCTGAAATTGGCTGAAATACTGCTCGCTGGACGTTTTGTTTTTGTTTTGAATGGTGTTTTAACGCCACTTTCAGCAATTTTTCAGCTATTTCATGGCGTCCAGTTTTTATTGGAGGAGGAAGCCGGAGTACCCGGAGAGAACCCCCGACCTGCGGTAGGAAAACTGGCAATCCTTGTCAATTAAGATTGGAGTCGCTGGACGTAAAGCAGACATCAAATCAATCAATCAATCAACCACAATTGTGGTCTCAAAATGTTTAAAGCGCGTCATATTAGAATTTCGTATTTGAAGCATTTAAATTTCAAACAGATTTCTTTAATATATACGACCAATTCATGCAGTAAAAAGTAAATATTCGTTTAAGATGGTATATATTTTAGCAATTGTGTTTTATTTTAACAAAAATATTTAACTTTATATCAGTGGAAATATATATTTCTAGCCATGGAGGATCAAGCCCGTTTGTATAGGGAAAGTGGACGAAGGCAGAAAATGTGTGTACACAATAAGCTCTTCAAACCATGCGATGAAAGCTGACATATTTATTGATTCGGAGATTATAATGTGATCTATTTCTTCTTTCTCTCAGAAAAAGAAATTATGGTATGATCGATCCTTATAATTTAATTTTCTGTAATGACCATAAACAAAAAACAAAAAAAAAAAAAAAACAAACAAACAAACAAATAACAACAACAAAAACCCGAAGAAAGTTCAATTCTGCAACTCCATCTTCGCTTGCCAAGGGTTTCGATCTAGTATCGGATCGCAATCCTTCATGGTTAGCGGCTATTCCACAATTAAGACTTTGGTTGCCGCAGTAAAACCCAATTTTTCACCAAATCATGGAACATGTACATCCAAATTTAAATATTTACTTTATTTCTGTATTGATCTTGCGATGCTTTGTTTAATATACATAGTGAACACTGATACACGGGTTAATGTTGATAAACTATGGCCCTTATTACCTTGCTGTATGTTTAGCGCCAGAAAGGACCGTCCTATTGTACTACACTTAACTAAATAAATACTAATAGTAAGTATTAAACACACACAGTCCCTTTGAGAAAAGAACTAAACTTAATGTAAATTCAAGAACCTCGGTTTTATGTGTTTCGTATTATGCACATCGGAGGCAGCCATCGTTGTTGTGTAGGAATTCCCACCTATATTGGAAGTTGCACCCTCTGAAAACAAGGTTCTTAAATAATAAAAATCCCTTTATAGTCATACTGAGAGTTTCCATATTTGATCCATTTGTGACGTCATGATAGATACATGAGTAGTGTGAATGTCATATATTAGGTCCCGGGTGAATTTCTCCATGAGATTTGGGGTATTGTCGTCTATTTTGTGGGGAGTGCACTACGGTCTTTAATAATTTGAAACATCATTACATTGTTGTCCGAGTCAATCGGCATGCCTATTGAGGTCATGAAATTCAGTAATTAAGTGATGTGTCTATCTCTTGCCTTCTTGGTAGAATGACAGTCTAATAAGAAGTGTTTACGATCATCTGTTGCTTTGTTACATAATGGACATAGTAGATTGACATTGAACTGATTGAACTTTGCTCTGTTATGTTGTAAAGTACAAGTCCCGTAAAGATACGAGCTTTAATCGCACTTTTTGTACATATATTGTATTAGGTGGAACATTCGTCTAGATTGGATGTGGCTTACCAAAGGAACATTGGTTGGTAGATAAATATCACAGATTGGTCTTAGAGTCTATCATTTTGTAGTTGTTTTTAAGCCAGTAATTTTTGTTTTTCTGTCGACTAGATTTTTCCACTGAGCTTTTATTAGAGGGTTTTCCTAGAGTACTAGGTAGTTGGTACTTGAACAGAGTTCGTCTAACTAAGGAGAACCAGCTAGGACTTTGTATGGAATGAATTGCAATCTGTCTCCGAGCTATTTTTTTTTTGTCTATGAGTAGTTTAATTGGCTCTGCGCCGAGCAGGAACCTATAAATCAAGTTAGTTATACTAGTCCCAGGCGCCGAGTAATAAATAAACTGTACATACGTACAATTGGCACATCTATCAGGTAGCCACTGAAGCCGTTTTTTTTTTAATTTCTTGTTGGCAGGTTTCAATATTCTGGATATGAGAATCTTTTAAATTCGATTCCATAAAGAAATCATTACTGAAGTGGAATATATATGTTTTGATATCGGCGGCTTTTGACCATTCTTTCCATGCAATCCGGCACCAAATAAACTACTGTGCTCTTCTAGATTGACAGACTAAATTATCCTTATAGAAGTTATCAAATGTTGTTCTCCGGACACGCAATTAAATTGTACTATCCGATTCAGAGATCTTCTGTCGACATATGACCCAGCAGTTTAGATTGATGTTTGAAGTATTGAACTTTATAATGTCACTCTTTGAGCCGTTAATTTTACAACGCTCTTAGTTTACACAATTTTCTTCGAGTCAGATGAGCTAAAAAAACGGAAAACTTGTGCGTGACAAACTGACCAACTCTGTGTTAACTTACAGTCCCTATCGATGATGCGGGTAGGAGGCTAATAAAATGGTCCAATTCAGCAGTGTTAACTTACAGTCCCCATCGATGATGCGGGTAGGAGGCTAATAAAATGGTCCAATTCAGCATGAACAACATCATGAATTCAAGAAATTCAAAAGTTTCGAAAAATTTTTTTTTTAATAAATTGTCCATGTCGAAGGGCTATTATTTCTTTAAAAACTATTGGACCAGAACAACATTCAATCTTGATCCGTAACTCATAATGAGTGACTATCGTGATAAACATCAGTTTAATATCTGCAATCATTTCGAAATCAAAGCCAGTTATTTCGAAGAAAAATATCCAAGTACCATAACTTCGTCAAAAATCACCACCGGAAAAACATTCGCACTTGATCTGTAACTTATTAGACACTCAAATTAAATATCAGCTTAATATTTTAAAGCTTTGTTTGTTGTTTAATGCCACTTTAATCAATTTTTCAGGTGTATCGTGGCATTGAGTTTATATTGGGGGAGGAAGCCGGAGTACCCAAACTATCTTACATGTATATGTGCTGATCAATTTCACTTTATAATGGTTTTCTCTGTAGATGTTATAATTTTTTAGTTATTGACCAAAAACACGTATTGACACATGCTGTCATCTTTGTACATTGATCAACAGTCTGATAACACATTTTAACCAGGTATCCTAATCATGATTGGTCTTTGGTTTCAGAGGAGAAGATGTTCCAGTAAGTTTACTTCAGACGATGGACTCCAAGTGAATGTAAAAGCTAACATGGACATTTAGTCCAGTTTAAAGATGATTAAAAGTGTCCAAAAGTAAAAATACATACAAAATATTTGGTACAGGGCCTTATGTTAGACCATCCTGAAAGGAGCACAACTTTTAGGTTTTGTTAAAGCTTGGACCCATAATTTGAACTGATCGAGACGTTTTGTCAAAAATTACATGAAGAATATTGGAGGTCATCAAATATGTACATGTAGTAAATAAAAAAATTAAAAAGCAGAAATTTTGTGCCACATATTGCTTAGTACCTAAATCTTATAAAACTTTTGCCACATATAGCTTGGAAATTAAATTTCAACTTAAGTTTAAGATTGTTAAAGATACAGGAAAAGTTTGATTTACCTCAGAGGTAATTTTAAAAAAAAGATTTACACACATCTATGGGCTGTAAAAAAATAGAGGTAACAGTTAAACACATTTAAAATCAATTCCATTGAGTCACCATTCTTTGATCCATACCATGCTTAGTACAAAAATTCATGTTGATTTGAGTTTTATTTTTAGCATCAAATTACAAAGCAGGAAGGTTTCATGAAAATTACACAGAGGGAAGCTTTATTACCTACTAAAAATAATCACATAAAACACAGGGAATTCCATAGCACCGTATTGTTTTTTTCTGTTCTTGCACATCTTCTTTAAATATGCATAAAACAGGAGTTAAAATCTAGAATCCAGATATCAAAAGACCTAGAGTTGACCTACTGACCTCAAAAAAAGAAATATGTTGAAGGTGTTTAACGCCACTTTTCAGCAATTTTTCAGCTATATCATGGCGTCCAGTTTTTATTGGGGGAGGAAGCCGGAATACCCGGAAAAACCCACGACCTGAGGTAGAAAAACTTGTAATCCTTGTCAATTAAGATTGGAGTTGAGTATACCCTGCCTAAAAAAAAGAAATAAATACCATTAATATGTCTTTTACAGAGTAACCTGTGTGGTACACCAACTGACATATTAAGGAAGGCGTTTAACTACAATCTTTGCTTTACGGAACCAAAATTACAAAAATTGTGCAACATACAAATGCTGTATTCTGTAGAAGCCACAAACACAGCTGTCACTTATTCTGACACATTTGTATGTTTCTATGATCAATATACTGTAGAAGCCACAAACACAGCCAGCTGTCACTTATTCTGACACATTTGTATGTTTCTATGATCAATGTCTGTCTTATGATTATATTTTAATCTTGTCTAACCATCTGTGCTCTTTAAACTTTTCTCTTTTAAGAAGTCTGTCATTCCTTGTCCTTTCCATGATCACAGTAATGCCATTATGCAGTCTTTCCTTTTCTTTTCTTTTCTATGACCACAATAATGCAATGGATACAGTTTTATATCATTCTGTAGATTTGGATACAGTTTTATATCATTCTGTAGATATGGATACAGTTTTATATCATTCTGTAGATATGGATACAGTTTTATATCATTCTGTAGATATGGATACAGTTTTATATCATTCTGTAGATATGGATACAGTTTTATATCATTCTGTAGATATGGATACAGTTTTATATCATTCTGTAGATATGGATACAGTTTTATATCATTCTGTAGATATGGATACAGTTTTATATCATTCTGTAGCAATGGATACAGTTTTATATCATTCTGTAGATATGGATACAGTTTTATATCATTCTGTAGATTTCTATGACCACAATAATGCAATGGATACAGTTTTATATCATTCTGTAGATATGGATACAGTTTTATATCATTCTGTAGATATGGATACAGTTTTATATCATTCTGTAGATATGGATACAGTTTTATATCATTCTGTAGATATGGATACAGTTTTATATCATTCTGTAGATATGGATACAGTTTTATATCATTCTGTAGCAATGGATACAGTTTTATATCATTCTGTAGATATGGATACAGTTTTATATCATTCTGTAGATTTCTATGACCACAATAATGCAATGGATACAGTTTTATATCATTCTGTAGATTTCTTTGACCACAATAATGCAATGGATACAGTTTTATATCATTCTGTAGATATGGATACAGTTTTATATCATTCTGTAGATATGGATACAGTTTTATATCATTCTGTAGATATGGATACAGTTTTATATCATTCTGTAGCAATGGATACAGTTTTATATCATTCTGTAGATATGGATACAGTTTTATATCATTCTGTAGATATGGATACAGTTTTATATCATTCTGTAGATATGGATACAGTTTTATATCATTCTGTAGATATGGATACAGTTTTATATCATTCTGTAGATAGAAGAGACCACTATGTGAAAGCAGGCTTTATTTCTTCAGGAAACTTAACAACAGTTTTAGTTCCTTCAATTTCAATAGACTCAAATATATAACGTCTACAACATCGACATTCTTGTCCACATTTCTCCGAGCCACATTTGGAGCAAGGAAAGTGACATCCAGGACATTTCATGTTTAAACAATCACATATGTCATTGCTGTTTTCTAAATATAATCCAAGTTCATCATATACTTGATTCTTTCTGATGCTGAAATTAAACAAAAATATTAATGATTGTGTTGGGATGCCAACACAGAATGTCTCCCAAACGACATGATATGCTTAGTTTGTGCATTAAAATCTACCTACATAATCAAATTTTGTTGCAATCTGACTAAGTTGAAGTGGGGGGGGGGGGGGGGGAGTGTGGTGAAACGGCTGCCATCACAAAATGGTGTTGTTTGCATTCAATTTTTTTTTTTGGCAAAAATACTCAGGATAGTTTGCTGTATAGGTATACCAAGGTTAATTAAAATTGCTCTGAGTTTTCAAGATATTAAGTAATTTTAAGGGGGTGGGACTTGACCCCCTCCAACCCTCCCATGGTACCAAATGATTCGTCTTGTCATACGAGTAAGAATATATATGGTTATAGGGAGGGGATCCCAATGGTTTTCAAGATATTAGGAAATTTGTCATTTGAGGGGGGAAGGGCATGACCCCCTCGGACCTCCCTATGGTACCAAATGTTTTGTCTAATCATAAGTACCGGTAGTAATAATATATATGGTTATAGGGTAGGAATGTAACTATTTTTGACATACTAAAAAAATTTCAATTTTTGAGGTATTTGGAGGGGTGTTGCACCCAGGGGCCCCTTCACTCGAAAAATGATTAGGACCCACATCTCATAGGGGTCTATCATTGTGCAAAATTTGATCAAAAATCAGTGAAGAAAAAAGTACAAAAGTTGGCGGCGTGAGAAAGAAGAATAACTAGTGCTGACTGTGTTGGGGATACCCAACACAAAAATGTCTCCTAAACGAACACAGATTTGAGGTCGCCTTATGATATTCTATTATATATTCTCTATATATATATATATATATATATATATATATATATGTATCAAGTTTCGTGCAAATCGGTTAACTTTTTCAATTTTTTCCAATGTTGGGTGGCGGCCAATTTGAAAATGGTGGTCATCTTGAATTTTTTTTACCTATCAAGTCCACTCTGATTTTGTCAAAATAAGTTTAAATTTAATCGAAATCCTTCATGTAGTTCCTGAGATAATTTTGGGGTACCCTAACATGATGGTAGCCATCTTAAAATTTCCGAATAGCTTGTGCATACCTTCAATAACCTATCTACCATAATACAAAGTTTCGTACTAATCGGTTCAAGAGAAAAGTACTGGGACAAGTTCATGAGGCAGAGGAAGAAGAAAAATAATAATAAAAAATGCAACAAAAACAATAAGTCTCCAAACTTTGTTTGGGAGACATAATAATAGCAAGAAACGCAACAAAAACAATTAATTACTATGTATGCTAATTGATATTGTCAGTGGTAAGAGAGGTTGGTATCTAAAGTGTTAAGTTTTTTCTAATCGTCAGCAAGTGATGTCGAGTTTTCTGCAGTGCCATACAAATATGCATAAAGGTTAGTATTAAGCTGCCTACAGAGGGCAGTTGTTGAAAGTTGTCAACAGCCCTTACCATAATATGTCTCCAAAAGTCTTAAATTTGATAACTATAAACATCTATAACATGGTTAGCTTAATAGGGTTTTAATCCATGATCGTTTAAATTTAATTGCCTGCGTTCCACATCAGCATTGTTGAAGACCTGGGAAAAAAAGGTATCTGTGAGCTACTTCTCACTCAATATACCCTCGCTATTCACATCATGGAATTAAAGTCAGTAAACACTTTAACAGGAAGAAGATATGCTATGGCATTGAACATAAATTGGTATTTGCAATATAGGACCAAATAGTAAGGACAAAGACAAAATTTCAAGTGTTTGTGATAAGTAGTTGCTGAGAAAATTGTTACCAAAATTTTCATCCATTGACCACTAATGTAAAAATTTTGGTAAAATTATGTCAGCCCAACTCCCTTTAATACACTGTGACATGTCAGATTAACTCCCTTTAATACACTGTGACATGTCAGATTAACTCCCTTTAATACACTGTGACATGTCAGATTCGTGTCACAGAAACATGTCCATAATCTATTGCCGGCCCAAACATCTCCAATTAACCTAACAATTACCAGCACTGCCATTCAAAAGTGGTCACTATTGAAAGTCTATTGTTTTGACTTTGGTACACCTTTTATACAATAGGTTTCTCGTCACATTCGCATTTATTTCACTGAGACATATTTTTTATATAGGTTAACTGGTTCTAAATACAGGATTTTATGTAAATTCAATGTAAGAAGTCTATATGAGAAATTCTTGTTCTGTCTCACGTTTTGTGTTTCATTTGTTATAGATATTTTATACAGACATTTTCTTTATCACCTGTGAAATCCTCAATGATGGATTAATTTCGTTTCCTATACGTACTTGTTTGGACTTGTTTCAAAATACTTCAGTAGATTTTTGATTTCTTCAATTATAGATTCATACGATTTATAATCATGTCATTTTCCCCTCCTCTGTTCTCCCCCGCGCCATGTAAAACAAGGACAAACGAAACTTTCACTGTGATTTGTGGCAATTCACAGCGTGAGTAATACATAGATGTAACAATCAGTGTTTTTAATTGATGATCCAACATATTTTCCATCGAAATGTGAATTTATTCCATTTGGTTCTAATCTAAATTTAGCCAGACATGGAAAATGAAAACTGCAACAAACAAAGAGATTTTCCATTTTATTTATAGGCAATGTTTAGACTATATAACCTTTCGAACATTGTGTTTACATGACTGTTTAATTTAAAATACAATTTAAAATTTAAAATACAATCATTTTTACTGTTTTCTCTATGAACTTTAATGTTTTTTCATATACTTTGTAATTTTATTGTATCCCCCTTTTTTCAGTATTTTACCAAACTGATTTCTTACTGCTTAAAATAAACCTCAACCTTAAATTAGACCAGTTATTTTTCCAAGGCCCGACAACTTGTCAGTGGTTCATCTCTTTTCGTAGAACCTGAATAATTCTTGACTAGATTTTTTTCTCTATAAAATGTTTTATGTTTGTTTTTCATGCATGGGTTAACTCGTTTTGTAACGTGAAGAACATTTATGTCTCATATACAGTAGCAAACCCAACATATACATATGATTAAAAATCAAAGAATGTGTCCAGATGCCCCGCTAAATGAAGTCCCAAACAGGAAGTAATTGTCCGACAGTTCTGAAAGTTGCTTAGGACGTACAACTTGTGATACTGAACCACCCTGCCAAATTTCAAATTGTTCTTGTGTACGGTTTCTGAGAAAAGCTTGACAGAAATTCGTATGGACGGACGGAAGTAAGTATGTACGTACAAATGAAGTCCCAAACAGGAAGTAGTTGTCAGACAGGTTGGAAAGTCGCTTATGACGTACAACTTGTGATACTAAACCACCCTGCCATATTTCCAATTGTCCTCATGTACAGTTTCTGAGAAAAGCTCAGTTCGGGCGTACATACAGACCAACAGACGGACAGAAGGACATGAGTAAAACTTCATGCCCCCCGACATGTCATCGCGGGGGCATACAAATAGAGCATCTAATCTGACATTAAATGATCACAGCAAGTAATCCTCAATACTTGAAGTTTTGTCGCAAACTGAAGAAGATATCCATAAACACTACATTGGTTTTAAAATTCATTGACTGACTTACAAATAATCTCATACGAACAGCTGAGCAAGATCACAGGCCATCTCAGATAACAATTTTTATCTTGACCTTGGTCCTATACAATTAATTTCAAATTGGCACAACTCAAGGCTACAAACGTGATTTTGCTGAAAATTCAACTTGATTTTCATTTTATCTTGACAGCTGTGCAAAATTACAAAAAAAAATCTGTTGACCAAAAAAATAAATGAATTGGCTTAAGATGAAAACTACAAACTGGATTATGCTGAAAATTAAACTTCATTTTATAGTACTTAACAATGTTAAAACAAAATCTGGAAACCAGACAGACACTGATATACAGAGGGTATAACATGTGACCCTGCCACTTTAATGTAGCCACTGGATTATTAAGCAGACAGACACTCATATACAGAGGGTATAACATGTGACCCTGCCACTTTAATGCCACTGGATTATTAAGCAGACAGACACTGATATACAGAGGGTATAACATGTGACCCTGCCACTTTAATGTAGCCACTGGATTATTAAGCAGACAGACACTCATATACAGAGGGTATAACATGTGACCCTGCCACTTTAATGCCACTGGATTATTAAGCAGACAGACACTCATATACAGAGGGTATAACATGTGACCCTGCCACTTTAATGTAGCCACTGGATTATTAAGCAGACAGACACTGATATACAGAGGGTATAACATGTGACCCTGCCACTTTAATGTAGCCACTGGATTATTAAGCAGACAGACACTCATATACAGAGGGTATAACATGTGACCCTGCCACTTTAATGCCACTGGATTATTAAGCAGACAGACACTCATATACAGAGGGTATAACATGTGACCCTGCCACTTTAATGCCACTGGATTATTAAGCAGACAGACACTGATATACAGAGGGTATAACATGTGACCCTGCCACTTTAATGCCACTGGATTATTAAGCTGCAGTATTTATCAGCCAACAAATATTGTAATCCTACCATACAAGATTATTGAGGAACATACCTAATCTAACTAGACAAAGTTGATCTAACGATCACTGATACCCACGCTTTGTAAAAATTTCTTACGTTTTTCGTGGACTGTGACCTTGAAATTTGACCGATTTCCCCCCATATCGATAGGCTTCTTACCAACATAATATATAACAATATCCCACAGTTTCATTCAAACTGGATGCAAACTTTTGAGTAATTGTCCGGAAACATTTTTTCTAAAATTTCTAGTTTTTCACGGACTGCGACCTAGAAATTTGATGGATTTCATCCAAAATCTATAGGCTTTTTTCTAACCTGATATATAACAATATCCCAAAGTCAGATGCAAACTTTTTGAGTTATTGTCCGAAAACAATGTTTTTGTTAAAATTCCTAATGTTTTTGTGGACTGCGACCTTGAAATTTGACGGATTTCCCCCAAAATCAATAGGCTTCTTACCAACCTGATATATAACAATATCCCAAAGTTTGATTCAAATTGGATGTAAACTTTTTGAATTATCATCCGGAAACAAAATGCGGACAGACGGACGGACATGAGGAACACTATATACCCCCCGCTCTGTCAAGCGGGGGGTATAAAAACATTTAACTTGGTCATTAAATCATGACTTAGGTCTGAGTCAAGTGACAGATGACCGACTGTATTTGTCATAAGCTACCACTGGATCAAAATTATAGACTTTAGCTTAAATATAAAGCAAGATGTTAAGTGTTTATATTTATAGACAAAAAAACAAAATGTTATGTGTTAATACGGCCACTGGCAGAAACCCATGCAGATTTCATCTCTTAAAGTTGAGACGAAAATTATTCATGATCTTACTTTTCTCTGTATATCCTCCTATTCATTTTCCTCATTTCTCTAGCACTTCTTTCTGGGTCAAAATTGTCCATAAATTTCCCTGGGTTGGCGAATGACAAGGACTTTAATTCCTTAGCTACACCCTGAAATAAGATAATATCATAAACTCATATGTAATGTAATTTTATGTCTGTTTTTCCTGTTTTTAGTATTTAAAACAAGCAGACATCTAAAATTCTAATAAAATGCAACTATGCCTATGGCACATGGATGTATAAGGATGTATATGATTTAACTATATACCTCACCAAGCAACACCCTATTATTTCCCAGGGATTCATTTAAGATTTTATATATTTTAATATATTTTAAAGAAATGACAATTTATTGGACATTAAAGACAAATGAAACATACAAACAACATGTTTACAATCACTTTACTTATTGTTTGATGAAAAAATGTTCAAAGCAAAGGTATCACAAAACAGTGCAAATATAACTTTCATTAGTCAAAAATAAGTTTGATTGCATACTTCAATTTCATGAACTTAAAGTAAAAACATCATCACAGGTCAACGTTCAGGGAAAGAAAAGTTACTATGAAAAGTGTTAAACGCAAAAATACTCAGTAAGTCGTGTAACCACCATCATGTAACCACCGGTACAGTTCATTAACTCTCCTCCTCATGCTGTTGACTAAACTATAAAGTGTAGCATGTGGTAAGTTCTGCCATTCATTTTGAATGGCAACAAATAGTTCTTAGACATTTTGACAAGCAGGTGCTCTGTTATTGATTTTACAGCCAATGATATCCCACAAATGTTCAATTGACATTTATATCGGGTGACATGGATGGCCATGGAAGATGCTCAATAGCTTCCCTTTCGATAAAATCGCATACAATTGCAGCACTGTGTGGTCTTGCGTTGTCATTCATAAAGATGGGTCTGTTACCAAGTGAATAATTGTCAAAATGTGGTACAATAATAGCGTTAATGACGTCATTTCGAAATTTCTGCCCTGTCATTGTCCCATCAACCACATATAACACAAAGTTAATATTCATTCAATTGAAATTAAAAAAAAAATTGTAGGTGTTGCTTAACTTATGGCGAAGTGTATAATTGATAGCTAACATAGTAAATAAATCACCAATAGATTTCATAAAAATAATTTTCACTAGTAGTTATCTTGTCCAGTAATAGACATTTGTTCCTTGATGATGTGCTGGAAAGCTGCAGGCTATGGTCATCAAACTATTAGCAAAAAGGTATAAATTAAATATACTTACTTCTACCAAACATTTTCTTTTTAGATTTTCAAACTTGTTTAATATATTGTTAATATAGACATTTGGTTAAATTTCATAAAATCTTGCAAGAAATGTAGTTGTAAGAGAACCAACAATAAAACAATTACCCATAGAATTCATTGTTCTACAGAAAATATTACAGAAATCATCAATCTGCAATAATTTATGAACTAGTCTAATATATTGTTGAACAGTCAAATTAATATTAAATCTTCCTACTTCTTCACCCCTTTTCTATTGCCGTGGTGTTAATGTGTTACTGTAACAAATATAGAAAAAGAAAGCGAAAAATTTAATTTTAATTAGATGGATTGTTGAAATAAATATCTTGTTTTAATTTCATAAAGATCCGATAATATAAGCTTGAAAGTGTTAACAAACAAGACCAATGGGTGCAGTCCCTCACTCTGCATTAAAAGACAAAACACCAGTATTTATGTTTTTTTCGACACTTTTACATAAGCATATCGTTGTATTTGTCAAAAACTGTATTAATTATGAATATTTTTTTTTCTTTTTTCCTTTATTTGGACACTTTGGCCCATTAACAAATAAAACCAGAATAAACATCATTATGAGATTCTTTATGACAGTTGGCAGAATTCATCTTGACTGTACATAATAACATAATGGAATTTGTATTATTTTGTAATGTATTGATTCCCACTGATATCACACATACTGCAGGACATAAGTCCAGACAATTTTTAATTGGCATGGTTTGTAATTATTACATAATGTTTACACCTAACAGTTACAATTAAAAGAATAAGATTTCTTAGTGAATATAACTTCTGGGTTGCACCAATTAAAAATCAACAATAAGACACATTTTATTATACTTAACTGGAATTCTTTACCTTTTATACATGTAACATAAAAGGTATTAAAAATTTAGATATTTTTAAATCTAGTGTAAAAGATCATTTGATACAGCCCTCAACTTAGCCTTTTAAATTGGTCGCCTAGGCGACTAAATTGACGTTTTGGTGACTAAAAATAACTTAAATTAAATTTGGCAATCGGAGACTTCCAAGTTTTGTTAGTGGCGACCGGAAAATCCAGACAAAAAATCGTTTCCAAACGGACTTCCTTCTAGAATTTGTCACTTAAGCATTTGAAAGTAGTGAGATTGTAATGCATATTCAAGCGTTTATAGGATTTTTTTCTTGTTCATCCAAACTGTCATTTCACTCCCCTTTTAAAAAGATACCCCAAAAATTCAGCAAGGATGGCAAGTAAACAATCCTTGTTAACAGAGTGACAATGAATATTAATTGAATTTGAATGAATATAAAGGATCTTATATTAGTACGAGTGGATTATCGGATTTCTCCAATTGAGATAGTTAAATTTCCATAATTTAACTATCTAGAATGGAGAAATCCGATAATCCAATAGTACTAATGTAAGATTCTGTTTCTCTAATTTTAAAAAGTAGTAAATTTGCGAAACAAAGTACAAATTCTCCCAACCCCAATTTTACATTCATAACTTGAATACGCAGTAAATGGAAGGTGTTATGTTTATGACGTCACAAGTTCTTATTGTGACGTTATTATTTTTAACCAATCAACAAATTCAAAATAGTGACCAAAACTATATTTTCCACACCGGTCAAGCAGTTGAAATATTACATCAAAATTTGGGAAAAAAGATAACAAAATTAAAATATTTCACTTTAATTACATAATAGTTTTAGCTACCAAAATATTTTTGCTGTCTACCAAAATTTTGACTTGGCTAGTAAATTTCTGAGGTTGATAGCCAGAAGGCTTCCTGATATTGAAAGGTACTTTTCATTTATTTATTTATATTAATAATTCATTTATTAATATTAATAATACATTTATTGATATCAATAATACATTTATTAATATTAATAATTCAATTATTGATATCAATAAATTTGGCGAATTATTATATCAATAAAGCACCTAAATGAGAACGGAGAAAGTGCTCTCTGTTGTCAAAACAACATGCAATCTGCCATCTTTTGTACTTTAGTGTACAGTACACAAGGGAGAATTTATTATTTTTTACCCAAACAGTTTGGCGACTAGGATTTGAATTATTAATATCAATAGGAAGACTGGGTACATTTGGACACTTTTCAATTTTCTAACAATTTTCTAACAAACAATCATTTGTATGGCCACACTGCTCACGTGACCATTGCCAGGGAAAGTTTAATGGAAAGTCATGTTATTTTCTGAACTAAAATTAAAAGTTCGTTGATTGGATATAAAGCAGCGAACATGATTCAGGGTACATTGGGCCAGATTTGGGTATATTCGGACATTAACTAGGGTATCTTCGGACAAGCAAAGTTAAGTCATCAACTTACACATGTATAATTAGGAAATGATACATTGTTGACAATGTTGTCAGCGTTAGCAGACAAAAACAAATGTCACCAAAATCCTGTTTAAAGAGCCAAATACGCAACGGTCTAACGGACATAGATAATGTGTATAGTATGGGCTGGCATAGTAAACATCATAACGGTTGTTTTATCAATGTCATCTATTTTCATTTATTCCACATCTCTTTATAAACAGTTGTATTCAGTGATACTTGTAGGATTTTTTTATGGCGAGCCCTGGACTCATCACTTTTGAGAATGGTGAGTCCCAAAAAATTTTCATGAGTCCCCACATATCACAGATGAGTCCAGCTAAGTACATGCATACACCCGTTTTCTTTGATGACCGACCCATTAAATGTCTTTTTATAAAAAGATATAATATGGCTTACTAGTATGTTTATGTCATGCTATGTTATATTAGTAGTTAATGTAGTTGAGTTTCGCAGTCTTCTGGAGTATGATTGAACTGCATTCATTACTTGAAACATGCTGATGTTTGCCCATTAAAGAGAGACTTGTGTATTACAAGTTACATGGCTCTTCTTAGAATTGAATGTCAGATGCTGACATTAATATTTCTTCCAAACAACTCATAACCCCTCCCCCCTTTTTCAGATCCTAGTCTATAGCAGATTATCTTCTTGATACAAAAATTAAAAGTTTATAAGATAACTAATCTAATGTTCATATTGAAGATATCTTTTACTGGTCAAGAATTCTTACTTTAAAAAAAAGCTTAAGAAGTGCAACTGCAAGTGCAAGGTTCCGACTGGTATTGAAATTTGAAAACACGAGTTTATTATCAACGCTAAAATTTATCTGTAAAAACTGTCCATCAATACCGAACGTTTATTGTTTAATAAACATCTTTATTAAGGCATATTTGCCGCCCGAGTGATTGCTACCTGCTGAGAATCAGACAAAACAGGTAAACATCGATCGCCATTTGTAAGAATATGTAATAACGCATCGGAGACGGAATTGACATGACGGAAATTCGTACGCGTCCGACAACTGACATAGACGCGTACTGGGATGCGTTAGATGTTGAAAAGGCGCGTCCAGAACTGAAAAGACGCGTACAATACGCATCTAGACGCGTTGCGAGGATCCCTGGATTAGTGTTTAGTCATTTTATAGAAGACAATCTGTTGTATATTTAATACAAATAGCAGTCACCGAAGTTCCCCTTATAACAATAAATGTCTCAGAGGGTATATTCGGACATTTGAAATGTGCATTTTTATGATTTTTCTCATAAAAACTTGAATAAATATTCAAATGTTTGGAAAATAAATAAATCAACAATTGACAAGGATAAAATTTACAATATGTGCTGTATTTGGAAGATGGAATAATTTGGAATATATGGGAACATTGTACTCGAAGATTTGATAAACCAAGTTTTTGTAAAATGGCACTCTGTCACAAGATATTTCTAAAAGAGTGATTTTGACCAATTATATTTGTTGTACTTTTTCTTTAATTGGTATGACACATGACATCAGAGAAGCTACATTTGATTAGCTTACTTGATTTGTTTAAGAGGTCAATTAGCATTTCATTAAAAAACAAACTGTCCAAATATCCCCAAGTGTCCTAATGTACCCTGTCTTCCCCTAAATGATTTATTGATATCAATAAATGAATTATTGATATTAATAAATGAATTGTTTATATTAATAAAATGAATTGTTAATTTCAATAAATGAATTATTAATATCAATAAATCAGCTCATTTTATTAATAGAAATGGACTTAAATCACCTTGATTGAAGGTATAATGATTACAGAGAAGGCCGGTGTTATCGCCCACATAAGGCCTTTTTGTATTGTTTTCAGTTTCAGATAAATATTTAGTTGTGAAAAATTTATATTTTTATATTTTAATATATTGCTTTTAAAACATACAACCAAATTTGTTAAGGTTTGTTGGCAAAGTATTTATTTTTGTCATTTTGTTCTGTATGACCTGAGTTTTATGTTGACAATGGTATATCCGGTGATATTGCGCATGTGCATTAAAAATCAATATGGGATTAAAATACAAAAAGATTTTAATATGTATGAATTCTAAAGTTAAAAAGTGATGAAAAAGTTAAATTTTAACAATAAAAGTAATCTACCAGTCATTAATATACTCCAGATTGATTGAAGTTTTAAAGATTGTGTCTTTACAGGTAGCATTTAATGATATTTTAGAAACAAACGTTTAAAAAAAATACGCTGCATTAATATTAAACTGTATGAAAATGTAGTATGAAGTCAAGACCAGAATAAGTCCAGGGAATGTTAAATTAAAGATATCTTTTTTTAATAATACCGAAATTGGAAGATACCTAACATGTGCGGAATCAGCGGACGCGCGTTAACCGGTTCCTCGACTGTATATTCATAGAGAAAAATATCTAATGAAGCAAATAATATATCTTAAAAGTGGACGAAATTGTTTCTTAACATCTAGACATGATGAAATTTGCGACTCAGACACGTGTCGCAAAATCCGCTGTTTTGCTTATAGAGAGGTCCCACGCAAAAAGAAAAAAAGAAAAAAAGCGTTAACGTTGGACGGCAGAGGATTCTCGGACTATATAATTAGTTACATGGATATATATTTTTTTACATACATTTAATAAAAGATTTATACAGCAAGAATTTTTTTTGTGTCTAGGAAGATTTCGATTCAAAACAAATTTTGCTGTTTTAAAATTTAACTGAAAATAAGCCCGTACGAATGAACGATATGGGAGATAATTTGGTCGTTTTTATTACCGCAGTGGCAACAGACGCCGTAACACTAACTAACCCAAGATTCCTCTTTAGAATTAGAATCATTTGAGTTGGAATTTGATATTGCATCCATTAATTCTCTGCTATCATTATCATTATAGCTGCTTCTCATTTTGGAACCTCTGTCCGCTGATTTGCTCCGATTTCTAGACGCCATGATTCACAGTTGAAAACCACAAAATCAACGCAAATCGACTTCATCCATGAACAGTCTGGAAACCGAATGAACAAGAGCCGAAAGTCGAGATGCGATTACAAATCCAAGTTCAGACAGACATATACAACACGAGAAAATAAAACAAAACAAAAAACAGATTAAACAGAGTAACTTTAACACAATAAAATCAATGGGTGCACTCATTTGCTCCGGACGGGTAACAATGGCTAACAATGGCTGCCATTCTAATGACAGTGGTTGAGATACTCAATGATAAGTTAAGGGCAAACAAAACCATGGTTAAAACAAAAGTGTGGACAACACAAAACAGACACAGCACAAAACCTAAATATTGAGTAACACAACCCAACGAAATAAACCAGGGCTCACTGGTCTAGTTGCTCCGGAAGGCTTTAGGGACACCTCGTCCATAATATGACTTCGGCCATGGACACTTCGTCCATAGACAACTCGGCCCTAGTTCAGATCGGCCATACTATAATAGGACATATCGGCCATGGATTTAATATATATATATTTTTAAATAAAGTTATATAATAAAACCAAGGTTGATTGAAATAAATGATATTACCAATGAAACATTAGATATTAATCCTAAAATAAAATCATAATATTAATTAATATGTTACTATTTTAATTATAAATCATCGTCAATATTTGATTGATTAATTAACTAATAATTGAATGATTAAAAAATAATTATAAGAAACTACACACCAATTAGACAAAGAAAAAACCTCTTTGATGTCAATTAACCAAAATAACATTTTTAAATATCAAAGGATAAACCATGCTACAGAACAAGCCAAATTCAATAGAGATACGAGTTTGGAGAAAATATAAAGGAATATCCAAGCACATTGAGTAATCTTTGTAGAACAACTTTTTTGTAAAAATTTCGAACGTTTTTCGTGGACTGTGACCTTGAAATTTAACCTATTTCCCCCAAAATCAAAAGGCTTTTTACAAACCTGATATATAACAATATCCCAAAGTTTCATTCAAATTGAATGCAAACTTTTTGAGTTATTGTCCGGAAACAACTTTTTTGTAAAAATTTCCAACGTTTTTCGTGGACTGTGACCTTGAAATTTGAAGTATTTCCCCCCAAAATCAATAGGCTTCTTACCAACCTGATATATAACAATATCCCAAAGTTTCATTCAAATCGGATGTAAACTTTTTGAATTATCATCCGGAAACCAAATGTGGACGGACGAACGGACGGACGGACGGACATGAGGACCACTATATACCCCCGACTCTGTCGAGCGGGGGTATAAAAATAATAAAGCCTTATTTGTTATTTGTTATATTCAATATTCAAATTGGTAGCAATAACCTTTTCAATTACATACATCAATAAAAAGACCCATATATATACCCAGGATATAAACATGTCTTGTAAAATACGTTATTAATCTCCGGGATTAAACTTATTATTATCATCAGAAACGGCAATTACTTTCATTATTTTACCACACAAAAACAAATCATCTTTGAAATATTAAAAGATAACTTCATTTAAATTCCTGTACATACTGAATAAATCAATAATATACCATCATAAATAGTATGGACGAAATGGTATGGCCGAAATGTCCGGGGCCGATGTCTACTGTGGACGAGATTTACTATGGACGAAAAAAAGTATGGCCGACAAGTCCAAGTACCCTCCGGAAGGTAAAGCAACTTATGATCCACGCGTGGCACCCGTCGTATTACATAACTTAAATCCGGTAACTAGTCGTATTCGGGGTATTCGTAACAAATCAATGGCCTGGTATTTGTGACAGAAATATTCCGTTACGGGCAAATTAGTCATGATGCCACAAGGGATATTGTTCCCGTGCCACGGTAAAATTTTGTAAGTAATGACTTGAATCTTGCTGCTGTAAATCCATAGTAAAGTACTTATTAGGTCTGCACACCCTCTCAAGATCAAGGAAATATGAATGGGAAAAACAGGCTGTTGAGTTCATTGCGAATTTGGGAGATTTATACTTCATATTATGAAGGTGCTACTGGAATGTTGCCACACAAAATGGAAAATTAAAATCACCCGTTCTGTCGTAAATTTTTCTCTTATGAGGCAGACTTTCTAGAAGAAATGATGAGGAAGAATTAAGAAAAGACACTGGCTGAGACGTTTATGATTTCACATTCCTCTATATTGATGATGGTTTTGTTCCTGAATAATGCTATATTTGACTATCTGCATTCAATATACTCTAGCGAGCTTGAAAGTAAAGACAGCTCCAATTAAGACACTTAAGTCGGCCTCTTATTTACAACTGGTAGAAATAGACTCGGGGAAATTTACAAGCTAGACTGTTTGACAAACGTGATGATTTCAACTTTCCAATGGTCAACTTCTCGTTCTTCGATATCAACATTCCAGCAGCTCTAGTGAATTTTTTGTAAATTTCACAACTTAAGTTATGCTATATCCTGCCAGGGGCGTAGCTTGACCTAAATTTGATGTACGCAAAATTACGGCTAGGGGTCTGGGGGCCGCTGAAGGCCCCCAGTGGGTCCAGGGCAAAGACCTGGTGGGGGGACCTGGGGGCGAAGCCCCCCTGAAGCTCCCGGATTTTAGCGATTTTGAACAGTTTTGAACCACTTTTTGAGAGACCTTAACTGGGCTTCAAATATGATTTATGACATGACGACGGAAAACCAAATCTACTTTTGGCTCAACAAAATACGGTAGATATATTGGAAAATTGAATAGGTGAACGTTTTCCCATTTCAAAGTTAACACTTTATATTTGACATCATCGGTGATGGAATGATGCTCGCCGTCGAGCTTTAATATGTCTGGATAAGGTGTTGACGATTCGAGAAACTCAGTCCTTGACGAAGAGGTCATTTTAAATTTTATGCAATGCAAACTTTTAAAAAAGTAAAACGCAAACTTATACGGTCGGAAGAGTACAATTTCCGGATTGATGGTGTTTATGAATGCGGAGACGAGTTATAGGATTGTAGTTTATATTATCTGAATTGAAAAGTATAAATTTAACGCTGCATGAAGACATTTTTGTCACTTTTTAATTTTTGTTACTGTTTCCGAAAGTACGCAACTGCGTATTTGCGTAAAGGCAGCTACGCCCCTGCCTGCGATCGGTATTCTGATTTTCTATACATATTACTATTATTGACTACTAGCTTCTTAAACAAGGGATTGTTGTACTGAGGTTGAAGTTATTTCTCAATTGAACCATAGAGGTCGTCACCATGACGTAATTGGTCGTTATGGGAAATCAATCTCTTGAATACGATCAGACATTTTCGCACAGTCATAGATAGTCATTTCTATTCCTGTCTTTTGACTTTTTCGTAGATATGACAATAAGTACCTCGTTGGGTGACTAATTAGAGGAAGGCTCTGCTTACTCGTCCGGAGCACCTGAGTGCACATACAGTTTTAGGTTTTTGTTTTGCGTTGCATATATGTTTGTCTATACCCGGATTTGTAATATTGTTTCCCTTTGACTTTCGGCTCTTGTTTTGCGGTCGGTTTTCGTTGTATTTTTCTTCAATATATGTAGGTCAAGGTATGAGGCATACTTTGCTGTCTCTGTAGTGTCCTAAATTTCAATTTTGGGAAGATGCGATTTACATAGTCGATGCATTCCGGATTATGCAACGAAAGCACGTCAACTATATAGCGGAAAGTGAAATTGAAGGGGAGGACTTATCTTAGTCTTTGGGTTTAAGAATCCCTTGTCAAAAATTCGCCTCATAAAAATAGAGGAACAAGTCAGCAAGAAGAGATGCACAGTTTGTATCAATTGGAATGCCGACGGTTTGTTGAAAAACACACCAAACATGAAATCAATCAGAAAGTCAAGCATTCTTATCATTTTAGTAACGGAGAACTTGCGTTATATCAGATTTGTCCCCATCCATAACCAGATGTTTGTATCGATGTTTGTCATTATTTTAACGCTATTGAATGAAGAAAGTGTCCTACACATCAAGTTCCTTAACAGATCTTTAGAAATTTTCAGTATCCACATTTGATTCACGCCACATTTGGAGTAACTTGTTTCGCAGAATCTCTTAGGTCCGCTTTTAACTGCTGACTAAATAGATGTTTAAAGAGGTTTAGTGGAGCAATTGACACACCCAGCAATGTAGCGTTGTTTATAAGGAAACTTGTGTAACTTAGAAATCCAGTAAATAAATAAAAGGACATCGAAGATAACCGAGGAATATTCAATAGACAATAAGTCATGGACAGACAAAACCGTGGTTGAACAAAAGAGAAACAACAACAAAACAAACAACAAACACCCCCATGTGATCCGGAAGGGTAAGCAACTCTCGTTTTACTCGTGGCTGCCGTCGTGCCTGTAAGGTTAAAATCCGTTATTATTCATATTAGGGAGTAGTCATAATCCAGTAAGAAGGAGGGAAAATTGTTACGACAAGCATTCTAAGTGTTGACTTCATTCTTGCCAATAGGAATCCCTGGTTAAGTAATTTTATTGTTAGCAGACACCATCTATCAAAGAAATCTGGACCTTGAGTAGCTGATCAATTGGGAGATGTATACTCCTTATGAAGGTGCTGGAATGTTACCACATAAAAATGGAAAATTCACAATATCAAAATTAAAATCATCCCTTGAAAAATTATGCTATCATTTTATATGAAAGAAAATTTTAAATTTTATTTTAGCAAATAAAATAAAATTAAATGATTGATTTGTTTTATATTCGTTTTGTTTCTCTTAAAGCAAACTTGAATCATTTAAAAAGAAAGTATACTCACTCAAAAAAGAAATTATTTTAACAATTTTTCATATAAATTATTAATACAGAAATGTAAAAATTGGCACACTTCTTGTTCATTAGATCTTTTACCATGAAATATATTTTGTCGCATATTGTCAATAAATAACGCAAAAAATGTCAGTATCTGCTGTCCCCACCATTTGCTTGTAACACAGCCCTTACTCTTGGTTTGGATTCAACTAACAAGGATTGCCAGTTTTCCTTCCGCAGGTCGAAGGTTTTCTCCGGGTACTCAGGCTTCCTCCCCCAATAAAAACTGGACGCCATGATATAGCTGAAAAATTGCTGAAAGTGGCGTTAAACACCATCAAACAAACAAACATCAGTTAAACGTTGAGCACGAACACGCGGTATTCTTTGCCGCCCATAAAGCAAAATCTGCTCTAATTGTTGCAGATTTTGCGGTGGTGGTTGTCATTGGCTCACGCACCGATCCAGTTCATCCCACACATGTTCTATTGGGTTACGATCCTCTGGTGATCTTGATGGCCAACGGATCACATTGACATTCTGTTGCTATAAAAAATCTACTGTTACACCTGATGTATGTGGTCGGGCAATGTCGTGTTGAAAAATTTTTCTTTGAATGTCAATTACGGACAATAACTGCGGACGTATAATTTCGTCTCTATACCTAACAGCGTTAAGATTGCCTTGGATATGTATCAGCTGTGTGTTCCTGACGTAAGAGATAGAGGCCCACATCATAACACTGCTTCCGTCAAAATTGTCCCTTTCTACAACACAGTTTTGCGCAAAACGTTCATTTCGGCGCCTGTACACTTGTATGCGACCATCTCGCATTTCAAGCTGAAAACGCGACTCATCGCTGAACCACACACTTCTCCAGTGTTGCTTCGACGTAAGGTCTTCTTGCCCGCAATCTATGAGAGCGTAACCGATTGCGTACTGTCTGTGGTGATATTAAAGTCGCAACCATGTACGTTTACAGCTGTTTCTATTGCAGCAATAGTCCTGTTCCTGCGCCCGAGTTGTTACACGCGGACGCTCTGAATATAAGGTCTGTCGTAGTACCAAGCTGCTGGTAGCGTCTCCAAAGGCGTGAAATTGTGCTACTAATAAACATTGTACGTTCTGGCAGCAACATTCTGTGATTCCCAGGCCTATATTCGATCGATAGCGATATTTCGGGTATCAGCATCTAACCTTGGCTTAGCGTCACCTCATCAGAATTTTATTTTACTATAAATGCAGTCAAGAAAAGAAATAGCGGGGTTTTATACCGATTGTCTGAGTTAAAAAAAAATTGCCCATAATTTGCACGTGAAAGTCGACCGTGTTTTTAGCAATGCGTAATTCATAGTGTGTTCCAGATTTCCACCACAGTCGTTCACGGGTGGATGAACTTAAACGCTTTCACCTGGAAACCTTTAATTAAAGTGTAATTATGATGTTGTGTATATATATTTAAATATTTATAGGTTATTTGTCCACAAAAAACTTATTTGAAAAAATGTAACCGTTGTTGCGTTTTTGTTTTGAGTGAGTATATGAGGATAGCCGAATTTTTTGTGTTTAAGTCCAGAAATGCCAGATATAAGGATCCATCGTGTCTAACTAGGTGGTCAAGTGGTTAAGGAAGTGTGTCTACTATCGATCACGTGGTCTGTCAAGACTGAGATTTCGTATTCGAGTCTCATTGCGGTTAGGGTGCCCGACTCAAATCTTTATTGACAAAGATTGCCAGTTTTCCTACAGAAGTCGAGTTTTTTCTCTGGCTTGCTCTCCCCTCAAAAACTGGACGCCATGTTATAGCTGAAAAATTGCTGAAAGTGGCGTTTAACAACATTAAAACTACAAACAAAATCTATGGGGTCTCGGTGGCCGAATGGTTAAGCTAATTTGGCTATTATTGATATCGTGATCTATCAACACTGAGGTTGCGGACAGGGTGCACTCGACTCCAATCTTAATTGATAAGAATTGTCAGTTTTCCTACCGTAATAGTGGGTTTTCTCCGGATACTCCGGCTTCCTCCCCAATAAAAACTTGACGCTATGATATAGCTGAAAAATTGATGAAAGTGGCTCCACGTTAACCGCCATTCAAACAAACAAGCAATCGATGTAAATGATCTCTGACCTTTGACAATCCTTAAGAACGGACGAAATTGATAATACGGTCAGAAACTCCTTTGCAAGCATTTCAGTGAGCGACAATCCTCTGAAGGTCCGGGAATTTGTTATAAGCTACGATATATTTTTATACCTCATAAGAAGGTGTTGCAGGAATATTCACAAAAGGAGCCATTAACGATGGAAAAAATTGATTCTCCCGTCGATGGTTCAGCCGACATCGGAAGGAGGATTGTTTGTTTGTTGAGTCTCATTGAGGAACACAATAAACTTACGTACATAATGTTCCAGCTTATCGCAAACTCCTTGAAATGCATACGTCGTTGATTATAATACCTATTGCTTAGTAATTTTTATTTAGAGTCATTATACATGTATATTTACATAACAAAGCCACATGAGCTCTCGAGAGCTCTTTGAAAGACTACAAGCAAACGATATACCTACATTTACATGCACATAAGACAATGCAAACATGCATAAACACATTCAATATTTAGAAAACTATGCACAAAGTAAAAGCATAAACTGACCACAGGGTTATAAATTAAGCATCATAAAATATGTCGTTACTGCATACAAAACCAACACTAGGCAGGAACATAAAACATCGACTTTAGCACAGGTAATAATAAAGCATAAGCTATTACTACAAAGAAATACAAGTACCACTCAGCATAGCGGGTATAGCAATAAAGCATGACAGTATTACATATGAAGGTAACCAAAAAATTACTAAACCAGATATTATACTATACAGAATAGTTACAATTGGCATATTGCTACATTCAAACAATGCAAATGAGTAAACTGCCACACTGTATAATCTTGAAAGAAGCAGAGCTCTCATAATTATAGAATAAAACAGTTAAAAAATAAAAGGAAATTGTAAATATTACGGCAATTTTTATCTGTATATATTAACAAATCTACAAGATGTAGTGTGATTATTTTGTATAGACGTTATTATAAGTAACCATTCAATTATTCACACTTATCACAGAATAATTGTATTCACCATGTGCTCTGTTTGGGACATAACAATATTTACATCTATGATTCAGTGTACGTTTACACTGACACATCCACGATATATATTATGTTATACAATTACGTGTAACTGTTACCTATAAACTTTAAATTGGGTCGATCAGAAGAGAAAAGTCAACAGTGCAGCTGTAATATGTATTATAATTAGCGAACGTTCTCTAATTTAGATACTTTCCATATATTTAAAGTCTGTATTACTGGTTCAGACTTAACCCGACGGATTACCGTTATTATAAATCACGCATTAGTCTAAATCTCAGTAAATTTACTGCATAAGCAACGCGATAAAAATATTCTGGGTAGATTTAAAACTAAATATCTTCCGTGTGTGTAATTGGAAACAATAATTTTAGTCTACTCCTGTCAACATCAGTCATATTATATGCATATAATAAATAATATTATTAATAGTTTGGCATATCCTCTTTTAGGTAACGGCCCCTTGCGGGATCCGGGTGGCTAAAAGAATAGACCGCAGTCGCGCTAGCTTGTCGTAAAAGGCAACTAAATAGCGCCCAGTACCCTGACCGGCGTGTCAGGTCGGTTTGCCTAAAGACCGACTGGGATGTGTGCCCCAGGTGGTTGAATGGGGTACCCCTGGCAAGCTGGGGTTGTCAGGCCATAATACGGAAAACCTGACCGCAAACCATATTAGTGCACCGTGTTGGGAAAAATGCCACGTTCCTCGCACGTTAAAGAACGCTGCTGTAGTATTCGCTATGAGTAGGGATTTCGATCCCGCTACAGGAGGCTAAATTGCCCGACCCTATCCATCCTCCCATTTGCCAGTGGAAATCTAAAATCCGTTACCCCTATTTTTCCTTGTGTCCCATCCCATTTTCATTCATCATCATTTCATGTTCATTTTATCATCCATTTCATGTTCATCGCCTGAATATAGCTGAAATATTGCTGCTCGGGCGTTAAACACCATTAATCAATCAATCAATCTTTTAGGTAACGCCCCCTGGTGGCATTTGCATCTAAAGAGCACATAACTTTTAATCTACTTTTAGTGCAGTTGACACAAGTAGGAGAGCAATACCTTATATGAACATGTATCAATCTTTGTAGTAAATGGTTGACCGAATGCCTCGATCACATGACGAATTGTTACCGTATCAACATATACTCATAATCAACTAACAAGATAAACAACACGGTAAATAATTGTTATATGTTGTATTAGTTACATTTTGTACATTTCTATTGTTTGTTTTTTTCGAATTATAAACCATTATCTTAATTTCTCATATTTTTGTGTTAAACTCTATGATCATGCCCTTCATGGGCCCATAATAGATCAATATAAAGTATCTTAACTTATACAAACCAAATAACATTAAAACATTACTTCCGTGAAACAAATTGTCAATAACTGGGTGTTAATGTGTGGACTATCTTATTTTGACTTGGTAACAGGAGACTTATCTGCGTTCTGGCATAAAGTAGGTTTAAAGTGCTCGACTCCCGTTAAAATCGACTGAGCTAATGGAGGTCTTTATTTAGCTCATTAAGGTAGCAGTCTTACATGAAATACAAAGGTCCCGGATTCGGGCCCAAGTGGTAATATACAATTATCACCCTAGTTGGTGTGTGACCCAGTGATTTCTTTCCCCGAGAAAGTAAGGTCACCCGAGGGCTTGCTAGGGTGATAACTGATATATTATATCGAATATTTAAATGAAAACAATTCAATATTTGCAACATATTTTGGACAATTTAACCTTTTTCCACAGGAAAAAATCCAGCACATACAATGTTGACAGAAACATGTTAACATCTACCTGTTTTGTTTGAATGTTTTATTACGTATATGTACATTTATCCAAACGCAAAATCTCAGGAGAGGGTGACCTTACCATGCGACCCAACGGTTACCATGATTACCGGTTGACCCAGCGGAATCTCACATGTCACGTGACGGCGTCTAAGCGAATCAAAATAAAGATTTCTATATGAGTATATAATATCATATTGGGTGCCATATAACCACAGAGGATGACACAACAGGTAAAGATGACCGTGTTAAGATTGAATCATCGCGAGTATCATTTTTTTTCACAGGGAAAAAGCATTACTAGAGGCCCATCGACGTTTTATACCAGTAATGTATCAAGTATTGGATGGGTGTTCCAATTAAATCGCATGAATCTTGACACTGAATACAACTCGACTTTCCGAGTATTCGTAGGATCAGGGTAGACAACATATAAACTGGAAGGAGTGGTTAAGTGTAATCAGTTATTTATTATGATCACGTGGTCTGTCAACGCTGAGGTTATACTCGTTCAAGTCTCACTGCAGGCAAGGTGTGCTCGACTCCAATTTTAATTGACAAGGAGTGCCAGTTTTCCTACCAAGGCCAGTGTTTTTTTTCTCCGTGTACTTCAGGCTTCATCCGCCAATAAAAATTGGACGCCAGGTCCAAGATATAGAAGTGGCGTTCAATACCATTCGAACAACCACACATAGACTGTAGTAGTAGTAGTAGCATAGTAATGTGTAATTGTATGTGGCCGCTACATGTTCCTCGGTTAAATGTTGATCTTTCTCAGTCTCATTACGACCGCTACAAAAACTAGAAACTGTAATTTTTTTCTTGACCGATTTAAAAACCCTTGATGATACGCAATTTAAATAACAGCGTGACAATTAAATTATTTAAATTTCCGCATGATCTACCCTTACTGGCTGTGGAAGACGATGAAGGATATTAAAGATCGTATTTCTTACTAATGTGTCAACAAAATTCGGGTAATGGCGCAAATAAACTAGCCAAGTTAACTAGATCAAAAGTTAGAATAATTTAACAGCTTAAAGTTGTTTTACTTTTACAAATCTTCTGGGTAATAAAGGAACACATTTCTCTTGAGTTGTTGAAATTTCAGTTGATTAAAATATTGCCAGTTATTTGCAATTAGTGTGATTGTGTGTGTTAATTGTTATTGTTTACATTTTGCAACACCGAGTGCAACCGGAGCTTAAACGTAGTGTACTTTGGGGTTTAGCCTTTGGAAGGTATTTTTCCAAAAGTGAAATTCTGGTGCGTTGTTTGGGATTAATGTACCAATAATATTATTATTGATCATGACTGTCTCAACAGTGTTCAATTTGACTATTGTTCGTTAAATCTGAAAAAATATTAACCATCAATTAAGCATAAGATTTTCATAGAGTTTTGGTCTAACATGCGTTCCCTTTTCCATCAGTAGCTAAGCCATGTGCTGTATAAAATTAGACATGAAATAAAAAAACATCCAAAATATTGAATATGAACAATTAATTAACCTCTTGCCTTTCTTGTGTATTGTCAACAGAATAAATTTAACTTGTGAACATACAATGCATTCAAATTGCAATTCAACTTCAGTTAATTCATCACAACACCTTTGGTAATAATGAAATATTATATATCTACGCACATACCCAGCAAACACATGACGTAAATCTAACGTTGGTTATAAGTTGTGAGAATGTCGGACCTGACGTTACTTATCTACAACGAAAATGCAACGTTGATGTTACGTCTTTAATTCGTAAGGTAATTAAGCACGTTTCACTGACGTTATTAAAACGTTGTCAAAAATAGCAACATTTATATAACATTGTGTAGACGTTGTTAAATCACGTAAAACATAACGTTAATTCAACGTGTTTTTTACGTTACAAAAAACTTAGCGAACATATTTGCAACGTCCTTGTAACGTTTATTAGTGTTCGACATATTAAGAACCCATATACTTTTTTTTTGAAAAAATAGTGTGTTGGGTTGGGTAGATGGAGATTAGATATAAATATTTTACAGTTTAACACGTATGTTTTAAAATAAAGAATATAGTTTACCAATATTTTAAATATTTTAAAACAAATCATATTAAACTATTTTTCTTTCTGTTTATAAATCTTTCCTGGATTGAAGAGGGTGGGAGGGTTTGACATAATAGATTCTTTACATTTTAATAAATAAATGAATTTCCACAAGAATTTAATTAGCATGTTCCTCCTCAATCTGTTTTGCTTTTTTTCAAATTATGTCTTTTACAAGGGCTTTTTTATTAACTGGCGATTGCAACATAGATACTTTACATTGTATCAAATTTTATGAATTTCTACCAGAATTTAATTAACATTTCCCGGTCAGTTTTGTTCGCTTTATTTCTCTGTATATCTCTTACAGTAGCTTTTTGTTCTTGCCGATCGAATGTAAATAGCAGGGGTCATGAAATTACACAAGGGTTGTAAAACCACACGTGCACGCGTAATTTGATGTCTTGTGAGTGTTTGCTATTGAAACAAAGAAAACTGGGTCATTCGCCACATGTAAAGAAAAGACAAAGCTCAAAAGTAAGTACTATAATATACAAGATACAATACACAAAATTCATCAGAAAACGTTTAGCATATTTTTGATATGTAATAATTCTTCTTTTAATTCTTTAAGAGCGAATTTGAATATTGTATAAATGTTTCGTTGCGACATTCGCACAATTTAATTCCTTTTCCTCAAAATCACGTTCGAATATCGTTTAATTGAAACAAGAATGAAAAGGAATGCGTGTATAAAATGCAGTAATATTTTAGACCTAGACATCTCATAAATGTCAGAGGAAAGCATACACTGGCTGCTCACTCTGCAGATGTTATATCTCGACGACAGGTCAGTGTGCGGAAGCGCTCCTACCCATGTGGGGTACTGGAGTAGGTCAACGTTACATCGGAGCAGCCCGGCCGCTAGTAGAACATATGCTGCCGAGTTCTTCGACTAGGTATCCCGAAGGCTGGGCTTCGACAAACTCACCATGGTGGAGTCCATGGACTACTAACAACTAACAACGTCCGTGGGTATTTATTTATCAGTGTAGGACGTTAAAACCCCCCAAGAAGAAGAAGAAGACCTATTCATTTGGGTCTTAGAATGTATTTATAATTGTTCTTATTTCGTGAAATATTTCCTTAACGCATTTCAGCCACGTGATTTCAGGCAGTCGACATTTTCTTATGTGCATTTGGACCCCAAACTGAAATATTTGGTAAACATGGCTTATACAGGAAATAATCCGGTTCCTATTATTCTTCTTACATATATTTCAGTAGGATTAATATTATATGTATAGTTAAATCATTTATTGTTTTTTTATCGTACAGCTTAAGCTCCTTACTGCTCTGGTTGGGACTCCGTATGGCGAATGATGAAGACAATTGGCAGCAATGCATTATGGTCTGACTACGGTTTAAGAGGGAAAACGGAAAACTTCAATTACTGATTCTTTCTGTATGTTGTCAGATGATGATACGTAAGTTATTTTCTAAATCATCGTATTATAATTAATAATAAATCCACAACACAGGATTGTTACGTGTTACATGATATATGCTTATTTGAAAGGAAGAGCAAAAATGTTTTTGTCAACACTTTTAAATAATTATTACTTGGACCAATATGAAACTGTAAACCATCATCAATCTTTGCAAATGACCAAACTTCTGTTAACCAGATGACAAAAAATACCGAAAGATTTATTAATTTTCTTCTTCTTCAGGGGCATACAGAAAAAATCATCCGTCAGCCACAGAAATGGATGCGGAGGAGATTATAACGAAATGCCTAAAACATGCCCCTAATAGGCCAGGGGATCCAGATATAAGGTAAGTTTAATAATTGCTAACTTAGGGAAAACCAAATTATACTGTATTCAGAACACAGATTGTCTCAAAACATTTTCAGATTTATGTTAGTTTTTATTTAAATTGTGGTTGACGCAACTTTCAGCAATTTTTTAGCTGTATCATTACGTCCAGGTCTTTTGCGGGAGGAATATCCGGTAAAAAAAACCGAACAACCCTCGCGCGGTGAATAGAAGATGACTAACTACCATAACCACGCGGCCACCGACGCCCTCGTTTCAAAATATTAGCGTACAGAGACACGCTGATATAAAAACTTCTATCCTGGGACCAAATTAATAAAATGACAATATATTTTAAACATTTTGTGTAGAGCTTTACACACACTTCAAACTTGACCACTGCTACCGTGTCGTATAAAGAATGCTTAATGTACTCCATAAAATAATAATAATGTAATAGATGGTTAAAAAGAGTCTATCAGATAAAGAATTTATATTGCTTTAATTCTTATGAAAAATATGGGAAGATGCAAGACATTTTATTTATTTATTTATTTATTTATTTATTTATTTATTTATTTAATTATTTATTTATTTATTTTTAGGTACCAGAATCCAGACAGCAAGATCCCGATGTCATATAGATCTGTGTTGTGAATAAACTGCTTTTGTATTTTTTGCTCTCTCTACAACACGTATTTTTGTGTATTGACTGTAAGTAAATGTTGAACATATGTTAAAATATGTATTGCCTTTGTGTGTTTAATTAATGTAGCAGTATTTGTGTCTGTATGTATTAATGTCTTAAACCAACTACTGTTTATATTTTCTGTGTGTCCTCTTGTACAACTGTGTGTCAGAGGCTTAATTAACTGTTTTGTCTCGTAATATTTAAACAATAAAAAATAGGAAACAAATTTATTTTTCTATTTTAATTATGCAAGTAATTTGCATCGTTTTTCCTTTGAAAATCGTATTTTGTATTTCACCCTGCTATGTATTTTGTGGAGCCTGCAGCAGAGCTTTTCGAGACATAAAGGCAGTTATATGTAGTTTTCTATATGTTCCTTGAATTCTTGAAGTGTTCACCATTTGGTATCTCTTGCATTTGTTTTACGTTGGCTATCAGAGATGTATTGTTGTGGTTAATAAATACGATGCGGTTATGACCATATTTCTTTCGAGGAAAAAAACGGAACAGTGATTTTCAGGAAGACATTTTTTCATATAATGCAACAATTGATTGTTTCAATTAAGTTAGACAAACGTCTGTGGAACGTGTTATGTATTATTTTTAATGTTGTGACAACGTTTACAGAACATCTTCGTCAAAGTCATACGTAGTCTAAATGTCGGGTGTACGTCACAATTTTTTCGTAACGTTTGGTGAATGTCTGTTAAACGTCGTAAATTGGTTGCAAAAAACGTTAAGGCGACGTTAAGAAAACCATCCATTTTTTCGTAAAAATAACGTTATATAGTAACGTTACTGCAACCAAAAACATACATTTTAACGACGTTTCTACGACGTAAAATTGTTTGCTGGGTACATGTGTCCTAAAAGGAGTCCTTCTCTTCACTCATCAATTACAGAAAAAAAAATAATCTTGTGTGGTTATAAAAATTCAAAAGTTCAAAACAGGGAATTTGACAGATTGGACCATGCATTAATATTGACTGATACCTGTATTATAAATTGTTTTATGAAGATTTCGTTACACAGAGTGGAAGAATCCGTATTCTAACCATACCTGTCTAATGACATCACTTTCGTCATAGGTGGCGCTCCAAAGAAAAAAAGCGTTAGGAGAGGAGATACCTATGAAGATGTATAAATTTTCGAAACTTTTTACATAATTTCCATTCTACTAGGTAAGACATTGTGACTTTAGTAAATTATAAAACATTTATACAAATATTCCAATATTATTACTTGGACAGGGAACAAGAATTATTTATTTATCCTTACAGGTAATCAGACGACATTTTTTTACCTGAAATTGAAAAGGTGAGATGGTGAGCGGAACTAGCGCAACCTCTGAAATGCCAATAATAGATTGTTGTGGACTTTAAAACATTCAGAAAAATATATTCCTTAATATTTTTTCTTTTCAGGTGACTTTTATATTGTCAAGAAAGGAAAAACATCGAAGAAAAGCACACTATCAACTGTAAACAACAACAATGGCAAACGTAGATAACCCGGAGAAAACCCGGCGAATGGCGCATGCTGCAAGTGCCGGGAGGAGTGTAATCTGCAAAGTTTTATTGCTAGATGGTACAACGTTTGATATTGATGTTGATGTAAGTAACAGTGTTGTCAAATTTAAAACTATTAAAAATACGGAAGTGATTGTTTATTTGGACACCTGTATAATCTAAATGTAAGATTTCTTAACGAAACGAATTTTTACACAAAATGATGATAAACGATAACTTGTTATTGATAGAAAAGAATGTGATTGATGTTGTAGAAGTTTATAATTTGTTAACGATTTACATCACTTAAGTGTCAATTAAATGACAAATCTTGCCAGAAGTGTTGGGATGTTGTGAATATGCAATAGATAAAAAACCAGGAAATGGCGACTCTTAGTCCCCCCAAAAAATAAAGGTACCTGTGGACAGAACCCCCTTTTCATGTATAAAACATTTTAAAAGACTCAAATTACATTCTGGTCTGCATTCTATTAATTTAAAATAATAATACTGTTTCGATAAAAACACCAAGTTTATAGAATGCAGATCAAAATAATTCTTACAAGAAAATACTGAAAAAGGGGGTCCATGAGTACCTATGCAAACCATTTCATAAAAGGTCATAGGATCAGTCCTAAATTGTAGGATTTGTACTATATTTATGACCTGTTGTAAGTTAAAAAAAATAACTTGTTAATTTAGTCTGTTGGATTGTTTTCACAAAAAGACAATTTAATTCTCACAACTTTGTGATAATAAATACAGGTCATTATCACAGCCATAGACGGACATAAAGGTCAAAATATCACATTACGAAATTTCATGCATTTTGTTGTGGTGTGGTTGTTATATTAGGTTGCATACAGCAGGGCTCGCGGTGGAGGGCGACTCGGACGAAGAAGTCGCCTTATCGTGGTCCCGTCCATCATCTTCAAGAGTGAAGTCAAGTCGCCCTTTCAATCTGTAGAATCGCCTAATGTCGCCTTTCAAATTATATTCCCATTTTGGTAACAAATCTTCATATTTTTGATAACGCGTCATGTTTATTATGTTTACACAACAAAGTTCAACTGGTACCCGTTTCACTTAATTTGGTATAGGTGTAGGACAACCATTGCTTTTGGACTCTGCGGCTATACATTTATTAAATTTGATGAATTTGACTTATCCTAGAAAATTTACCTTTATTTCAAATCTAGTGACACTTCTGTCCCATATAAATATGCACCGTGTCAACATTTTGTCAACATTTCTCACCCTGTTTCATTGCATACAAGAAAGAACACTCAACTGGAAGTCCATGTGCTCTAAAAATCTTCAATCACTTTAAAAAATACCAAATTTATTCTGGTATCATGTGCAGTTCAAATTTTATATGGGGCAACAGTGAACCTGCCTGTTGAATAGTACTACTTTTATGTACAACATACAAGGTTACAGTTAACTGCAGCTGAAGGGGTCATTGTCGACCTGGGTACTAAATCAGCGTACCCAGGGTACTTAAAATTTGAGAAATGGTACCCTGGGTACTGTCGCTTAACATAAACGTACCCGGTGTGGTAAGTATCGCGAGATTACGTTCATTTCTTTCGCGTATTTGGTCCACAATTATAGATAGAAGAATGGCGCTTTGTTACAATTTCAGTTAAGTTTGTTTTGATTATGTTCATGTTTATGAACACTGTTGAAAAATAATGGATTTGATTCAACAATATTGGTCTGGGTACGTTTATGTTAAGCGACAGTACCCTGGGTACCATTTCTCAAATTTTAAGTACCCTGGGTACGCTGATATAGTACCCAGGTCGACAATGACCCCTTCAGCTTAACTGCATAAATAATGCACTCAAACATTGTATGTGTAGTATCCTGCAATAGAACTTTGCTTGATATTATTTTTCAATAATAATACATCTAGTAATTTACATGACTGAAAATATAAGGGTGCATAAAATAATGCTTGTACACAGAGATCATTTGTCATCTTGAGTAAGATATATGCTGCTCACTGTGTATGATTTCAAAAACATCCACATGATGACATCTTCACTGAACTGATAAAATAAAATATGACTGGGGAGTGGTGATCTCCAGAAGGAAATAATGCAACATTAAAGTTCAGATAATGTGGAACTTGTTTTGAGTTATTTAACATTTCTTGCTATCAAGTGGATATTGAGGAGTTTAAGTACAAAAAAAAGTTTTAGATGGTTGGTTAACAACATTTGCAGTGTCTCTGAGGAGACACTCCCTGAACACTAGATTGGGATCTTAATGGCCCTCATAACACTTACCGTTGACCTTTCCATTTCAGTAGGATGGACCATATAGGCCAATCATGATGAAATAGCAAGTTGATCTCTGTGTTAGGCCAGGGTATAACCCCCTCCCCTTTTACCAGTTTATATATATGTGTCAATTAATATTTATTTGTTTATTTCAGAAAAAAGCGATTGGTCTGGTATTGTTTGATAAAGTTTGTGATCATCTGGATCTGTTAGAAAAAGACTATTTCGGGCTTAATTTTATTGATCCAAAAACTAATTTAATTGTAAGTTTACATATGATCAGTTTTATATCTGTAAGTTGTATGACAGTTGAAAGTAATGAAGATGGATGGGAATTACCTGCCATGCATTGATTTGTTGTGTATAATGGACAGTCTCAAATGATTCTACTTGAAACACTTATAAACTGACTTGAATATTTGAAAAATCTACTACTACTGTAATGAATTGTTATATTCTTACACAAACAATTGAACAAAATAATATTACAATATATCATATGGTAAAACAGTTTTTACAAATCAAAATGAGACTCTTGTGACTAGAAAATTATGTTCTAGTTATTGTAATATTGGAAACATTTCATTTTCACTTGGTGTAATTATTTGACAACTTTTTATGTTGTTTTTCAGTCGTGGTTAAATTTAGATAAGAAGATATCCAAACAAATGAAAGGTAGTATAACTTGTCAAATTTAATTATCAACAATGTTTTATTTATGCCACTCATGAAATTAATGTTAAATATAACATTGGAAAATGCTAAAACTAGAGAATTGTGTAGAATTGTCCCGTATTGAATACTATCAAGTCAACAGTTTTAACTGTTTTATGATGTTATTAAGGTGAATACATTGTGTGCAATAAAGTAAATTCCTTGAATTAAAAAAAAACAGAAATCCTGGTAAAGTGCATTTCTCTTTATAGAACACTTGTTAACAGTATTTTTTAATTTGCAATTATTACATTTTATTGTGAAAAAAGAAATACAAATGCATGTTTGCATTTTTTCTAGGATACACATTTCTTGTGTTCTCTCTATCACTATATAAGGATTGTCCTAAGTATCGTAGTTTTCTATCTCTTGTTTTGCAATGAAAGTGACAACTTTGAGCATTTTAATGACAATGCATGATAAAACAATATGTTAATATCAATTATATGTATACAGAAGAGGAAAGCTCTACTATGGTTTGACATGTTAAAGTTTTTACAATGTAATATTTTACGACAGTGAACCTTCAGTGCATTATAGACCTAGACCCCGGGTGGTAGCCATCATTTAACACCAGACATGATGTGGTGATAAATGCAAAACTCACAAGACACAATTACATGATTAATGTATAGAACTCACTATACATACGCCTGTCTGGTTGAGTGCTCAGACTTCATGCTACTGAATTTATTGTTTCAATGATGTTATGTTCTATCATATTTGTACAGATATAGCAGGAAATGGTTCAGTTAATTATGTACAGAATTGTTCATGACATATTTATTGTTTTGTTGCTTTCAGGCCAAGCCTGGCATTTCAATTTTGAAGTAAAATTCTACCCCAGTGATGTGCACCAGTTACATGAAGATTTAACAAGGTAATTAAATAAACCAAGATTTTGTTTTTAAAAATAGATGTACTTTATTTCATTAAAAGACATTAATTACTTAGCATTAAAACATTCAAACAGTTTGGTTAATAAAAACTAATTGATAATTAGTACATGTATATATTTAATTTTTCATTGTAATTTTAACAAGAATAAGAATCCAGTTATCTCTTAAAATTTTACTTTGTTGTTCAACACCTTTGTAATAGAACTGCTTGTTAGGAATCACAGAGAAATTGTTAGTACTGGTGATTAACTGTCAACTTGACTTGTTTCTGTGGTATTCTGCAGCATGAAAATTTACAGAAACAGACAAATTTACAAAATAAATTGAGTAGTTTTTTAATTGTACAGATTTATGACCAGTATTTATGACAGTTAATATATATATGACCTTGACATTGTACAATAACATATTGCTTCATTTAACAGAAATACAATGATATAGTGAACTCCAATACCTGTATAGTTATGGAGGGAAACTAGACCCATTTGAGTTGTGAATGGACTACTTAATATTGTATATATGGTTATGATCAAAGATGATTGTCTCTATCTAAACTGCCCTGAACTACACTATTATTATTGAAGTTTTACATACATTTTGATTCCAGAGTAAATGAATTCAGACAAAAATATGGTCTTGTATTACACAAAAAGTTCACATGCCTGTAAGACAAATCTTTGCACTTTTACACTTTAGTCAAAACAAACATTAGTCTACAACAATCAAAGACAAAATTCATGTAATAAGTTCTCTTTGTAGATATCTTCTCTTAATTCTGTTACCCCAAACCTTTGATCTCTTGGCATGGTCTCCCTCTACAATTTGGTCATCCATTCTATGATCTAGTCTACATATTTTTATGTTTATGATATTTGATTGATATTTATAATTATTTAGGAACTTAGTTCATGGATTAAGGTACAAGTATCCCAGATAATAAAATTTACAAAAAGTTAACAAATAAACAATTTCTATTGTGTCTGGTTTTTGCAAATGTGAATCATCTTTTTGTATATTAAATTCTTTGACTGACAGAACATATAATCCTAAATCCATGATTTTTATCTTGAAAAATGAAAAACCTGGCAGCTTTTTTCGTTTTAAATGTCTTTATATTGCAGTTAGGCATTATATGTTCTGTCATGGTAACACTTAATGACTATGATTGAGAAAATACATGATGTCTTAACTATAAATGCTAGGGACTAGTGAAGGTGAACAATAAATAGCATGTGGTACCAAGACATGGTTTATAATGGCTTGGATTAACTCATCAGCTGAATGACTTCAGGAGTAACTAAGTATTTAACAAATGTACTTATAAAACAAATCATAGTTTGATCTCATTGATAAGAGATTGCATTTTACTGATGTTACAATACAACAAAAACATGAACTGATTCATAGTACAGTAATGGCAGTGGGTACATCAGACTTGAAGTTACAAACAATATCAGATGTAATTTATGTTGGTTACACAGATGTATGTCTAGTTCAGCTATGTGAGCTATAGCATTGTCATCATTTTTGTCTGTTGTCGTTATATTTAACATTTTACATTTATCTTTTCTGAAACTGCTGGGCTGATTGAAAACAAACATGGTAGAGAGTCATTGGATTGTTCTTTACACATTATGTTTTTTATGCCAATTGGAAAAACAAAATGGCTGCCACCTCAAAACTTCTGAGAAAATGTTTCTTCGGTGAAACCATGATCCAATGAAAACTTTTAAGCAGTATTTATTTGATTGTCCTATGTAAAGTTTATGTTTTATGTTTTTATGCCAATATGAAATTCAAAATGAACCCCACTGCAGGAATTAGATTTACATAAGACCCTTGTAAGTGGAAATTGTTCAAATGATTTCAGCTGAGAAACAGGAAAGCTTATTGAAGCTGTATTGTTTGTGCATGTTTATTTAATCCTCTAAAAAGAGGATACATTTATTCTGATTGGAACTCCAATTGGCTGCCACCACAGGACATAGTTTAATATAGGACCCTGCAGGAAAAATGATCAAATCCCTCTTTAAAATTTCTGAAACTGGAAATTGCGAAATGTCTAAAATGGCTTCTTATCCGAAAGCATTGACCATTTGAAAACGAAAAGCAATATTCATTTGATGATCGATGCCACAGTGTATTGTGGCCAGTTCTTTTTAAAGCAGAATTTATACCATACTCTATGTAAGACATGAAAAAAATCTTTGTAAACTGCATCCCTTTCCTCTTTATCAATAATCCTGTCACAATGCATGTGTCTGAAATTCTTATTTTAAGAATTAAATTAAAGAACGTTCTAGAAGGTGCATGCAGTAAATATTATATATTTTTTTTACAATGTAACCATATTGAAAGTAAATACTATTCAAGTATGGACTTAAATTATCTCAATTTATTAAGAAAATTAATTTTTAACTATTTAACAATGGTTGGAGGACTTTTTTACATCTTTAACATGAAGAACAAATATGATTGGGTTGTGTTATAAAATGAGCACAGTGATGTTGTTTCATGTGCTTTCAGACAATTTCCTGTTGTTCCTAATTTTCTGGTATAAGCCACTTTGATGGTTTACATTTATCCTGCAGTAAAAACTTCTAAAACTTTCAGTGATCACTGTTGTTAGTAGTAAATTAATTGTTCAAGAGAAATTTATTTTAAAAAAGTTAAAAATTAATTATTTGAGGTTAAATATAAATTCAAAGCATATTAATCTTGTTTATACTTTGGCTACATACAGGTACATGATTATCATTTTTGTTGACATATTAAATTTTTTTGCTAAGTAATAATGAATGTTGTGTTTTAAAACTGTTACATTGATCAATGTATTCTAATATTTTTTCCAGGTACCAGTTGTGTTTGCAAATAAGAAGAGATGTTGTTAGTGAAAAGTAAGAGTTATTTTTAGTATCTGACACCTAATACTGTATATTTTTATCTAATGTAGTCTTCTTTCCAAATATATTTAAAGGCATACCCGTACGAAAAGATCCGCCTGTAATTTATACGGATTCCAGGCGTAATTATTTAGACGTAATCCGCCTTAATGGTATTTTACACAAGAATGAAGAGGTTAGGCGGAATCCAGCCAAACTCCAGCCGGGTTTTGAAGGCGGAATATGTAAATTAGTCCGCTTATCTTAGACGGAATTTTAATAAATCCGCCTAAATCAGAAATTAGGCGGAGTTATTAGACAGAATTACCAAGATATATTTAGAAATACACATAAAGGTTGATTCAGAAAGAATTGAGTGTATGTAGGATGAGAGGCAATTTTTTGTCTCCATCACTGCGAGGAATTCATGAACTGTTCTTGAATGATTCAAGAATTGTTCCAGAACATAGTTCTCGAACAGTTCCTGAACATTAAATGGTCCATTCTTGAACTTCGAGTTCATGAACTTGTTCTTGAAAGCATTCAAGTTCAAGAAAATTGTTCAAGAACTTTCAAAACCATTCTCGAATTATTTCAAGAACTCTCAAATCATTCTTGAATAAATTCAAGAAGTTGATGAACTATTTCAAGAACGAACAATTGAAATATGACATAGATTAATAATGATACAAACTTCAATTCAATAAGCCCTTAAATATTTGTTCTGTTTTATTTTTTATGAAAAAAAATCTTTGTAATGTGGTGTTTTTTAGTGATAAATTTTCAAATAATTCCATTTTTTCTTTATCCAAAGCTGTCTTTACAGTGTCACCACTCTCTATTGTCCTTTTTTTCCTGTCCTGGTACAGGTCCTCAGTTCCTCTTCGCAGAAGATTTTGAAGGTAAAATGCTTCATAATGTTATCGTCTCAAAGAACACCTTTAACAGATTTTTGCAGCTCTTCTACTGAATGCTCCTTATCAGTGGTCCATATGTATGTGGGCTTTTCAGAATTAAACTGTGGAATACAATAATGACATTAGGTCTTAATTTTAAGTTGAAGCTCTAAAAAAGTCAATTCTCATACTTGTCATAAATTTTTTATCAAGTTTTGCATATAAAAATGGTTAGAAGCAGTGGCGGATCCAGGATTTTTCTTTTAATGGATGTTCTGAAGAAAGGGGCAAGGGGGTCCAGGCCAAATTCGAAGTTAATTTTTGTCAATTTTTGCAAAAATTATGCATGAAAAAAGAATTGTAAAAAGCCAGAATTGATCTAAACAGCGTACCAGAAAATAAAACAGAAATTTAAACATTTGAGCCTCAACCCACAGAACATCCATTGCAAGGTGTCCTATCAAATTATGGACCACAAAACTAGCATAGAAGAAGTACGTCCTGTTTCAAGAAATTACTCAAACAATAAATAAAACCGCGCTGCAAGCACATGTTTCAAATTTTACGATCATCCATACTGCATGAGCGGATTTACCGTACAAGGTCACACACGATGTAAACACAGGTGAGCAACATGTTTCGTTAATTTTCATGGTGTTTAGCATTGTTTTTCGTCAAGTTAAAATAAGTTCACCTTTATACAGTTCCATCAATTGTAAAGATTTATTACAAATATCGAAGAAATTATTTTGATTTAACCGCGAATCACAAAATTTCTACTTACGTAGACTGATTTACCGGACTGCATCATTCCTCCTTCAGAATGCGAAACTGCCAAAGGCCTAGGCATCCTCGATATTTTGTACTACCAAATGTAAATCGGAAACCATCAACTTATTTCCATCTGTAAGCAACGCATGACGGCCTAGCCCGTTGAGTCAGCCATCATGTGATCAATCTTGAAAATTGGTGCAAACTTCAGCTTCAGTATCAAAGTGGATCAACGATTGGACAGTCATACGATGCAACCATGACAACAGCCAATCGGATATCACGTAATTTCCCAGCTTCAGCAGGAACCTTTTCATACGACTAATTACCAACATATCAACCGTAGATTTTTTAAATATTTTATTTTATATTACTGTAAACCAATTAATATTCGCGTAAGCAAACTTTCGCGGTTTGTATTCAATGGACTGATTCGCGAATACAAACTTTCGCGAAATTGATATCATAAAAAATAAATATTCGCGGATCTACAGATCTTTGTATAGAAAATGAGCACACAATAAATAATAAATATTTGAGTTGTCGTCCTGATGTCTTCTGTTTTTTATTGTCGATCAATTTTTATAGCTGACTGATTCACGTGAACATAAACTCAAGTACATGTAGTTTAGTTGAGTTTACTAAATATATTTAATTTGTAAAACAAATAAAAACTAAAGATCTAAACACGTGTTTGAATAATCAACACATTGAATAGAATAATTTTTAAGTAGACAATTTAATGAACCGTTTTACTTTTTTGGCCTGTCATGCCTGTAGGTGTACATAGTTCTTAATTATCAGGGAGATTACTGTTTGCATAACGGCTAATAAGTCGTTTGATCTTTTAACACCTGACATAATTAAATAATTAATTCGTCGTTTCAAGTGCCAAACAGATGTCAATAACAGGGCGATAAAAGACAAATAATCAGATTTTAATTAAAACCTTTGATAACTGTTTTATCAACCGGAAGTTGTCATTGTGAAATCGTAGTTTAGTAATTCTAAATAAGGGTTTACACACACATTTGGTATTTTACACGACGTTAGTGGTGTCGCCATTCCTCATCATTCATTTTCCCAAACCTTTTCGCGGATATAAACTTTCGCGTTTGTTACCTCCTCGCGAAATCCGCGAAAGTTTATATCACGCGAAATTTTATTGGTTTACAGTATATACAAATGAAAAAAGGAGAGGAATTTTGATGCTTTAAATTAAAAGGCTTCAAGAGAACCTAGTGCATTTTGATTTGTTACGTTAATCACTTGTAAACTTAATTTGTTTTAGGTCAATCAAATTAAAATTAAATCTTTCACTTGCTCCCCCCTTTTTGTTATTGGTCGCTGCGAAACTCGGAATGTCTCCGCAACAATGTTGAAAACTTGTTAAACAGTTAAGCCTAATTATATAACAAGCAAATCTAAGAAACCCTAAGTGTAAAACAAACTTCTAGAAAAGTAAGAATTTTTTTTCTAGTGCAAAATTCAAGGACAAAGCTTTCAAACTATTGATAAAGAAAATATAACTAATTACATATTAAATGTAACTTGAAAAAAAGAAAAAAATAAAACAAAACATTTTACCCTAACATTATATTATTTATTCATGTATTTTTGAGGCATAAATGACAAATGTAACTGAAAATAATTACCAAGAATAAGTTATACTCTATTATTATTATGATTATTTAACTGCTTGATGATGTGTGAGTGTTATAATTAACCTACAATGAGTACATGTATATGTAGATCCTTTTTAAAATGTACAAGAGAGGGTAGATCTCTACATATACAATTGCTAACACTGTATTAAACTGTTATACTAATCATGTTAATTATGTTTATTGTTTATCAATTTACATGTAATATACATGTACATGTATCTGATAATAAAAAAATAAGTATTGTAAATAGGCATAACAGTGAAAATGTTTTAAGCCCAAATTTCCGTCTAAGATTATGAAAAATGTTCTAAGTGTCAGATTTCTCTAATGTTAGCAGGAATTGTGAATACAATGTACCAAATTCCGCTTTGGCTGGTACCTGTTAGCTGGAATTAAAAACTTCTTAGATGGATTCCGTCTTATCCTTAGACAGATATTTGCCCCATTTTCGATGTATGCCTTAATTCCGTCTAAATTGCTTAATTTTAAAGCGGATTCCGCCCAGAATCCGGCTAAAATTAGACGGAATACGCTCAAAATTTTCGTACAGGTATTGTCTACGAAAAGCGTAATTTTTTTGTCAAGTATTTTGTACAAGAATTATATTACATTATATGAAAAATGATGATAGAAAACTTGTTTTCTGTAAACAAATTAGTGTATCAGTGAATTTTGAAGAAAAGCATTGACTGACCTCCACTGGAATCTCATTAATTATGCACTGACCTCGATTTGTAAGGATGAAGTTATTTTTAGAACATAAACATAAACAATCATGTACATTGTATTTGCATTCGTTTAGCCCAATCGTGGGATTCTTATAAAAAAACACAAAATGTTGATTGTTTGTAGTGAAATATTGCTGGTCTCATTACAAAAAAATATATAAAACATATTGACACACGCAAAATGATAAAATAACATAGAGGAAATTTTAGCCATTTCAGCGTGTGAAAAGCATTCTTTAGATGTGCAAGCTCAGTGTGAGTTCAAACTGCAGGTCATATGAATAAGGGCGGGTTTACATCGAATTATTGTGCTCCTTGACAATAATTCATAAGACGTATTTTATTGCTTATATTTGCTATAAAACACGATAAAACTGACTTTTTTCACATAAATCTGAATGGTTTAGTAAGGCGGGCAAGGGAAATGGGGTATCTATTTTTATCAACTCCTCCTACAGTTTTCAACCCAGAACTGTTAAAATAGTACTTGATTTTCCTGGCTCAAATACAGCTTATTCTTTGGCAGTTCACATTGTAATGCTGCTATTTATTTATAATGAAATTATTATATTAAATATAAGCTGTAAAAAAGGTCACAAATGGGCTAATTTTAATTAGACTGAAAATAAAGTCAAACACGTACTACTTCACAGATGAGGTGCAAAGACTACAGAAAAACCATGATCATATATATATTTGTTTGTTTGCTGGAAGTTTAAATGCCTTAACATCTTTTTTTGTCAGATTGCCATGCTCCTTTGTGACGTATAGCTTGCTGGGGTCCTATACAGTTCAGTCTGAATTAGGAGACTGGGAAATGGAAGAGTTCGGACCTGGTGTTGACTACATCAAAGACATGAGATTTGCTCCAAATCAAGACAGAGATTTATTAAAAAAAATTGTAGAACTTCATAAAACACACAAGTGAGTTACAGTTTGTAAAATTCATTTTTCTTGTCAAATCAACTTCACAACAAGAAGAATTTTATTGTGTCGACCATTTTTTCTGTTTTCAGCTTAATTTGATGGACTGTTTCATTAAATTTCAGAAACATTTCAACCGATTTCTTTCTCCTCTTATGGTTTTCAACCTTTGCAGTGAAAGAGTGAAAAATGTTATGGAACCAGCTTTAAAGAAATTTATATTATTCTAGTAATAAAAATAATACTATTATAATTCATTAATTAAATAAAAGCTTGGAAAAATACATTTAAACTTTGCTGAAAATAAATAGGATGAATTAATCTATGGCAAGTTTTGTTATACGTGCCTGACACTGATTATTTATAATTTGCATTCTACTGAATATGTATGGTTAATTGCTATATTTTATAGAGGTCAGACTCCTGAAGAAGCTGAGCTCCACTTTTTAGATAATGCCAAAAAGCTGGCTCTGTATGGTGTTGATCTTCATGATGCAAAGGTATGAAATGATTAATATTTTGTTTTCATTACAAGTGGCCAATACATATTGAAGCTACAGTTAAACATTTCTTAAGGCTATACTGAAACATCATGAACATTTTTGCTGAATTTTTAAATCGTTAAACATATCAGTTATGCAACATGTGTAACAATTAGGTGCATATTTTGTGTAATGACAGGTCTTCATCAACAATAACTTTCTTAAACAGGTCCCTGTTATAGAAGTAACTGTTAAAGTTTATTTGTTTGTCTGAAAAATGGCAACTGGAATTTGTTTTGTTGCCTATGTTGTATACTTGGATCACCAGATAAATTTGTACAGGTAGTGAAGTTATTCATAAAAAATTTAATTTATCAAGCACTGTTTATTACACCCCTCAAACTTGTTTGGGGGTATTTAGGAATCACCTGTCTGTCTGTCTGTCCACATCCCTTCTAAGCGCAACTCCTCCTAAACCACTTGATAAAATTTAATGAAACAGCTTAATAGAAGTAGAATATGTGTAGATGTGCATGAAGGATTTTTATTGACCTCGAATATCATTAAGGATAGATAATTGGACTTGAAAGGGAAGCTGAGGTATCCCTTTGTGAGCGTGCTCACATTCCACACTTGTTTTGATTGGAAATAAGTATACACTGATGTTTAGTGTATTTTCATTATAAATAACTGTGTGAAGCTTCACCACCCTTATAACCTTTGTAATGTGTATATTTCAGGATGGAGAAGGTGTAGACATACAGATCGGTGTTTGTGCGGGTGGCCTTATGATCTACAAGGATAAATTGCAGATAAATAGATTTGTGTGGCCAAAGGTTGTCAAGATGTCATATCGTCGGAATAAATTTTATATCAAATTAAGACCAGGGGAGGTAAGACTGTGTCTTATATATAACATGCAATAGGCCTAAGTAAGGACACTATTTTCAAGGGTTAGAAAATGTATAACGTCCAGTTTTTGCATCCTGTGTTGTAATTTAATATTATAGACAGATTTACTGTATCTTCATTTTGCTTTCTGGATGTAAAGCAACTATCCATCAATCTTAAATCAAACATTCACTAAAACATGATATAGTACTTGTGTAATGACTTGACATAAAAATATAATTAAGATGAGGCTTAGAGTTGGCAAAACCTAGTTTGTTTCTGTTTTGTGCCAAGTCCTTATATTCTTGTTTTGTCAGGTAAATACACTGATATTATGTTTATCTGACATTGGTCATAATTGCGACCTATAAAAACAAATTTTAAAAATTCAAACCCATGTGGGACCTCACTCACTTTACACATTATGTATGTTTTTTGTTAATATCTTGCATCTAGTTTGTCGAAATAATTTTCAGACAGTAGAATCAAATATGACCCCAGTTTTTTTTTTGTGATAAAAGGTCACTGAATGTACATAACAAATAAATTTATGGTAGACACATTAAAACTGCTTGAATTGTATGATTGCATTATCAGTATATTTTGATGGATACTTCAGTGTTTTAGGGGGCCTCAGTTAATAGTGGTTAAGGTAGTTTGTCTACTATTGATCACGTGGTCTGTCAACACTGAGATTGTGAGTTCGATTCTCACTGCAGGCAGGGTGTACTCGACTCCAATCTTAATTGACAAGGATTGCCAGTTTTCCTACTGCAGTTCGGGGTTTTTTTCCGGGTACTCCGGCTTTCTCCCCCAATAAAAACTTGACGCTGTAATATAGCTAAAAATTGCTGAAAGTGGTGTTTTATTAGATAATAATACCATAAACATTTGCTTCAGTTAACATTATTACATTTGTCTTAAAGACATGAGCTTCATTAGTATAACTTCAGTCCTAAAACTCATCTTCATATTGTACCTTTTTAGTTTGAAGATTTCCAAAGTATGGTAGCTTTTAAACTGCTGTCCATTAGGCATGCCAAACGAATTTGGAAGATAGCAGTAGAACACCATTCATTCTTTAGGTGAATATTAATAGTACTGTGTTATGTACTCATATTAATATATTTAATCTGACATGTGTTTGACCATTTATATGTTCAACTTCTACATTCATATGGCCAACCTCTATTCGTAAAGTTGATAACTTCTATTAAAAACACCCCACTCGTGAGCCTTTCATCCATTCATTGATTATAGTTACTTCATTTGTTTAAGTGGTTTAAGTAAATGGCCACAAATGAAGTTTGTTAGTTTTCCAAACAAAGAGTCATAGAAATACATTTTAACATTGTTGCAATATAACAATTATCACAATTGTTTGATAGTAAACTGGATTTATTATGGTTTGTCTTCCGGATATTCTGCTTAACAAACAGGGAGGAAATATTTTATATTAAAATTAATACAGTTTGTTATTTAACTAATGCAGGTTTAAAGAATCTGAGATGCCAAAACGAAGAGGATTATTGAAGCTTGGGTCAAAGTTTAGGTACTCTGGTCGTACCCTGTATCAATCAAAGATGGCTGTCTCTGCAGTTGATAGACCAATGCCTAACTTTGACAGAATTCACAGCAAAAGGGCAACTTATGGTGGTAAACCAAGTAAAAGGCCAGAAGTTGACGGTAATCATAACAACTGAACATTTTTTGTTGTATGTATCCAAAGACTCCAAACATCCCAGCAACCAATGATTTCAATATCTATTTGACCTGTAGCCTGGATATTTCACTGAATCCTTAGACTCAAAGTTTATAAAATACTAGAAATTCCTCTATATATTTGACCTGTAGCCTGGATATTTCACTGAATCCTTAGACTCAAAGTTCTTAAATACTAGCAATTCCTCTATATATTTGCCTGTTTAACACTACTTTTTATAGGTATAGTTTGCATGTTTGAAAGACTCTGACATCCATGCTAGAACAAAATATCTCGGCAACCAGCAACTTCTCTGTGTATTTTACCTGTAAAACACTAAACATTTTATTTTCCTATCTTGTTGTTCTGAATACTATAAAGTAAGACTACAGGTTGTCTTGTTTGCTTGTTTAAATGATGTTTAACGCCACTTTCAGTAATTTTTCAGCTATATCATGGTGTCCAGTTTTTATTGATGGAAGAAGCAGGAGAAAACCCCTGACCGTTTGTAGGAAAACTGGCAATCCTTGTCAGTTTAGATTGGAAGTACACGTTGCTGCAGTAATACTCGAACACGCAACCTCAGTGTTGATCAAAAGTATACTAACTACCTTGACCACTTGGCCACCGAGGCCACTCTCCCTAAAGTGAAAAGTCTTGTGTCAGACATAATTGATTAACTATATGGATATTGTTCATTAAAACTAAGAAACTTTATGCCTACATATCATATTTTTATAATTTTATTTGATTTTTTAGATTATTACAGTAGACCTGTTAGAGAACCTCGTGTCTCTAATCGGCCACCAAAGGAAGAGGTACCAAAAGAAAATTACATAGATCGTAGGCCTGAAGACGAACCGCCACCTGTCAACAAGAAGGAATCGGATCAAGAAGACGAAGATGAGGACCCCATCGAAACTAAACATCGCATGGAAAAAATGATTGCAGTCCCAACACCTTTAGCTTTAATGAACCAAAGCAAAGGAAAGGATCAGTTAGAAAACAATAATGGGCAGCCACGACACAATGAAAGAGATGTTGATCACAGAACAGATGATAGGCGTGACGATTACAGGCCAGATTCTGGAGACGAAATGGTACGTAAACGCATAGTTGGTAGAAGGGATATGCATGGGAAGGGGAGACAACCTAAGGCTATTTATGGCTTCGGTACTAACCAAAAACCTGCCCATCATCCACTAACCCTGTCAGATTATGATATGTCAAAGTCCGTTAGTTCTGATTTGCCAACCAGAAAAAACGTGTCCTTTCGAGATGATTTGAGTATTACAGACTCAGCTGCCAGAAGAAGACAACGTCAGAAGGTTCGATCATACAGTAAATACCAGTCGGCAAATTTGGAAAAGATGAATGAATTGGCAAGTGTACAAAATCGATCACAAGAAAAATGTGAAAGAATACAATTTTCATCCAATTACACTCCAATTAAATTGGCACAATTGCAAACCGTTTTCAGACCTGTTTCACAGTCTGTTGGCTCAACCTTTGCCGAATGTATGTCGAGAGAAGAAGTTAAATCAAGAACAAACTCTTCCGATTCATTGTTAAGTAAACAGAATGACATAGATGCCATGAACACAGTTCAGAATATTAAAGACCTCGGTGAAAAGAGAGAACATTTAAAACAGACTTCTGGATCCAATAGGAACTCTTTGGCATATGAATATTCAAGTCAGTCTGATAGTTACGAAAGTTTAAGTGAAAACAAAAAGGAGTCATTGAGCAGGGATCATGGTATCTCATTAGTGCTATCGAATTCAGGATATAATTCATTTATAGAAGGGGTTCAAAAAAGTACAGGCATTAGGAGGCAGTCTTCAACAGATAGTTTGGAAAAGGGTGTAAGAAAATCTATGAAAAGAAATGTTTCCATTGAAAAGCTTTCAAGTGCACTTGTCAGAACAGTAGATGATGTTTATGATTCTGCTAAAGACGAGGCTTTATTATTGGAAAAGTGTAAGATAATGCAACGTAAAGAGTCTGTATCAGACACAGGGGAGACAACTTCTAGTTGTGATTTGTTGGATATTAGCTTTTCAGAAGATCAGAGTCTTGCCAGCCTTAATTCATTTGGATCTATTGATGGCAGAAAAAGAAGGATTATGACTAATGGATCTTTTAACACAAGATCTGAAGGTCATCTGTTTGAAATGGAGACTCATCTTGTTGAAGATCCAGTTTACTGTGACAAGTCTGTTTATAATGAAACTCGTCATAATAGTAATGCAAATTTAAAACAAGATTTAAAGGATGAAACACTTGACAAGAATAAGATAAGAACTTCATTTAGTGGGAGTGCTCCAACCATTGGAGGTTATTCTACACTATATATACATGATACACCTACAACTACAAGTCCCTGTTCAGTTTTTGAAATTGAGTTATATTCTGATGAACCTTACTCTAAGTTGAAAACAATTGAACATAGATCCCAGGAAAAAACTGATTCATTGGCTGGAAAAATGATTGTTAGTTCAAAGAATATCTACAAAGAGGGTGATCCACTGGGATTTAGCAGCGATTTTAATGATTCTGGTATCAGTGAGAACAGTGTAGAAAATGGGGGAAAACAAGGTTTAAAGATTATGACACATTCTGGACAAAATTATGAACATGTAAAGCAACACATTTATAGTGAGGTAGACTCTGAAGAAAAGAAGGAAAGGACAAGTAAAGACTTAAAACATTCAAAACAACAAATTTATAATGATGTGGATTTAGAACAAAAGAAGGAAAGGACTAGTGGAGAGATAAAATATTCAAATACATCAGATCAACTCATAAGTAACAGCAATTTTGAACAAAATCAAATAAAATCATCAAAAGACTTTATTGATGGTACAATACCTACATCAGCACAGGACAAGTCAATATATTACACAGACACTGGAATATTATCAAGCAATCAAGGCCATTTAGAACAAAATGCAGTCCAAGATGCAGAATTTGAAAGTTTCCTTCCATCCCCATTATCCACAACATTCAACAAATCAGTGCTTGAGATAAAAACTTCAAATATAAATACTGTCAGTGAACCCTCAGCCAGAACTAGAACACAGAGTAATCAGAAAGACAAACGGTCTGGCATCTCACCATCTATTGGTCTTGAAAGCAAAAATCAGCCTGACAACTCTGGCTATGCAAGTCCTCATAATAGAAACACATCACCAAACCTTCCCAACATTAGATCATCACAGATTGCTAACATTATGTCTGTCAGTTCAGCCTTAACAGGAAATCAGAGTGTAAACCTGTTACCACAAACTTCAGACATTAAGTCTGTCAGTTCAGCTTTAACAGGACCTCCGAGTGTAATCCAGTCACCACAAACTTCAGACATTAAGTCTGTCAGTTCAGCCTCAGCAAATCCTCCGAGTGGAAGTCTGTCACCACAGACTGGTTACATTAAGTCTGTCAGTTCAGCTTTAACAGAACCTCCGAGTGTAATCCTGTCACCACAAACTTCAGACATTAAGTCTGTCAGTTCAGCTTTAACAGGACCTCCAAATGGAAGTCTGTCACCACAAACTTCAGACATTAAGTCTGTCAGTTCAGCTTTAACAGGACCTCCGAGGGTAATCCTGTCACCACAAACTTCAGACATTAAGTCTGTCAGTTCAGCTTTAACAGGACCTCCAAATGGAAGTCTGTCACCACAAACTTCAGACATTAAGTCTGTCAGTTCAGCTTTAACAGGACCTCCGAGTGTAATCCTGTCACCACAAGCTTCAGACATTAAGTCTGTCAGTTCAGCCTCAGCAAATCCTCCGAGTGGAAGTCTGTCACCACAAACTGGTTACATTAAGTCTGTCAGTTCAGCCTCAGCAAATCCTCAAAATGAAATTCAGTCACAGACTGCTAACAATAAGTCTGTCAGTTCAGCCTCAGCAAATCCTCCGAGTGGAAGTCTGTCACCACAAACTGCTAACATTAAGTCTGTCAGTTCAGCCTCAGCAAATCCTCAAAATGGAAGTCAGTCACAGACTGCTAACATTAAGTCTGTCAGTTCAGCCTCGGCAGATCCTCCAAATGGAAGTCTGTCACCACAAACTTCAAACAATAAGTCTGTCAGTTCAGCTTTAACAGGACCTCCGAGGGTAATCCTGTCACCACAAACTTCAGACATTAAGTCTGTCAGTTCAGCTTTAACAAATCCTCCGAGTGGAAGTCTGTCACCACAGACTGGTTACATAAAGTCTGTCAGTTCAGCCTCAGCAAATCCTCAAAATGAAATTCAGTCACAGACTGCTAACAATAAGTCTGTCAGTTCAGCCTCGGCGAATCCTCCAAATGGAAGTCTGTCACCACAAACTTCAAACAATAAGTCTGTCAGTTCAGCTTTAACAGGACCTCCGAGTGAAATCCCGTCACCACAAGCTTCAGACATTAAGTCTGTCAGTTCAGCTTTAACAGGACCTCCGAGTGAAATCCCGTCACCACAGACTACAGACATTAAGTCTGTCAGTTCAGCTTTAACAGGACCTCCGAGGGTAATCCTGTCACCACAAACTACAGACAATAAGTCTGTCAGTTCAGCTTTAACAGGACCTCCAAATGGAAGTCTGTCACCATCAACTTCAGACATTAAGTCTGTCAGTTCAGCTTCAGCAAATCCTCCGAGTGGAAGTCTGTCACCACAGACTGGTTACATTAAGTCTGTCAGTTCAGCCTCAGCAAATCCTCCAAATGGAAGTCTGTCACCACAAACTTCAAACAATAAGTCTGTCAGTTCAACCTTAACAGGACCTCCCAGTGTAATCCTGTCACCACAAACTACAGACAATAAGTCTGTCAGTTCAGCTTTAACAGGACCTCCAAATGGAAGTCTGTCACCATCAACTTCAGACATTAAGTCTGTCAGTTCAGCTTCAGCAAATCCTCCGAGTGGAAGTCTGTCACCACAGACTGGTTACATTAAGTCTGTCAGTTCAGCCTCAGCAAATCCTCCAAATGGAAGTCTGTCACCACAAACTTCAAACAATAAGTCTGTCAGTTCAGCTTTAACAGGACCTCCCAGTGTAATCCTGTCACCACAAACTTCAGACATTAAGTCTGTCAGTTCAGCTTTAACAGGACCTCCAAATGGAAGTCTGTCACCACAAACTTCAGACATTAAGTCTGTCAGTTCAGCTTTAACAGGACCTCCGAGTGTAATCCTGTCTCCACAAACTTCAGACATTAAGTCTGTCAGTTCAGCCTCAGCAAATCCTCAAAATGGAAGTCAGTCACAGACTGCTAACAATAAGTCTGTCAGTTCAGCCTCGGAGAATCCTCCGAGTGGAAGTCTGTCACCACAAACTTCAAACAATAAGTCTGTCAGTTCAACCTTAACAGGACCTCAAAATGTAAACCTGTCACTGCAAACTTCAGACAATAAGTCTGTCAGTTCAGCCTCAGCAGATCCTCCAAATGGAAGTCTGTTACCACAGACTGCTAACATAAAGTCTGTCAGTTCAGCCTCACCAAGTTATCTGAGTGGGAATCTGTCATCAAAAATTTCAAACAACAAGTCGGTCACCTCAGCCTTAACAGGAACTCCCAGTGGAAATCTGTCAGCACAGGCTTCTTCCATGTCTGTTACTTCAGCCTCAGCAAGTATGCAGAGTGGAATTATGTCATCACAAACTACTGATCATTCAGCCTCAATAGGATCTCAAAGTGAAATTCTGTTACCACAAATTTCAAACAAAAAGTCTTTAAGCTCAGCATCAACAGGACCTCTAAATGGAAATCTGCCACCACAAACTTCAAACAACAAGTTGGTCAGTCCTGAATCAACAGGACCTCGGAGTGGAAATCTGCCACCACAAATTTCAAACAACAAGTTGGTCAGTTCTGAATCAACAGGACCTCTGAGTGGAAATCTGCCACCACAAATTTCAAACAACAAGTTGGTCAGTTCTGAATCAACAGGACCCCTGAGTGGAAATCTGTTGCCACAGAATTTAAAGAAGTTGTCTGATTGTTCAGCCTCAATAGGACCTCAGAGTGGAAATCTGACACTGCAACTTTCTTACAATGAGCTCCTTAGTTCTGAATCAACAGGACGTCTACCACAACAGACTTCTAACAAGTTGGATAGCTCAGCATCAATGGGTCCTCAAAGGAAAAATCTGGTACCACAAACATCCTACAATAAATCAGTCAGTTCAGATTCAACAGCGCATCAGAGTGGAAATCTGTCACCACAGACTTCTAGCTTTAAGTCAGTCAGTTCAGTGTCAACAGGATCTCCTAGTAAAAATCTGTCACAGCAGACTTCAAACAACTTGTCTTATCGTTCAGCCTCAACAGGACCTTCAAGTGGAAATCTGTCAACACAAACTTCAAACAATAAGTCTGTCAGTTTATCCTCAACAAGTCTTCAGAGAGGAAGTCTGTTACAACAGGCTTCTTACATTTCTATCACTTCAGCCTCAGCAAGAACACAGAGTGGAACTCTGTCATCACAAACTTCAGATCGTTCAGCCTCAACAGGACCTCTGAGTGGAAATCTGTCAACACAAACTTTAAACAATACGTCTGTCAGTTCATCCTCAACAGGAAGTCAAAGTGAAAATATGTTACCACAAATTTCTAACAACAAGTCAGTCAGTTCTGAATCAACAGAATTACAGAGTGGAAATCTGTCACCACAGACTTCTAACAAGTTGGACAGCTCAGCATCAACAGGTGTTCAAAAAAGAAATCAGTCACCACAAACCTCTTACAATAAGTCTGTCAGTTCAGATCCAATAGAACATCAGAGTGGAAATCTGTTGCCACAGACTTCTTACAAGTTGGACAGCTCAGCATCAACTGTACCTCAGAGTCGAAATCTGTCACAGCAGGCTTCAAACAACTTGTGTGATCACTCAGCCTCAATAGGACCTGAAAGTGAAAATCTATTACTACACATTTCAAACAAGTCAATCAGCTCAGCATCAACAGAACCTCAGAGTGGAAATCTGTCTTCACAGCCTTCTAACAACATGTCTGTCAGTTTAGCCTTAACAGGACCTAAAAGAGGAAGACTGTCACAACAGGCTTCTTACCCATCTGTCACCTCAGCGTCAATGAGAATGCAGAGTGGAACTCTTTCATGCCAAACTTCTGATCGTTCAGCTTCAATAGGACCTCAAAGTGAAAATCTGTTACTACAAATTTCAAACAACAAGCCTGTCAGTTCTGAATCAACAGGACCTCTGAGTGGAAGTCTACCACTATCGACTTCTAACAATTTGGACAGCTCAGCATCAACAGGACCTATGAGTGGAAATCTGTCACCTCAACCTTCTTACTATAAGTCTCCAAGTTCAGCATCAACAGGACCTCCAAGTAAAAGTCTACCACCACAGACATCTAACAAGTTGGATAGCTCAGCATCAATGGGTCCTCAAAGGACAAATCTGGTTCCACAAACCTTTTACAATAAATCTGTCAGTTCAGATTCAACATCATCTCAGAGTGGAAATCTGTCATCACAGACTTCTAACAAATTGTCTGATTGTTCAGCCTTAATAGGACCTCAGAGTGAAAATCTATCACCACAAATTTTGGCCAGCTCACCCTCAACAGGACCTTCGAGTAGAAATCTGTCATCTTTTTACAATGTCAGTTCTGAATCAATAGGACCTCAAAGTGGAAATCTGTCATCACAAACTTCAAACAACAAATCAGTCATTTCAGCCTCAGCAAATCCTCAAAGTGGAAATTTGTCACCACAGACATCTGATCGTTCAGCCTCAATAGGACCTCAAATGTCTGTCATTTCTGAATCAACAAGACATCCGACTGGAAATCTGTTATCAAAAACTTTTAACACAGTGGACAGCACAGCATCTTTGGGCTCTCAAAGGAGAAATATGTTACCACAAATGTATCACAATAAGTCTGTGGGTTTAGATTTAACAGGGCCTCCGAGTGGAAATCTGTCACCACAGACTTCAAACAAGTTGTACAGCTCAGCATCATCAGGTGTTCAAAAACGAAATATGTCACCACAAATGTCTGACCACAAGTATGTCAGTTCAGATTCAAAATGTCGGGAAAGGGGACAACCGTCATCACACACTTCGACTGATACTGATCAAAGAGGACAACCGTCATCACACACTTCTGCTGGTACTGATCAAAGAGGACAACTAACATCACACACTTCCGCTGGTACTGATCAAAGAGGACAACCGTCATCACACACTTCTGCTGGTACTGATCAAAGAGGACAACTAACATCACACACTTCCGCTGGTACTGATCGAAGAGGACAACCGTCATCAAACACTTCCGCTGGTACTGATCGAAGAGGACAACCAACATCACACACTTCCGCTGGTACTGATCAAAGAGGACAACCGTCATCACACACTTCCGCTGGTACTGATCAAAGAGGACAACCAACATCACACACTAAAGCTGGTACTGATCAAAGAGAACAACCGTCATCACACACTAAAGCTGGTACTGATCAAAGAGGACAACCAACATCACACACTTCCGCTGGTACTGATCAAAGAGAACAACCGTCATCACACACTTCCGCTGGTACTGATCAAAGAGGACAACCAACATCACACACTTCCGCTGGTACTGATCAAAGAGGACAACCAACATCACACACTTCCGCTGGTACTGATCAAAGAGGACAACCATCATCACACACTTCCGCTGGTACTGATCAAAGAGGACAACCATCATCACACACTTCCGCTGGTACTGATCAAAGAGGACAACCAACATCACACACTTCCGCTGGTACTGATCAAAGAGGACAACCAACATCACACACTTGTGCTGGTACTGATCAAAGAGAACAACCGTCATCGCACACTTCCGCTGGTACTGATCAAATAGGACAACCGTCATCACACACTTCTGCTGGTACTGATCAAATAGGACAACCGTCATCACACACTTCCGCTGGTACTGATCAAAGAGGACAACTATCATCACACACTTCCGCTGGTACTGATCAAAGAGGACAACCATCATCACACACTAAAGCTGGTACTGATCAAAGAGGACAACCAACATCACACACTTCCGCTGGTACTGATCAAAGAGGACAACCATCATCACACACTTCCGCTGGTACTGATCAAATAGGACAAGCATCATCACACACTTCTGCTGGTACTGATCAAAGAGGACAACCAACATCACACACTTCCGCTGGTACTGATCAAAGAGGACAACCATCATCACACACTTCCGCTGGTACTGATCAAATAGGACAACCGTCATCACACACTTCTGCTGGTACTGATCAAAGAGGACAACCAACATCACACACTTCCGCTGGTACTGATCAAAGAGGACAACCAACATCACACACTTCCGCTGGTACTGATCAAAGAGGACAACCGTCATCACACACTTCCGCTGGTACTGATCAAAGAGGACAACCGTCATCACAAACTTCCGCTGGTACTGATCAAAGAGGACAACCGTCATCAAACACTTCCGCTGGTACTGATCAAAGAGGACAACCCTCTTCACACACTATAGCTGGTATTGATCAAAGAGGACAAGCGTCATCACACACTATAGCTGGTATTGATCAAAGAGGACAAGCGTCATCACACACTATAGCTGGTATTGATCCACCACTTCAACATCTGCCCAGAAACACAATAGCAAGGACACCAAGTTTCCGCTTACAGTTTCAAAGAGATACAGAGTTTATGCCAGAAGACATACATATTGTGACACAGTTAGTCATTACTTTAATTATATGTGCCATTTCGTTGTTATATTTGTTTTATGAACTTGCATAATTTGACTTTTATTTCTTACCCGTGCTAGATGTTGATATGTTTTATGTTAGTTTTTTCAGATTGTTTTAATTTTGTTGAATTATTAGGTGGTGTTTTTGAGTTTTTAAGAACATACCTGCCATACTTTTGAAGAGAGTAATTTTCATTGTAATTTTTCTGAGGGTTTAACAGCATTACATAATTAAGGTACTTGTTAACGTACATTGTTGAAAGTTTAGTTGATTAAATATTCTGTGATTGTAGAGTTAAATTTGTCAAAGCTGTAAGGATAAACAATCAAGTATTTATGTAGTTTTAATTTCTATTATAAACACTAGTGTTTCATTTGTTTTCAGTTTCAATGTTTAAGTGACCCCTGTAAACTTTAAATCAATTTTGATTGGTTGCAATAGATTTTCTTTTATTGCACACTTTAATTTTCGAAAGCTATAAAGATAAACAAATAATTTAAGATATCCGACCCATAATTGAAGTCACTGTTTAATTTTATTTTTTAACCAAGAAATGCAGCTTTATTTAATCAATATATTACTAATTAATGATACCAATTATATATATTGTTGTACTTTGAGTCAAAGTTAACAGTTTTGAGGACAAAAAGTTAGTTGCTCAAATAGTAGTTCCGATGTTTGCCAAACATTACCGATGTCTGCTCCATTGACAAACAATTGACATCCGGGACACCAAATATGATGACGTGGTCCATTATGGGTCGGATACCTTAAAATATAACTTTTTATGGTATATTGACTTCAGTATATCAATGGTTGTTGGTAGCTTTTTGTTGAAAGGAAATTTTATTCATTTTTTCATTTTCATGATTTTGGCTCATAATTTCACTGAAATTAATAACACAAGCACCTTAAAAATGGTTGTTATGAAAGTTTACTTTTAACAAAACACTGATGGAGCCATTGAAGGTTATTTGTATTTTTTTATATTGTTTCTTCTTATATAAGCAATGTCTCAAACAAATGAAAATCTGGCATTTCTTTGAATATTTTAAAATAATTATTTTAACAGTTTTTAGGGGTAAATCATAATAGAAGAATTTATTGTTAAAATAATGAAATTCTTTCATAGTGGCATATGTTGGCAGGTATGCTCATGTAGACCTCATAAAGCAAGATTTGTTAGACACTTTACAAGAAAACGTTTTGTATATAACAACTCTTTATTATTCTGCTTTGTGGATGTTGTAACTTATTGGACAGCAAGTTGTATTCACTATCTACATCTAAGTGCAGATGGCCTTTCTTGTTTTTGACTTTAATAATTTTTAGTCCCATAATGCCGTTATTTAAAAATATCGATAAACATCCTGTAATTGAAACTTGACTGTTTCTAGGATTTAACATCGAAGCTAATACAAGCAGTAAAATCACTAAAGAAAAAGTTATCTCTTAATCTATATTGGAGAACTATAAGCTTCTATTCTGATTGATCCATGGCATGTCTTATTGGTTTTTCGGTTTTCACATATATGGCAATGAATACATTATGTTTATTACATCTTTAAATAACGTGAGGTATTGTTTATCTGCCCACTGAACAGAAAACATGAAGTAGATAGTCATGTATTTAAAACTCTGTCTCTGGAAGTTGAATCTCATTTTGGGGTTGGGGTAGGGTGGGAGAGAAATGGGTATTAAAAAGACATTAACATTTTATTAATTGTTGATGGAAAATATGTATTTAGATTATTATTTTTTTTAAATATTTCTCAGGTAAATTAAATATACAGTCAAAATAATCTAAGATCAGAATTGATTCACCATATAACATGTACCTCTGTCCTTGATGTTTTTTTTTCTTTTTTGAAAACCAAAATATATCAATTAAAATTCTAAACGGTTTCCAAGTAACAGTAACCTAATAAAAGTATTATCTGTTGAAACAACATGCTTTAACCATTTTTGTAATGAATGCAGTTATGTTTATTTTGTTTAAACAAAGTTAATCTCCATATTAGCTTTATATGATATGTGTAAATTATATATTAAGTATGTATGTAATTAAACCGTGTAGTTGTATAATGACATGCTCAGCATATATAGATCATATATATATATAACACTTGCATGTTTAATGAAAGGAGAAGGTATGATCCAAAATGTTTTAGCATAAATCAGCAAATTTTAATGTCTGTTTTGACAGAAATTAACATAAGAAAGAATGTGGTTCAGAAATCTTTGTATTTGTCATTTGGTATTGTTATCAGAAACAATTTTACTGCCTGAAAGTCATACATAAAGAAAAAAATAAAGACGCTTTAGTTAAATTGCCCAAGAAAACCACAATAGTGACTTCCATCATTATTTTGTAGAAATTGACCTTTGAAGGGGGCCCCCCTTTAAGATTAAGAACCAAAAACAAATTCCTAAATGTTTTGATGATTAGAAACTATTTTAGGGGATATCACTATAAATGGTCCTATACCTGCCTTATCCTTTATCAATATTATTTGTAAATTATATACATTCATATATCTGTTGCTATACATGTACCATCTGTGATTATAACTTTATATTGTGCAATTATAAATGTGGCATAAAAACTGTATTTTATTGTTTTATTTTATTTTCTATAAGATTTTTTTTAAAAATAATATGTATTATGTTTACTGAAAAGAAATCCATATTTATATAATATATTTATGTTCTATTGTAGTTTTTATAATTTATTAAACATAAGATGCACTGTTTAAAATGTCACAATCAAAGGGAGTTAACTGCTGGTTGGTTAATTTTTTGGTGGCTGCACATTCAATGAGTTTTACAAATTGTCACAAATTATTTCACATTCTGAATTGATTTATATATTTTTTTCTGAAAATTGAACAAATGCATGTTTCAGTTTAAAAGTATACACTTTGTTTACATGTTGCATTGTAAATTTTGTTTAATAAATTGTTGCAAATTTTATGTGTTTTAATTTAACGACATAAAAGTCTATTGACAGTAGATAGTCTATCCATAAACTATTTCACAGGGGTATCTTCTCTGTCCAATAAAAGGAATGGTATTCATTACATCATCAACAAACATTATCCATTTCCTCTTGATTTGATGACAACTAAGGTGGTTGTGTCTGATAGTTGGCAACTTCAAAAAAAAATTGTTTGAAATTAATATGATGTAAACTGTTAGTTTACATCTCTGCCATGTGGAGTTCTTATATGCTTTATGAGACAGCCATATTATGGTATACAAATACCCGTCTGTCTGAACGTCCTGAAACTAGCTGAAATATTGATTGCAGGACATTACAATTAGTCAATCAACCATCCATCTGACTGTCTGCCTGTCTGTCGTCCACATGGGATACTGTATATTAAGAATGTCTTCACAGATTTTTTTCAAACTGCTAACAGTAATTAATTATGTTAGCCCTATGGTTGGTACATACAGTTTGGGGAATTTCTGATTTATCGTTATATTTTCCAATGGTATATTTAGCTGGGAGCCTCAGTGGCCCAATGGTTATGTTAGTTACTCTACTTTTGATCACGTGCCTGTCAACACTAAGTTTGCAGGTTTGAGTCTCTCTTTAGGCATTACAATTTTGGTGTTACTGTCACCCAATGTGATCTAAGGCTTACTTACCCTGATACAATGGCTCAGTGGACATTAAACAATCTAATGTTGATGAAGGGACTGAGTTCAGGGTGTTGTTCTGATCCAATGTTTCTCCAGTTATGTACTGTCATGATAAACAAAATTGAATACAGGTTATACAGACATTAGATAGTAGAATTACTGTAGAAACAGTGAATCATTGCTCTACATATGGACATATTCATAGTGGATTTTCTAGGTACAAAATGGGTCTGCAGTTATCTTGAAAAAGAATTTAACCAATAATGTGTGAACATGTTTTTATATAACTGCAGAAAATTCTTAGATTTGGTGGTAAATTTTGTATATTTTCAATATATCGGGTCAATATTTTTATGTCCTGCCAACGATGTTGGGGGACATAGATTTTCTGTCTGGTCATTCATTTTCTCGTTAATCCGCATGTCCTACCTCAAATTTACTTTTGTGGTGAAACTTCTTTTTTATGAAGATGACTTAACAACTTCACAGTTACAACATGATGAGATCTGGCAAAATTCTGTAAAGTCATGCCTGAGTGAACAATTATGTATGGCTCTGTAAAGTCATGCCTGAGTGAACTTTGAAAAAAAATCGGGATGGAGTGGGGTTGCCTTAGGTATACATTTGTGTTGAAGCTTTTTTTTTAAGTTGACTACACACCTTCAATGGTACACTGTTACAACATGATGAGTTCTACTTATTGGGCACTTCTGTTAGGGCCATGCCTAATATTTCAAAGTGAGCTAGGAGGTTGTTTACCAATAAGTGTAAATCGGAACATCAATGTTACTGAGACACATTTTTTTATTTATTTATAGAACCAAATTTTGACTTGCAGTGATATCAAATTTTCTTTGGCCAACTTGGTGCAGTTGTATCAAGTAACCCAATGTTATATCTCCTTATCACTTTAAAGCACTCAAGACTTTCACTGGGTCTGTTACAACCATTATAACTTTTTTTTTCGTTGTCAAAAATGTTTGTTGTGCATTCTTATCATTATAAAACCTCTCAGTGTTTTATTACTTGATCACTGTGGTGCTCAATATCAACCATCTTGTTTTGTATCCTCTAACTATTGGAGGGCATATTTATAGCATTTGATAGATATTCATCCTAATAAATTTGCCAGTTTTTAGTTCTTTTTAAATACTTCTGTTATAGTCCTTGAATTTATTGGGGATTTGTTGATTATTTTCAATTTTTTTATAACATTTACAGTCATCCTATGAGGTAATGGTGAGAATTCTTACTATCAAGTTTGCATTTATTGCTTTGCTTTTGGTTTTATTAATTAATGGGTATTCAAGCATGTACATTTGCTAAAATATTCTAATATGGTAAAGAAATTCAAAATCTATCAAACAAAATCTATTGTTCCACTGTTGCTTTTGATATTTGTATGTTCAAACATTTGTTGTTTACTTAGCTTATATGTTGTTGTCAGAGATCAGAATCAATGTCAGTTTTGTTTAATTATCTTGCAATGTTTCAGATTTTCTGCTCATTACTATTATGGCCATCAAAATAAACGGCCTCAGTTTGCCTGTTATATTTCAAGTTAAGGAAAAATGGTTGACAATTAAAACACCTTGTTTTTTTGTTATCTTCACTATTTTTGGCCAGGATGCACGAAGCGGGTGGGTGGGCGGCAAAAAAAGGGTATCAATTTTGTGTAATCAACTCCTCATACAGTTTTCAACCCAGATCTCTGAAACTTCACAGAAAGATTGCACATGTATTGAAGTTGTGCAACTGCTATTATTGAAGTATTCCAGGATTTTTTTCCTAATTTTCCAGACTTGGTAACTTGGTCATGTTGGAGATCATTTTGCAGAAGACAGTGCCTATTTTGTGTAATCAACTCCTTCATTTTTTTACACAAACCCAAAACCTAATTCTAACAAATTGTAAACCATTCGGTAGTTATTGAGGCGCTTGCTTTGCAACCTGGCCATTTCAGACTTTTGCGATTTGTTGGTAGCTTGTAACAGAATTTAAGATGTCAATTGAACACAAATAAATTTAGCTGATATGAATGTAAAGGGTTTTTTTATTTTAGAATTGAGTTATCAAATAAATTTTGTTCACTTCACCAGTTCATTCAAGTTAGAGTGCTTACAAAAAAACAGTCACATTACTGATACACGTGTCTTAATTAGTAATTAGATCAATTTAAGGCATGTATTACTCCAATTTAACTTATTTAATTGTCATATTCTATCGTAAGCTTAAAATAACCAAATCAAAAGAAATTATCGACTTGAATTGTCTTCTGACAATGTCTGTAGTTTGATGCATGATGGGAATGCTGGATTTATCTCCCTTATTAATTTGCACCTGTTGAAATGTCTGAAACTGTTTTGTTTTTGTTGCTTCTATTAACATCTTCTGGCACAATATTAACGACTCTTTTATGATAGATATCTGAAAATATATTGTATTTGTCTTTAATGGAAATACTCCCTGGACATGAATATTAACTAGTACATATATGATTCCCATAAAGCCTTATTTCTACCATTACCAAAGATTGGGTTTTAATTCCTGACTTGTAGTCTTATTTTATAATGTTGTTTATCCAGGCAGTAATGCTCGATACATTCAGGTACCATTCATACATGTAGTAAACCAGGAATTGAACACAGCAGGATGTGAAAGTCAGTAAGTAGGTCATTAGCCATGTACAAAATTTCAGTACCTTGAAGAGTATGGCATTCTATATAAAAGTTGGACATTTTGATTTAAGCTCCACTACTTTGATTAATGTTGGTGGTATCCTACACAAACAGACTGCTTTTAATACTAACTATAAAATAGGTTTAATCTGGTTAATAAAATGGGATAAAATCAAATACCAGTCATTTTCCAGGTATGTGAGAAAAAAAATTTAGAAGGATAAGATAGTTGATGTGCTTGTTTTGTAGGAAAGACCCATAGATATAGCTATCAACCATGCAGCTCCTCACTTGGAACCACCTCAGGAAACCCCTTTCAAACTACTTAGCAAAGAGGAACAAAAAAGGCAGCAAAAGGAGGAAAAAGAACGAATAAAAAAAGCTAAGGAGGAAGAAAAGAGACGGAAGAAAGAAGATGAAAAGGAGAGAAAAAGAATAGAAAAGGAAAAGAAATCTAAGAAAGGGAAAGAGAAAATCGGTCAGGAATGGGACCAAGCAGTAACTACAGCAGTGAGAACAGAAGTTGTTTTACCTCCTCCAGAATCTCCAGACAGGACCCCTAAAAGGATGAGCAGTTTTGAGGAAAAAAGGGTATGTAGTCTGTTACTGTTAATGTCAGACTTTGTAAATAATAATATAGTGTGTCAGTAATAAATTCTGAGATTACAAGCCATAATGTACTTCACTGACTGAAGGAGAGTTACCTACAAGTTTATATATTGTTGTGAGTACTCTTTCTAACACTTTTCTTGACAACTGCTTACCTAAATGATTTTCCTGACAACTACTTACCCAAATGTCAAAGGTGTGTTTTATTGTAAGGCATAGATGAACAAATTAGCTTTCATATTTGCAAAAATGTTGCAAGAAGCAGACAAGTAACAAATGTCTTGGCAATATGTTTCTGTAAAGCAACCAATATCAATGTTATGTACCGTAGATTTGATTGGTTGATACAGGACATTATGTGAGCACAAGATAAAAAGTTCAAATAAGTCTAGTTGTCAAGTCGAACAATTAAAGAGAGAATATGTTTTAAGTAAAGTGATTGTTTTAATTTGATATTTTTGTTTTTATTAGGAAACCCTAAGGAAACAAATCGTAAGTAACTAGCTTGATTAATTCAGAATTTTCCAATGTACCATTGATCATACATATTGCATGGAAATATTTTGCTTTTTTACCCAAGAGATATTATCTCCCTTGGAATGTTATTACACAGTATTGATTTCATGTTTCTGGTGATCATGTATATAGTTCCTATCACAATCTAAGGTAATATTTATTTTGATCTGAGTAACTGACAAAATCCTCAGTATTCTTGCCAATGGTTAGGGGGTTTCCCTGGGTACTTCACCTTCAGTGCACAAATAAAATTTGATGCCATTAAAAAGTATTAAACAAAATGGCCAAAAGTGACATAAAACCTCATTGATACAAAAAAAACCAATTTAGTCTCAATAAGATTTGGATAAATTATATATTTACTTTTTGCTCTTAACCTCAAGCAGTTTGTAAAGATGATTACTGTCCATGAATTGTTGTATGAGTTTTATAAAATGTACAATGTTGTCTTGTACTGATTCCTTTTTATTTTGGTTGCAATGAAATTTATGTCTAACCTGCATCCAAGTAATGTCTCACAAAAAAGGCAACATTCTTGTAAGGGCTATACTGATTTTGTTTAAATATACTTTTATTTTAATAATAATATCATGTTACTTAATCCTAGTTATGTAATTTGATACCTTAGAAGTAAGACAATGGTTTTCTTTTCTTTCTTTTTAAAATGAATTATGCCCCTTAAGCATTAAAAAATGGAATAAATTATTATGTTAGCGGTAGGCATTATAAAGTTGTTTTTAATTTTCATTTTAGAATTGTTTATTTAGGTTTTGTTTGATTTTTTCAATGTTTATTTTTGTTAATTGATTTCATTTACTTTTATTTATTAGTCAATTACTGATTATATATTTGTTGTCCATTCACACTTTAACTCGTATAAATATGTACCTCAAACTATGTACTCTACCTGTGTTGTCAGATTACTGCTTTGTGTTATTTTGATTGCTTTAATTAAATACACATACACAGTCCAAATTAATTATGAAATGTAGGAGGATGTCCATTCATATTTACTTAACATTTAAATTAAAATGGGAATTTACACAAACTAGATCAACATTGTTATTCTTGTAGTGTACAATTTGTTAATCAGATACCAGCATGTTGTACCAGAATGAATTATATATAAATGCATCTTGGTACTAATGTATGACTTATATTGGTGCAATCCCACAGAAACAAGGTTAAAAGTGGTGAAACATGAGGATATTGTGTTTGCTTTGATGAAATTTGGCATTAAACATAAATGTGCTTGAACATATGGTAAAACTCAAAAATGTAATAACACTTAATTGTATACTGTTGTGGAAATTTTTGATGGTTAATTAATATGGAAGAAGCTCAACAACAAAAAGGGGGAGGGGTGCAGGAGATGCAAGGGTTATTATTTTTGTCTCGCCTGCGACAAAAGTCGCTGGAGGGGAGACATATGTATGGGAATCCTGCGGCGGCGTCGTAAACACTTGACATCTTGCTTCATATATTTGTAACCCCAAGCTCTAGGTCCATCAAAATTGGTACAGAGGTAGCTTATGATGAGTACTTGCCTACCAGTCACCTGACCTTGACCTCAATTTCACGGTCCAGTGACTACGTTAAAGTTTTTGTATTAGGACAGTTCCTCTAACTAAGCATGGTATGGTGACAATATTTGGTATACAGGCAGCTGCTGATATTTAATGCTATTTACGTAATGCTTATGATGAAATTTATTTTCGTTACTGATGCGGAATGCAGGCGAGACGTTTTTCTGTGTCCACACTTGTGCATGTTGTATACACAAATATGTAGTATCCATGTAAAGTAATAGGGGTCATAAGATTTAATTTAGGCTGGGGAGTGGGGGTGTCAGGCTTGGAGATGCTAGGGAGTTGGGATGTCAGGCTTGGAGATCCCGGGGGAAAGGGGGTGTCAGGGCTAAGAGATGCTAGGGTTGTTTTTATTTTGCATGTTGTTTACACAGATATCTAGTATCCATGTGGAGAAACGGGCAACAGATGATGATCCTGATTCTGATGCACATAGTGACAAAGAAACAAAGGCTGATGATTCAGAGGTTCAAATGCTTTGCTTCCTCGAGCACTTTTGCTAACTTGCACTTAATTACCTTTATGAGCAGCAACTAATACTTCTTTCATATGTATCTGCACTAGGTTTCCTTAATGGACCCCATGACATAACTTTAAAAAATTGCTGAATAGTTTTCAACTACCTTTTAACAAACAAAAAATTTAAATTTTATTAGAAACAGTTGCTTGGACTCGTCACAGGTGATTTAGGTCTACCTTGCCGATATATTACATTAATTTTCATGGAATTTCACATTTGGTTGCAATTTATTGACATTATTATGACATCTTCATCAATACAGGTACTTAAAATTTATCATTATTGACTATCATAAAACATTTCCTTTTGATTTATGATGTTTAAAAACAAAAGCTCCTAATGTTCAGCATTATGCTTTTGTACAAAAAGTCCAAATGTCCAGCATTATGCTTCTAGTTTCTATACTGTTAAAAATTTTCACTTTTGTGGCTCTCTTTATTTGAAAGGGCCAAAATTTCCTGTATAAGCTTTCTCTTTTTTTTTAAGAATTGTGTGGCTATCTTTCATTTAATATGGCTAGAAAAGTCCTTCTGACTTAGTTATTGTTTTTCAAGAGGACCAAAAGGCCTCATGTCCTATACTATTTGTCTTGTACTATCGGATTACGACTTCAGTGGCATCTTTATTTGAGAGGGCCAACACTATTCTAGTGTCCTACATTATTTGTCTTGTACTATCGGATTACGACTTCAGTGGCATCTTTATTTGAGAGGGCCAACACTATTCTAGTGTCCTACATTAAGTCTTCTTTCTTTACTGTTGAATTTTGACTTAATGGCTGTCTGATAGGGCCGAAAAGACCCTAATGTCCAACATTTCTTTTTTCTATTTGATAGGGCTAAACCATCAAAAAGGCCTACATAGCATTTGTCCATTCTATTTGAGAGGGTTAAGCCATTCAGATAGTTTAAATAACATTTGTCCTTTCTTTTTCAAAAGAGCTAAGCAGATTCTAATGTTTCTTATTTCATATATCAAGTTTCTCCATTCTATACGATTGGATATTTTAACAAGTTGAATTGCTTATATTGGTATAGCATTACTGTCTGGTATAATCAAGCTTTATTTAGTACTAGTGGACAAGGACATATATACCTCACAGTCTGCAGCTAGATTGATTACTTCTGTTAACTAACAACTGTGTTCTATACAGTACTAGTGGACTGCAGCTAGATTGATTACTTCTGTTAACTAACAACTGTGTTCTATACAGTACTAGTGGACTGCAGCAAGTTTGATTACTTCTGTTAACTAACAACTGTGTTCTATACAGTACTAGTGGACTGCAGCAAGTTTGATTACTTCTGTTAACTAACAACTGTGTTCTATACAGTACTACTGGACAAGAACATGTATACCTCACAGTATGCAGCTAGATTGATTACTTCTGTTAACTAACAACTGTGTTCTATACAGTACTAGTGGACTGCAGCTAGATTGATTACTTCTGTTAACTAACAACTGTGTTCTATACAGTACTAGTGGACTGCAGCAAGTTTGATTACTTCTGTTAACTAACAACTGTGTTCTATACAGTACTACTGGACAAGAACATGTATACCCCACAGTCTGCAGCTAGTTTGATTACTTCATACTAACTACTATGTTTTATACATGTTATTATGCAATGGTAATTTACAGCCATAGACACATGCAGGTTTTGTGTAGCACATCAGTGGTACAACATAATTATACTGATTTGAATGTTATTTTGTACTGATGTTATGATGCAGTCATTAGTCCTGTAAACCAGAAGTTTACACATATTTGATTGTAATTAACTTGTTCAATTTCATAGGTTTTTATCACACAATTAGCTATTTAATTTAGTTTTATTTCTTCATCTTTTACGTAAAACGCTCAGCTGACCTTGAGTAATCTGCACACATAGTATTTGGTATTGTCAGTTCCGTTTTATTAAATTGGGTAAACATATGCATAAAATGAATAAATATTATACTTGAAAAATTGACAGTATATTTCTTACCATGTTGAGATAATACCCGATATTGTTTAGTCTTTTCTGATCGCATTTGTCACCGAAACATAAACATTTAAAACCATATTATACCAGATACTTCAAAACCATTTTAACAGTCTCTTGTTCCATTTTTAGAATGAAGAGGTGAATAAAGCAAGGGTCGGAGAAGAGTTTGATCTGTAACCAATCTACAACCAGTAAAAAGTGCTTCATTTAACATGGATCATCATTACCATGGACACACATAGACTTAGATTTATTATTATGCATTGTTTATTAATTTGTGGGTTTTGAAAATCTGTTCCTCATTTTTTTTATTTGTAACCCATTGTATAAAAAGCTGATTTACATAATGCTTGTCATTTTTCATCGTTGTTTTTCCATTGTTTTGTTTTAATTTTTTACACAAGATTTTTATCAACTGTACAATTTATGTTTTTGCATGTTTCATTCATTCAGACATGCCACTCACACACAATTTTATATAAATCTATCTTTTTACATGTGCTGAAAATATCATAATTTTAATTGTTTATGAAATATATCATTGAAAAATAAATGTGTAAATATTTTGTATGTACTTGTATTCATTCAATCAAAATAGTAATGCATCTAGGTTGGGAAAGCTTTATAGAATTAACATATTTAAATATTTATATCTGAGAACATTGTGCCATTCTTGTAGACATAGTTTGCCTTTATTTAAGTTTTCTAGATACACTACAATTTTAGTTTTTTTTTTAATTTGTATGAGGATATGGACTAACATAGAAAAGACAATATAGAAAAATTGGAAAAAAGATAAATAAGTGAATACAAGAAATCCAATGTAAAGGACTTGAAAATATAGAAGATGTCATTATTTAATTATAATTTATCATTTAATACTTCAATACATAGTTATAAATCTTTATGTTATGGGGATACATTTTTTTAGGGGTTTGAAATTTATGGCATAATAACATTACATTTTAGGACATAAATGAAAAAGTCTTCCTAGAAGAGCTAAGATACATTAATATTACAAATTCTCAGCACTGATTGTTAATTAATTGTTTCTGAACAATTTCCGTCCCTTACCTAAAATACATTCCATAACATTGCTTCACTGTGTTGTGTAGTAAAATGATTTATAACAAACTGCGGCATTTTAATGTTACACTTTTATATTTTAGTTTTAATATTCCACAAACTTTTAATTAGATTTTATTTTTATCAATAATTTGTATGCACCAGTCTAATTGTTACATCTATAATGGGAGATAACTACACTGAACAGGTAATCATTTGTTATTTATCATTTATGTAACAGTAAATAATACAGGAATAATAGTTTTTTTTCAGGAAATCTTTAGTTTACATTAGCAATACACAAAAATTTCTTGTAAATTGTACCATTTCTTCACCTGATAGTTATATTCATACATTTATGAAGTTGCAATAAAATCCATTATATATATATATATATATTTATACTGGTATATTGTTATTAAATATGAACAATTATTTCTCTTTATTTTCTGACATTAACACATATATAATGAGATGCCATTAAACTGGAAACCATGGCAACAGAATTATTCAATTATTGGACTCAAATTTATGATTTTACAAAAGGTAAAAGATGTGTTGTAGCCTACTAATAGTCTCCAAACACGCAACTTAAAATGGCCGACATCTGTCATCTGTTCATGTTCTTAAACAATGTTTTAAACCACTATATATATATGTGTTATTGTCCTTGATTGTAACATGACCTAATGTATATAAACAACAAAACTATATATTTTGTATCATTTACATATCAACATAATGTAACTAGTTACCTAGCAACTTTGTGATCCAAGTCGAGGTAGCAAACCTCAAAAATAAACTGAAATTTTTAATATACAGTTTGTTTTTGGATTATTTTGAGCCTTAAAAGTGTGTCCTTTTTGGCCGAAATTTCACAGAGTGAAAATCAGGGTTATAGTATGGTGAATATCGGGCGTGTGTGCTGGTGGGGAAAAAAATGTTTTCTCAGCAACTTCAAATCACATTCTCTTAAATTATGTATGCAGAATCAGCATGGCCTCCCATAACGTGGGATTCGATTTCAGGTCTGTCGCTCACCTACTTCCTGTTAACCGACTTTGTTAATTTTTAACATTAATGTTCAATGGTAGAAAATTTTCGTAACAGTTTTCTCAGCAACTAATAATCACATTGTCTTGAAATTTTGTATGCAGCATCAGCATTATATGGCCTCCCATAATGTGGGATTCGATTTCAGGTATTTCACTCACCTACTTCTTGTTTAACGCAATCCGGCCATTTCTGTCTTTGACCGATTTTGTTGGTTTACAGCAGTTCATAAGCTTATTGAAATTGTAATACTCCTCTACAAGCTATGTCAGTCTTTAGTAAATATTCCCTCCCAACATCTTTAAACTCCTCATTTTTGCTGCCTCTAGTTGCCACAATGTTTGGTTACACAACCTTTAGTATACATACGGTACAAGTTTTTTTTCAGATGGGTAAAAATAAGCGTTTTTGTTTAATTGATTGATTGGATGTTTGCTTTACGTCTAGCTAGCAGTATAACAGCTATATTCAGGACGGGAACAAGTTAACAAACAATACATCGATTGCAAAAGGGGTGGGGTGGGACACAGGGAACAAAATTTTGAATGCCACTGGAAAAGTTCGAAGTATTGGGGAGGGTCAGAGAATTTAGCATGTAGAGGCTGCAATGAGCCTATTCTTTTTCGAAATCTATACAAGGGATCTTTATCGTGCAAGGAGCGTGGCACTCTCCAAACACGTTACCCACTATGGTCCGCGGCCAGGCTTTCCGTATTATGACCTGACAAACCCAACCCCCCCCCCAACCCCCAAAACGAGAGGGTCTCCCTATCCGCAACCTGGGGACGCGCTGGGCTGCTCTGTGGGTCGAGCACTAGGAACCGTCCTAGTATGTTCCCAGCGTTTTTGTTTAAAAACTGAATTAGTTTATTTAGGCGTAATGTAATTTTCGGTAAACATCTGCTGTAAGGTATCTAAGGAAGCTACAAAAACATTACACATGGCATTTTGAAAAGCTAATCTGTGTTTCCAAATATTCCATATTGTATTACAATGACACAATTATCACAAACAGCATTATTTGTCATCTCTTGCCACCTTACACATTTCAAATGTACAGAATCATTGAAAACGATCCAAATGTCAAAAAGCTTTTCAGTCAACCACCTAATAATGTACGTCAAACAAAATTCTTTGGAATATTATTGTTAGAGAAAACGAACCCCCTCTCCACACCTGGAGATTACAATCCGTACAATGCTGTAAAGCAACGAACGTTTATAGCACAAGAAAGTTTCATAATTTACTCCAAATGCTCCAGTAAATCCAGCATTTACATATTGATGTGTAAAATTGATTGATTGGATGTTGTCTTTACGTCCAGCGAGCAGTATTTCAGCTATATTCAAGACAAAAAATCATAACAATTCGGGAAAGATGGACCAAAGGGCAAAACTTTTGCATTCCGCTGTAAAAGTATGGGATATGGGTAGGTGCGGAAAATTCAGCCTTTTGTTGCGGCTACGAGCCTACATCAAAAGGGGTCTTTATCTTGCAAGGAGCGTGACACTCTCTAAACACTATCCACTGTGGTCCGCGGTCAGGCTTTCCGTATTATGACCTGACAATCCCAACAAAAGGGCATCCCTAATCCGCCACCTGGGGACGCGCTGGGCAGCTCTGTGGGTCGGGCACAGTGAACCCTTACAGTATGGTCCCCGTTGATATGCAGATCCAGTGTACTGAAGAAACAAAGACAGCTTTAAATGTTCGACTGAACAACAACCATCCTCCCATTTTATACAAAAAAAAACTACAAAAAAATTGAGAATTACTGCATGGTCACCTAAATCTATATGTCACTCTTTTAATAGTGTAAATTCCAACTTATCAAACATAGCACAAATTGGGGTATATCAACCAGAATACTTCGCGAAGCATTTTAGATACATTAAATAAACTCAACAACCAAATGCTATGACAACGTAATATACTTGGACATGATTAGAAAAATATTAAGGTTCATTCAGCATTATTAATGACAGTAAAGTATTTCCAAATATTTGAATTCTCCATTCGGTAAGTAATGCCTGATGTGGCTCGTTTGTAGAGCGAAATATTTTTGTAGTATGGTTGTTATAATTATTTACATTAGACAGCAGTGAGTTATTTGATTTCAATTTATTTTTATATTTTACGTAATTGGCATTTCCGTTGTAAATACAAAACTGCTTTGTTGAAATATTAAGGAAATCTACTCGAGGATAATATGAAGCGCTGTATGCGGGACAACCACAAATATAATCAAAATGGCGACATGCCGCTCTTTGACCTGATCTAGTTAGATAGTCAACTCGGTCGAATTTGCTTGCAAAGATAAAATAAAATAGAAGCCTTGCGCATAAGGACATCTGTAAAGAATTAAATTATGGGCTTTTAAAATCTACATTATATTAAAAGTAATCTTCGTGAATAGCCCGAGTACTGAGAAATGCTTATACGGTAATCCTGAAACGCATGTGTGGTCCCCTATTAGCACAATAACCACCATATCATAAGTTGATTGATTGAATGTTTAGTTTACGTCCGGCGGGCAGTATTTTAGCTAAATTCAGGACGAGAACAAGTTAACAAACAATAAATCAACAGAAAAAAAGGGGGGAGTGATTTATGGAACACAATTTTGACTGCCAGTGGAAAAGTATGGAGTATTGGGAATAGGTGAAGAATTTAGCCTTGTGTAGCGGCTACAATGAGCCTACTATTTTCGTAAGGGTATTTTTCGTACAAGAAGCATGGCACTCCCTAAACACGTCACCCAGTACGCTAACCATATCGAGGAGTTCATCAGAACCAGCTTTGAGTTCATAAGAACCAGCTTTGAGTTCATCAGAACCAGCTTTGAGTTCATCAGAACCAGCTTTTAGTATCATGCAGTTTGTAAGAACAATGCAAAAAAGAAAAGAGTAACATCATACACTCGGACAAGATCGGAGTAACATCATACACTCGGACAAGATCGGATTTAAAGGAAAAATATTAATATACATACAATTTATTTTCTTTCATTAAGCATTAATTAGTGTGTGTATTCGTGATAAATCTCCAGTTCCCTGATATCTTATCTCTAACGTTCATTTTCTGGTTATTTAATTACGATCTAATACTTTGTACTTGTACTGGGTATCTAATTATGATTCATTAAGTACTTTGTATTGTGCCGGGTATCTTATTGTGATCCATTACTTCGTACCTGTGTATGGTGTCTACGTACTATACATTACTTTGTAAATGCGACGGGTATCTTATAACGGAACTATTACTTTGTTCATGTGTCGGGTATCTTACTGCGATCTGTTACTTCGTACCTGTGTATGGTATCTAATTACTATACATTACATTGTAACTGTGTTGACTATCTTATTGCGATCTATTACTTCATACATATGTCGGGTATATAATTATGAACCATTACTTCGTAACTGTGTCAGGTATCTAATTATGATCAGTGCGTACACGTGTCGGGTATCTATATATTACGAGTTATTACATCGTTACTTATCGGGTATCTTATTATGATCCATTACATCGTAACTGTGTCGGGTATCTAAATACTATACATCACATCATAACTGTGTCGGTATCTAATTACTATACATGACATCGTAACTGTGTCGGTATCTAATTACTATACATGACATCGTAACTGTGTCGGTATCTAATTACTATACATGACATCGTAACTGTGTCGGTATCTAATTACTATACATGACATCGTAACTGTGTCGGGTATCTAAATACTATACATGACATCGTAACTATGTCGGTATCTAATTACTATACATGACATCGTAACTGTGTCGGGTATCTAATTACTAGTTATTACATCGTAACTGTGTCGGGTATCTAATTACTAGTTATTACATCATAACTGTGTCGGGTATCTAATTACTATACATGACATCGTAGCTGTGTCGGGTATCTAATTATTATACATGACATCATAACTGTGTCGGTATCTAATTACTATACATGACATCGTAACTGTGTCGGGTATCTAATTACTAGTTATTACATCGTAACTGTGTCGGGTATCTAATTACTAGTTATTACATCATAACTGTGTCGGGTATCTAATTACTATACATGACATCGTAACTGTGTCGGTATCTAATTACTATACATGACATCGTAACTGTGTCGGTATCTAATTACTATACATGACATCATAACTGTGTCGGTATCTAATTACTATACATGACATCGTAACTGTGTCGGTATCTAATTACTATACATGACATCATAACTGTGTCGGTATCTAATTATTATACATGACATCATAACTGTGTCGGGTATCTAATTACTATACATGACATCATAACTGTGTCGGTATCTAATTACTATACATGACATCATAACTGTGTCGGGTATCTAATTATTATACATGACATCATAACTGTGTCGGTATCTAATTACTATACATGACATCGTAACTGTGTCGGTATCTAATTACTATACATGACATCATAACTGTGTCGGTATCTAATTATTATACATGACATCATAACTGTGTCGGGTATCTAATTACTATACATGACATCATAACTGTGTCGGTATCTAATTACTATACATGACATCATAACTGTGTCGGGTATCTAATTATTATACATGACATCGTAACTGTGTCGGTATCTAATTACTATACATGACATCGTAACTGTGTCGGGTATCTAATTACTATACATGACATCATAACTGTGTCGGTATCTAATTACTATACATGACATCATAACTGTGTCGGGTATCTAATTATTATACATGACATCGTAACTGTGTCGGTATCTAATTACTATACATGACATCATAACTGTGTCGGGTATCTAATTATTATACATGACATCGTAACTGTGTCGGTATCTAATTATTATACATGACATCATAACTGTGTCGGTATCTAATTATTATACATCATAACTGTGTCGGGTATCTAATTATTATACATGACCTCATAACTGTGTCGGGTATCTAATTATTATACATGACATCATAACTGTGTCGGGTATCTAATTATTATACATGACATCATAACTGTATCGGGTATCTAATTACTATACATGACATCATAACTGTGTCGGGTATCTAATTATTATACATGACATCATAACTGTGTCGGGTATCTAATTATTATACATGACATCATAACTGTATCGGGTATCTAATTACTATACATGACATCATAACTGTGTCGGGTATCTAATTATTATACATGACATCATAACTGTATCGGGTATCTAATTACTATACATGACATCATAACTGTGTCGGGTATCTAATTATTATACATGACACCATAACTGTGTCGGGTATCTAATTATTATACATGACATCATAACTGTGTCGGGTATCTAATTATTATACATGACATCATAACTGTGTCGGGTATCTAATTATTATACATGACATCATAACTGTGTGGGTATCTAATTATTATACATGACATCATAACTGTGTCGGTATCTAATTATTATACATGACATCATAACTGTGTCGGGTATCTAATTATTATACATGACATCATAACTGTGTCGCGTATCTAATTATTATACATGACATCATAACTGTGTCGGGTATCTAATTACTATACATGACATCATAACTGTGTCGGTATCTAATTATTATACATGACATCATAACTGTGTCGGGTATCTAATTATTATACATGACATCATAACTGTGTCGGTATCTAATTATTATACATGACATCATAACTGTGTCGGGTATCTAATTATTATACATGACATCATAACTGTGTCGGGTATCTAATTATTATACATGACATCATAACTGTGTCGGGTATCTAATTACTATACATGACATCATAACTGTGTCGGGTATCTAATTACTATACATGACATCATAACTGTGTCGGGTATCTAATTACTATACATGACATCATAACTGTGTCGGTATCTAATTATTATACATGACATCGTAACTGTGTCGGGTATCTAATTACTAGCTATTACATCGTAACTGTGTCGGGTATATAATTACTATACATGACATCATAACTGTGTCGGGTATCTAATTACTAGTTATTACATCGTAACTGTGTCGGGTATCTAATTAATATACATGACATCATAACTGTGTCGGGTATCTAATTATTATACATGACATCGTAACTGTGTCGGGTATCTAATTACTATACATGACATCATAACTGAGTCGGTATCTAATTACTATACATGACATCGTAACTGTGTCGGGTATCTAATTACAAGTTATTACATCGTAACTGTGTCGGGTATATAATTACTATACATGACATCATAACTGTGTCGGGTATCTAATTATTATACATGACATCATAACTGTGTCGGTATCTAATTATTATACATGACATCATAACTGTGTCGGTATCTAATTACTATACATGACATCGTAACTGTGTCGGGTATCTAATTACTATACATGACATCATAACTGTGTCGGGTATCTAATTATTATACATGACATCATAACTGTGTCGGGTATCTAATTACTATACATGACATCATAACTGTGTCGGTATCTAATTGCTATACATGACATCGTAACTGTGTCGGGTATCTAATTACTATACATGACATCATAACTGTGTCGGGTATCTAATTACTATACATGACATCATAACTGTGTCGGTATCTAATTACTATATATGACATCATAACTGTGTCGGGTATCTAATTATTATACATGACATCGTAACTGTGTCGGTATCTAATTACTATACATGACATCATAACTGTGTCGGGTATCTAATTATTATACATGACATCGTAACTGTGTCGGGTATCTAATTACTAGCTATTACATCGTAACTGTGTCGGGTATCTAATTATTATACATGACATCATAACTGTGTCGGGTATCTAATTATTATACATGACATCATAACTGTGTCGGGTATCTAATTATTATACATGACATCATAACTGTGTGGGTATCTAATTATTATACATGACATCATAACTGTGTCGGGTATCTAATTATTATACATGACATCATAACTGTGTCGGGTATCTAATTATTATACATGACATCATAACTGTGTCGGTATCTAATTATTATACATCATAACTGTGTCGGGTATCTAATTATTATACATGACATCATATCTGTGTCGGGTATCTAATTATTATACATGACATCATAACTGTGTCGGGTATCTAATTATTATACATGACATCATAACTGTGTCGGGTATCTAATTATTATACATGACATCATAACTGTGTGGGTATCTAATTATTATACATGACATCATAACTGTGTCGGTATCTAATTATTATACATGACATCATAACTGTGTCGGTATCTAATTATTATACATGACATCATAACTGTGTCGGGTATCTAATTATTATACATGACATCATAACTGTGTCGGGTATCTAATTATTATACATGACATCATAACTGTGTCGGTATCTAATTATCATACATGACATCATAACTGTGTCGGGTATCTAATTATTATACATGACATCATAACTGTGTCGGTATCTAATTACTATACATGACATCATAACTGTGTCGGGTATCTAATTATTATACATGACATCATAACTGTGTCGGGTATCTAATTATTATACATGACATCATAACTGTGTCGGGTATCTAATTATTATACATGACATCGTAACTGTGTCGGTATCTAATTACTATACATGACATCATAACTGTGTCGGGTATCTAATTACTATACATGACATCATAACTGTGTCGGTATCTAATTATTATACATGACATCGTAACTGTGTCGGGTATCTAATTACTAGCTATTACATCGTAACTGTGTCGGGTATATAATTACTATACATGACATCATAACTGTGTCGGGTATCTAATTACTATTTATTACATCGTAACTGTGTCGGGTATCTAATTACTATACATGACATCATAACTGTGTCGGGTATCTAATTATTATACATGACATCGTAACTGTGTCGGGTATCTAATTACTATACATGACATCATAACTGAGTCGGTATCTAATTACTATACATGACATCGTAACTGTGTCGGGTATCTAATTACAAGTTATTACATCGTAACTGTGTCGGGTATATAATTACTATACATGACATCATAACTGTGTCGGGTATCTTATTATTATACATGACATCATAACTGTGTCGTTATCTAATTACTATACATGACATCATAACTGTGTCGGTATCTAATTATTATACATGACATCATAACTGTGTCGGTATCTAATTACTATACATGACATCGTAACTGTGTCGGGTATCTAATTACTATACATGACATCATAACTGTGTCGGGTATCTAATTATTATACATGACATCATAACTGTGTCGGGTATCTAATTACTATACATGACATCATAACTGTGTCGGTATCTAATTGCTATACATGACATCGTAACTGTGTCGGGTATCTAATTACTATACATGACATCATAACTGTGTCGGGTATCTAATTACTATACAGGACATCATAACTGTGTCGGTATCTAATTACTATACATGACATCATAACTGTGTCGGGTATCTAATTCTTATACATGACATCGTAACTGTGTCGGTATCTAATTACTATACATGACATCATAACTGTGTCGGGTATCTAATTATTATACATGACATCATAACTGTGTCGGGTATCTAATTATTATACATGACATCATAACTGTGTCGGGTATCTAATTATTATACAAGACATCATAACTGTGTCGGTATCTAATTATTATACATCATAACTGTGTCGGGTATCTAATTATTATACATCATAACTGTGTCGGGTATCTAATTATTATACATGACATCATAACTGTGTCGGGTATCTAATTATTATACATGACATCATAACTGTGTCGGGTATCTAATTATTATACATGACATCATAACTGTGTCGGGTATCTAATTATTATACATGACATCATAACTGTGTCGGGTATCTAATTATTATACATGACATCATAACTGTGTCGGGTATCTAATTACTATACATGACATCATAACTGTGTCGGGTATCTAATTATTATACATGACATCATAACTGTGTCGGGTATCTAATTATTATACATGACATCGTAACTGTGTCGGTATCTAATTACTATACATGACATCATAACTGTGTCGGGTATCTAATTACTATACATGACATCATAACTGTGTCGGTATCTAATTATTATACATGACATCGTAACTGTGTCGGGTATCTAATTACTAGCTATTACATCGTAACTGTGTCGGGTATATAATTACTATACATGACATCATAACTGTGTCGGGTATCTAATTACTAGTTATTACATCGTAACTGTGTCGGGTATCTAATTACTATACATGACATCATAACTGTGTCAGGTATCTAATTATTATACATGACATCGTAACTGTGTCGGGTATCTAATTACTATACATGACATCATAACTGAGTCGGTATCTAATTACTATACATGACATCGTAACTGTGTCGGGTATCTAATTACAAGTTATTACATCGTAACTGTGTCGGGTATATAATTACTATACATGACATCATAACTGTGTCGGGTATCTTATTATTATACATGACATCATAACTGTGTCGGGTATCTAATTATTATAGATGACATCATAACTGTGTCGGGTATCTAATTACTATACATGACATCATAACTGTGTCGGTATCTAATTGCTATACATGACATCGTAACTGTGTCTAGTATCTAATTACTATACATGACATCATAACTGTGTCGGGTATCTAATTACTATACATGACATCATAACTGTGTCGGTATCTAATTACTATACATGACATCATAACTGTGTCGGGTATCTAATTCTTATACATGACATCGTAACTGTGTCGGTATCTAATTACTATACATGACATCATAACTGTGTCGGGTATCTAATTATTATACATGACATCATAACTGTGTCGGGTATCTAATTATTATACATGACATCATAACTGTGTCGGGTATCTAATTATTATACATGACATCATAACTGTGTCGGTATCTAATTATTATACATCATAAATGTGTCGGGTATCTAATTATTATACATGACATCATAACTGTGTCGGGTATCTAATTATTATACATGACATCATAACTGTGTCGGGTATCTAATTATTATACATGACATCATAACTGTGTCGGGTATCTAATTATTATACATGACATCATAACTGTGTCGGGTATCTTATTACTATACATGACATCATAACTGTGTCGGTATCTAATCATTATACATGACATCATAACTGTGTCGGGTATCTAATTATTATACATGACATCATAACTGTGTCGGTATCTAATTATTATACATGACATCATAACTGTGTCGGGTATCTAATTATTATACATGACATCATAACTGTGTCGGTATCTAATTATTATACATGACATCATAACTGTGTCGGGTATCTAATTATTATACATGACATCATAACTGTGTCGGGTATCTAATTATTATACATGACATCATAACTGTGTCGGTATCTAATTATTATACATGACATCATAACTGTGTTGGGTATCTAATTATTATACATGACATCATAACTGTGTCGGTATCTAATTACTATACATGACATCATAACTGTGTCGGGTATCTAATTATTATACATGACATCGTAACTGTGTCGGGTATCTAATTACTATACATGACATCGTAACTGTGTCGGGTATCTTATTACGATCTATTATATCATACCTTTGTTGGGTATCTGATTACTATACATGACATCGTAGCTGTGTCGGGTATCTAATTACTATACATGACATCGTAACTGTGTCGGTATCTAATTACTATACATAACATCATAACTGTGTCGGGTATCTAATTACTATACATGACATCGTAACTGTGTCGGGTATCTAATTGCTATACATGACATCGTAACTGTGTCGGTATCTAATTACTATACATGACATCGTAACTGTGTCGGTATCTAATTATTATACATGACATCATAACTGTGTCGGTATCTAATTATTATACATCATAACTGTGTCGGGTATCTAATTATTATACATGACCTCATAACTGTGTCGGGTATCTAATTATTATACATGACATCATAACTGTGTCGGGTATCTAATTATTATACATGACATCATAACTGTATCGGGTATCTAATTATTATACATGACATCATAACTGTGTCGGGTATCTAATTACTATACATGACATCATAACTGTGTCGGGTATCTAATTATTATACATGACATCATAACTGTGTCGGGTATCTAATTATTATACATGACATCATAACTGTGTCGGGTATCTAATTATTATACATGACATCATAACTGTGTCGGGTATCTAATTATTATACATGACATCATAACTGTGTGGGTATCTAATTATTATACATGACATCATAACTGTGTCGGTATCTAATTATTATACATGACATCATAACTGTGTCGGGTATCTAATTATTATACATGACATCATAACTGTGTCGGGTATCTAATTATTATACATGACATCATAACTGTGTCGGGTATCTAATTACTATACATGACATCATAACTGTGTCGGTATCTAATTATTATACATGACATCATAACTGTGTCGGGTATCTAATTATTATACATGACATCATAACTCTGTCGGCATCTAATTATTATACATGACATCATAACTGTGTCGGGTATCTAATTATTATACATGACATCATAACTGTGTCGGGTATCTAATTATTATACATGACATCATAACTGTGTCGGGTATCTAATTACTATACATGACATCATAACTGTGTCGGGTATCTAATTACTATACATGACATCATAACTGTGTCGGGTATCTAATTACTATACATGACATCATAACTGTGTCGGTATCTAATTATTATACATGACATCGTAACTGTGTCGGGTATCTAATTACTAGCTATTACATCGTAACTGTGTCGGGTATATAATTACTATACATGACATCATAACTGTGTCGGGTATCTAATTATTATACATGACATCGTAACTGTGTCAGGTATCTAATTACTATACATGACATCATAACTGAGTCGGTATCTAATTACTATACATGACATCGTAACTGTGTCGGGTATCTAATTACAAGTTATTACATCGTAACTGTGTCGGGTATCTAATTACTATACATGACATCATAACTTTGTCGGGTATCTAATTACTATACATGACATCATAACTGTGTCGGTATCTAATTACTATACATGACATCATAACTGTGTCGGGTATCTATTTATTATACATGACATCGTAACTGTGTCGGTATCTAATTACTATACATGACATCATAACTGTGTCGGGTATCTAATTATTATACATGACATCGTAACTGTGTCGGGTATCTAATTACTATACATGACATCGTAACTGTGTCGGGTATCTAATTATTATACATGACATCATAACTGTGTCGGGTATCTAATTATTATACATGACATCATAAATGTGTCGGGTATCTAATTATTATACATGACATCATAACTGTGTGGGTATCTAATTATTATACATGACATCATAACTGTGTCGGGTATCTAATTATTATACATGACATCATAACTGTGTCGGGTATCTAATTATTATACATGACATCATAACTGTGTCGGTATCTAATTATTATACATCATAACTGTGTCGGGTATCTAATTCTTATACATGACATCATAACTGTGTCGGGTATCTAATTATTATACATGACATCATAACTGTGTCTGGTATCTAATTATTATACATGACATCATAACTGTGTCGGGTATCTAATTATTATACATGACATCATAACTGTGTGGGTATCTAATTATTATACATGACATCATAACTGTGTCGGTATCTAATTATTATACATGACATCATAACTGTGTCGGTATCTAATTATTATACATGACATCATAACTGTGTCGGGTATCTAATTATTATACATGACATCATAACTGTGTCGGGTATCTAATTATTATACATGACATCATAACTGTGTCGGTATCTAATTATCATACATGACATCATAACTGTGTCGGGTATCTAATTATTATACATGACATCATAACTTTGTCGGTATCTAATTACTATACATGACATCATAACTGTGTCGGGTATCTAATTATTATACATGACATCATAACTGTGTCGGGTATCTAATTATTATACATGACATCATAACTGTGTCGGGTATCTAATTATTATACATGACATCGTAACTGTGTCGGTATCTAATTACTATACATGACATCATAACTGTGTCGGGTATCTAATTACTATACATGACATCATAACTGTGTCGGTATCTAATTATTATACATGACATCGTAACTGTGTCGGGTATCTAATTACTAGCTATTACATCGTAACTGTGTCGGGTATATAATTACTATACATGACATCATAACTGTGTCGGGTATCTAATTACTAGTTATTACATCGTAACTGTGTCGGGTATCTAATTACTATACATGACATCATAACTGTGTCGGGTATCTAATTATTATACATGACATCGTAACTGTGTCGGGTATCTAATTACTATACATGACATCATAACTGAGTCGGTATCTAATTACTATACATGACATCGTAACTGTGTCGGGTATCTAATTACAAGTTATTACATCGTAACTGTGTCGGGTATATAATTACTATACATGACATCATAACTGTGTCGGGTATCTTATTATTATACATGACATCATAACTGTGTCGTTATCTAATTACTATACATGACATCATAACTGTGTCGGTATCTAATTATTATACATGACATCATAACTGTGTCGGTATCTAATTACTATACATGACATCGTAACTGTGTCGGGTATCTAATTACTATACATGACATCATAACTGTGTCGGGTATCTAATTATTATACATGACATCATAACTGTGTCGGGTATCTAATTACTATACATGACATCATAACTGTGTCGGTATCTAATTGCTATACATGACATCGTAACTGTGTCGGGTATCTAATTACTATACATGACATCATAACTGTGTCGGGTATCTAATTACTATACAGGACATCATAACTGTGTCGGTATCTAATTACTATACATGACATCATAACTGTGTCGGGTATCTAATTCTTATACATGACATCGTAACTGTGTCGGTATCTAATTACTATACATGACATCATAACTGTGTCGGGTATCTAATTATTATACATGACATCATAACTGTGTCGGGTATCTAATTATTATACATGACATCATAACTGTGTCGGGTATCTAATTATTATACAAGACATCATAACTGTGTCGGTATCTAATTATTATACATCATAACTGTGTCGGGTATCTAATTATTATACATGACATCATAACTGTGTCGGGTATCTAATTATTATACATGACATCATAACTGTGTCGGGTATCTAATTATTATACATGACATCATAACTGTGTCGGGTATCTAATTATTATACATGACATCATAACTGTGTCGGGTATCTAATTATTATACATGACATCGTAACTGTGTCGGTATCTAATTACTATACATGACATCATAACTGTGTCGGGTATCTAATTACTATACATGACATCATAACTGTGTCGGTATCTAATTATTATACATGACATCGTAACTGTGTCGGGTATCTAATTACTAGCTATTACATCGTAACTGTGTCGGGTATATAATTACTATACATGACATCATAACTGTGTCGGGTATCTAATTACTAGTTATTACATCGTAACTGTGTCGGGTATCTAATTACTATACATGACATCATAACTGTGTCGGGTATCTAATTATTATACATGACATCGTAACTGTGTCGGGTATCTAATTACTATACATGACATCATAACTGAGTCGGTATCTAATTACTATACATGACATCGTAACTGTGTCGGGTATCTAATTACAAGTTATTACATCGTAACTGTGTCGGGTATATAATTACTATACATGACATCATAACTGTGTCGGGTATCTTATTATTATACATGACATCATAACTGTGTCGTTATCTAATTACTATACATGACATCATAACTGTGTCGGTATCTAATTATTATACATGACATCATAACTGTGTCGGTATCTAATTACTATACATGACATCGTAACTGTGTCGGGTATCTAATTACTATACATGACATCATAACTGTGTCGGGTATCTAATTATTATACATGACATCATAACTGTGTCGGGTATCTAATTACTATACATGACATCATAACTGTGTCGGTATCTAATTGCTATACATGACATCGTAACTGTGTCTAGTATCTAATTATTATACATGACATCATAACTGTGTCGGGTATCTAATTACTATACATGACATCATAACTGTGTCGGTATCTAATTACTATACATGACATCATAACTGTGTCGGGTATCTAATTCTTATACATGACATCGTAACTGTGTCGGTATCTAATTACTATACATGACATCATAACTGTGTCGGGTATCTAATTATTATACATGACATCATAACTGTGTCGGGTATCTAATTATTATACATGACATCATAACTGTGTCGGGTATCTAATTATTATACATGACATCATAACTGTGTCGGTATCTAATTATTATACATCATAACTGTGTCGGGTATCTAATTATTATACATGACATCATAACTGTGTCGGGTATCTAATTATTATACATGACATCATAACTGTGTCGGGTATCTAATTATTATACATGACATCATAACTGTGTCGGGTATCTAATTATTATACATGACATCATAACTGTGTCGGGTATCTTATTACTATACATGACATCATAACTGTGTCGGTATCTAATTATTATACATGACATCATAACTGTGTCGGGTATCTAATTATTATACATGACATCATAACTGTGTCGGTATCTAATTATTATACATGACATCATAACTGTGTCGGGTATCTAATTATTATACATGACATCATAACTGTGTCGGTATCTAATTATTATACATGACATCATAACTGTGTCGGGTATCTAATTATTATACATGACATCATAACTGTGTCGGGTATCTAATTATTATACATGACATCATAACTGTGTCGGTATCTAATTATTATACATGACATCATAACTGTGTCGGGTATCTAATTATTATACATGACATCATAACTGTGTCGGTATCTAATTACTATACATGACATCATAACTGTGTCGGGTATCTAATTATTATACATGACATCGTAACTGTGTCGGGTATTTAATTACTATACATGACATCGTAACTGTGTCGGGTATCTTATTACGATCTATTATATCATACCTTTGTTGGGTATCTGATTACTATACATGACATCGTAGCGGTGTCGGGTATCTAATTACTATACATGACATCGTAACTGTGTCGGTATCTAATTACTATACATGACATCATAACTGTGTCGGGTATCTAATTACTATACATGACATCGTAACTGTGTCGGGTATCTAATTGCTATACATGACATCGTAACTGTGTCGGTATCTAATTACTATACATGACATCGTAACTGTGTCGGTATCTAATTACTATACATGACATCGTAGCTGTGTCGGGTATCTAATTACTATACATGACATCGTAACTGTGTCGGTATCTAATTACTATACATGACATCGTAACTGTGTCGGTATCTAATTATTATACATGACATCGTAACTGTGTCGGGTATCTTATTATGATCCATTACATCGTAACTGTGTCGGGTATCTAATTACTATACATGACATCGTAACTGTGTCGGTATCTAATTACTATACATGACATCATAACTGTGTCGGGTATCTAATTATTATACATGACATCATAACTGTGTCGGGTATCTAATTATTATACATGACATCATAACTGTGTCGGGTATCTAATTATTATACATGACATCGTAACTGTGTCGGTATCTAATTACTATACATGACATCATAACTGTGTCGGGTATTTAATTACTATACATGACATCATAACTGTGTCGGTATCTAATTATTATACATGACATCGTAACTGTGTCGGGTATCTAATTACTAGCTATTACATCGTAAATGTGTCGGGTATATAATTACTATACATGACATCATAACTGTGTCGGGTATCTAATTAATATACATGACATCATAACTGTGTCGGGTATCTAATTATTATACATGACATCATAACTGTGTCGGGTATCTAATTATTATACATGACATCATAACTGTGTCGGTATCTAATTACTATACATGACATGATAACTGTGTCGGTATCTAATTATTATACATGACATCATAACTGTGTCGGTATCTAATTACTATACATGACATCGTAACTGTGTCGGGTATCTAATTACTATACATGACATCATAACTGTGTCGGGTATCTAATTATTATACATGACATCATAACTGTGTCGGGTATCTAATTACTATACATGACATCATAACTGTGTCGGTATCTAATTGCTATACATGACATCGTAACTGTGTCGGGTATCTAATTACTATACATGACATCATAACTGTGTCGGGTATCTAATTACTATACATGACATCATAACTGTGTCGGTATCTAATTACTATACATGACATCATAACTGTGTCGGGTATCTAATTATTATACATGACATCGTAACTGTGTCGGTATCTAATTACTATACATGACATCATAACTGTGTCGGGTATCTAATTATTATACATGACATCGTAACTGTGTCGGGTATCTAATTACTATACATGACATCGTAACTGTGTCGGGTATCTAATTATTATACATGACATCATAACTGTGTCGGTATCTAATTATTATACATCATAACTGTGTCGGGTATCTAATTATTATACATGACATCATAACTGTGTCGGGTATCTAATTATTATACATGACATCATAACTGTGTCGGGTATCTAATTATTATACATGACATCATAACTGTGTCGGGTATCTAATTATTATACATGACATCATAACTGTGTGGGTATGTAATTATTATACATGACATCATAACTGTGTCGGTATCTAATTATTATACATGACATCATAACTGTGTTGGGTATCTAATTATTATACATGACATCATAACTGTGTCGGGTATCTAATTATTATACATGACATCATAACTGTGTCGGGTATCTAATTACTATACATGACATCATAACTGTGTCGGGTATCTAATTACTATACATGACATCATAACTGTGTCGGGTATCTAATTATTATACATTACATCATAGCTTTGTCGGTATCTAATTATTATACATGACATCATAACTGTGTCGGGTATCTAATTATTATACATGACATCATAACTGTGTCGGTATCTAATTATTATACATGACATCATAACTGTGTCGGGTATCTAATTATTATACATGACATCATAACTGTGTCGGTATCTAATTATTATACATGACATCATAACTGTGTCGGTATCTAATTATTATACATGACATCATAACTGTGTCGGGTATCTAATTATTATACATGACATCATAACTGTGTCGGTATCTAATTACTATACATGACATCATAACTGTGTCGGGTATCTAATTATTATACAAGACATCATAACTGTGTCGGGTATCTAATTATTATACATGACATCATAACTGTGTCGGGTATCTAATTATTATACATGACATCGTAACTGTGTCGTTATCTAATTACTATACATGACATCATAACTGTGTCGGGTATCTAATTACTATACATGACATCATAACTGTGTCGGTATCTAATTATTATATATGACATCGTAACTGTGTCGGGTATCTAATTACTAGCTATTACATCGTAACTGTGTCGGGTATATAATTACTATACATGACATCATAACTGTGTCGGGTATCTAATTACTAGTTATTACATCGTAACTGTGTCGGGTATCTAATTACTATACATGACATCATAACTGTGTCGGGTATCTAATTATTATACATGACATCGTAACTGTGTCGGGTATCTAATTACTATACATGACATCATAACTGAGTCGGTATCTAATTACTATACATGACATCGTAACTGTGTCGGGTATCTAATTACAAGTTATCACATCGTAACTGTGTCGGGTATATAATTACTATACATGACATCATAACTGTGTCGGGTATCTAATTATTATACATGACATCATAACTGTGTCGGTATCTAATTACTATACATGACATCATAACTGTGTCGGTATCTAATTATTATACATGACATCATAACTGTGTCGGTATCTAATTACTATACATGACATCGTAACTGTGTCGGGTATCTAATTACTATACATGACATCATAACTGTGTCGGGTATCTAATTATTATACATGACATCATAACTGTGTCGGGTATCTAATTACTATACATGACATCATAACTGTGTCGGTATCTAATTGCTATACATGACATTGTAACTGTGTCGGGTATCTAATTACTATACATGACATCATAACTGTGTCGGGTATCTAATTACTATACATGACACCATAACTGTGTCGGTATCTAATTACTATACATGACATCATAACTGTGTCGGGTATCTAATTATTATACATGACATCGTAACTGTGTCGGTATCTAATTACTATACATGACATCATAACTGTGTCGGGTATCTAATTATTATACATGACATCGTAACTGTGTCGGGTATCTATTTACTATACATGACATCGTAACTGTGTCGGGTATCTAATTACGATCTATTATATCATACCTTTGTTGGGTATCTGATTACTATACATGACATCGTAGCTGTGTCGGGTATCTAATTACTATACATGACATCGTAACTGTGTCGGTATCTAATTACTATACATGACATCATAACTGTGTCGGGTATCTAATTACTATACATGACATCGTAACTGTGTCGGGTTTCTAATTACTATACATGACATCGTAACTGTGTCGGTATCTAATTACTATACATGACATCGTAACTGTGTCGGTATCTAATTACTATACATGACATCGTAACTGTGTCGGTATCTAATTACTATACATGACATCGTAACTGTGTCGGTATCTAATTACTATACATGACATCGTAACTGTCGGTATCTAATTATTATACATGACATCGTAACTGTGTCGGGTATCTTATTATGATCCATTACATCGTAACTGTGTCGGGTATCTAATTACTATACATGACATCGTAACTGTGTCGGTATCTAATTACTATACATGACATCATAACTGTGTCGGGTATTTAATTACTATACATGACATCGTAACTGTGTCGGGTATCTAATTACTATACATGACATCGTAACTGTGTCGGTATCTAATTACTATACATGACATCGTAACTGTGTCGGGTATCTAATTACTATACATGACATCATAACTGTGTCGGGTATCTAATTACTATACATGACATCGTAACTGTGTCGGGTATCTTATTATGATCCATTACATCGTAACTGTGTCGGTATCTAATTACTAGTTATTACATCATAACTGTGTCGGTATCTAATTACTTTTCATGACATCATAACTGTGTCGGGTATCTAATTACTATACATGACATCATAACTGTGTCGGGTATCTAATTACTATACATGACATCGTAACTGTGTCGGTATCTAATTACTATACATGACATCATAACTGTGTCGGTATCTAATTACTAGTTATTACATCATAACTGTGTCGGTATCTAATTACTATACATGACATCATAACTGTGTCGGGTATCTAATTATTATACATGACATCATAACTGTGTCGGGTATCTAATTATTATACATGACATCATAACTGTGTCGGTATCTAATTATTATACATGACATCATAACTGTGTCGGTATCTAATTATTATACATGACATCATAACTGTGTCGGGTATCTAATTATTATACATGACATCATAACTGTGTCGGTATCTAATTACTATACATGACATCATAACTGTGTCGGGTATCTAATTATTATACAAGACATCATAACTGTGTCGGGTATCTAATTATTATACATGACATCATAACTGTGTCGGGTATCTAATTATTATACATGACATCGTAACTGTGTCGTTATCTAATTACTATACATGACATCATAACTGTGTCGGGTATCTAATTACTATAGATGACATCATAACTGTGTCGGTATCTAATTATTATATATGACATCGTAACTGTGTCGGGTATCTAATTACTAACTATTACATCGTAACTGTGTCGGGTATATAATTACTATACATGACATCATAACTGTGTCGGGTATCTAATTACTAGTTATTACATCGTAACTGTGTCGGGTATCTAATTACTATACATGACATCATAACTGTGTCGGGTATCTAATTATTATACATGACATCGTAACTGTGTCGGGTATCTAATTACTATACATGACATCATAACTGAGTCGGTATCTAATTACTATACATGACATCGTAACTGTGTCGGGTATCTAATTACAAGTTATTACATCGTAACTGTGTCGGGTATATAATTACTATACATGACATCATAACTGTGTCGGGTATCTAATTATTATACATGACATCATAACTGTGTCGGTATCTAATTACTATACATGACATCATAACTGTGTCGGTATCTAATTATTATACATGACATCATAACTGTGTCGGTATCTAATTACTATACATGACATCGTAACTGTGTCGGGTATCTAATTACTATACATGACATCATAACTGTGTCGGGTATCTAATTATTATACATGACATCATAACTGTGTCGGGTATCTAATTACTATACATGACATCATAACTGTGTCGGTATCTAATTGCTATACATGACATCGTAACTGTGTCGGGTATCTAATTACTATACATGACATCATAACTGTGTCGGGTATCTAATTACTATACATGACACCATAACTGTGTCGGTATCTAATTACTATACATGACATCATAACTGTGTCGGGTATCTAATTATTATACATGACATCGTAACTGTGTCGGTATCTAATTACTATACATGACATCATAACTGTGTCGGGTATCTAATTATTATACATGACATCGTAACTGTGTCGGGTATCTATTTACTATACATGACATCGTAACTGTGTCGGGTATCTAATTACGATCTATTATATCATACCTTTGTTGGGTATCTGATTACTATACATGACATCGTAGCTGTGTCGGGTATCTAATTACTATACATGACATCGTAACTGTGTCGGTATCTAATTACTATACATGACATCATAACTGTGTCGGGTATCTAATTACTATACATGACATCGTAACTGTGTCGGGTTTCTAATTACTATACATGACATCGTAACTGTGTCGGTATCTAATTACTATACATGACATCGTAACTGTGTCGGTATCTAATTACTATACATGACATCGTAACTGTGTCGGTATCTAATTACTATACATGACATCGTAACTGTGTCGGTATCTAATTACTATACATGACATCGTAACTGTCGGTATCTAATTATTATACATGACATCGTAACTGTGTCGGGTATCTTATTATGATCCATTACATCGTAACTGTGTCGGGTATCTAATTACTATACATGACATCGTAACTGTGTCGGTATCTAATTACTATACATGACATCATAACTGTGTCGGGTATTTAATTACTATACATGACATCGTAACTGTGTCGGGTATCTAATTACTATACATGACATCGTAACTGTGTCGGTATCTAATTACTATACATGACATCGTAACTGTGTCGGGTATCTAATTACTATACATGACATCATAACTGTGTCGGGTATCTAATTACTATACATGACATCGTAACTGTGTCGGGTATCTTATTATGATCCATTACATCGTAACTGTGTCGGTATCTAATTACTAGTTATTACATCATAACTGTGTCGGTATCTAATTACTTTTCATGACATCATAACTGTGTCGGGTATCTAATTACTATACATGACATCATAACTGTGTCGGGTATCTAATTACTATACATGACATCGTAACTGTGTCGGTATCTAATTACTATACATGACATCATAACTGTGTCGGTATCTAATTACTAGTTATTACATCATAACTGTGTCGGTATCTAATTACTATACATGACATCATAACTGTGTCGGGTATCTAATTATTATACATGACATCGTAACTGTGTCGGGTATCTAATTACTATACATGACATCATAACTGTGTCGGGTATCTAATTACTGTACATGACATCGTAGCTGTGTCGGTATCTAATTACTATACATGACATCATAACTGTGTCGGTATCTAATTACTAGTTATTACATCATAACTGTGTCGGTATCTAATTACTATACATGACATCATAACTGTGTCGGGTATCTAATTACTATACATGACATCATAACTGTGTCGGGTATCTAATTACTATACATGACATCGTAGCTGTGTCGGTATCTAATTACTATACATGACATCATAACTGTGTCGGGTATCTAATTACTATACATGACATCGTAACTGTGTCGGTATCTAATTACTATACATGACATCATAACTGTGTCGGGTATCTAATTACTATACATGACATCATAACTATGTCGGTATCTAATTATTATACATGACATCGTAACTGTGTCGGGTATCTAATTACTATACATGACATCGTAACTGTGTCGGTATCTAATTACTATACATGACATCGTAACTGTGTCGGTATCTAATTACTATACATGACATCGTAACTGTGTCGGTATCTAATTACTATACATGACATCATAACTGTGTCGGGTATCTAATTACTATACATGACATCATAACTGTGTCGGGTATCTAATTACTATACATGACATCGTAACTGTGTCGGTATCTAATTGCTATACATGACATCGTAACTGTGTCGGGTATCTAATTATTATACATGACATCGTAACTGTGTCGGTATCTAATTACTATACATGACATCGTAACTGTGTCGGTATCTAATTACTTTACATGACATCGTAACTGTGTCGGGTATCTAATTACTATACATGACATCGTAACTGTGTCGGTATCTAATTACTATACATGACATCGTAACTGTGTCGGTATCTAATTACTATACATGACATCATAACTGTGTCGGGTATCTAATTACTATACATGACATCATAACTGTGTCGGGTATCTAATTACTATACATGACATCATAACTGTGTCGGTATCTAATTACTATACATGACATCATAACTGTGTCGGTATCTAATTACTAGTTATTACATCATAACTGTGTCGGTATCTAATTACTAGTTATTACATCATAACTGTGTCGGTATCTAATTACTAGTTATTACATCATAACTGTGTCGGTATCTAATTACTAGTTATTATATCATAACTGTGTCGGTATCTAATTACTATACATGACATCATAACTGTGTCGGGTATCTAATTACTATACATGACATCAGAACTGTGTCGGGTATCTAATTACTATACATGACATCGTAACTGTGTCGGTATCTAATTACTATACATGACATCATAACTGTGTCGGTATCTAATTACTAGTTATTACATCATAACTGTGTCGGTATCTAATTACTATACATGACATCATAACTGTGTCGGTATCTAATTACTAGTTATTACATCATAACTGTGTCGGGTATCTAATTACTATACATGACATCATAACTGTGTCGGGTATCTAATTACTATACATGACATCATAACTGTGTCGGGTATCTAATTACTATACATGACATCGTAACTGTGTCGGTATCTAATTATTATACATGACATCATAACTGTGTCGGGTATCTAATTATTATACATGACATCATAACTGTGTCGGGTATCTAATTACTAGTTATTACATCATAACTGTTTCGGTATCTAATTACTATACATGACATCATAACTGTGTCGGGTATCTAATTACTAGTTATTACATCATAACTGTGTCGGTATCTAATTACTATACATGACATCATAACTGTGTCGGTATCTAATTACTAGTTATTACATCATAACTGTGTCGGGTATCTAATTACTATACATGACATCATAACTGTGTCGGGTATCTAATTACTATACATGACATCATAACTGTGTCGGGTATCTAATTACTATACATGACATCGTAACTGTGTCGGTATCTAATTACTATACATTATATCATAACTGTGTCGGTATCTAATTACTATACATGACATCATAACTGTGTCGGGTATCTGATTATGATCCATTACATCGTAACTGTGTCGGGTATCTAATTATTATACATGACATCGTAACTGTGTCGGGTATCTAATTACTATACATGACATCGTAGCTGTGTCGGGTATCTGATTACGATCTATTATATCATACCTGTGTTGGGTATCTGATTACGACCCATCACTGTCGATTTCCACTTTGTACCTGTGTCGGGTATCTCATTACTTATATATTATTTCGTACCTGTTCCTGGTTTCTAATTACGATCCATTACTATGTATCTGTGCCAGGCATTTTATTACGATCCGCGCCGGATATATAATTACGATTTATTACATTTTTATTTGAAGTTTCATTATATTCGTCATGCATATAGTAACTGGATAGCGTATATCGACCCACAGCAAATTTGGCATTTTAACAACCTTTTCTCCGCACATATAAACACTTCTTTGTTATTTGTCAATGATTTATAAATGATCCAGTTGTTTAAGAACCACACTATTTTTTAGACGTTTCGAATGCGGGTATTCCAGTTATTTTGTTTTTCCATAAACAACTGTATAATTTAACAGAACTATTTGTTGAAGAAGCTATGCTCGACCTCAATTTGGAAAATGCAAAAATTTTCACGAGTACCGTTCATAATAAGAGAGTTATTAAATAACAAAATAAATCTCACGTAAACTACTTCCGCTTATTGTATAGACGATCAGAAAGTTCATGTCAAAGTGCTAAATGGGAATTCCTTGTGATATAAATACCTAAAGTATATCGCAAAACGCCTCCCACCATGGATATTACCATTTTACGATCTAATTTTAAAAAATAGTAAACTTTCAGCATGCTTTTGTAAGATTTGTAGAAATTAAAAAACATAATACAGTCATGACAGTTTGTAAAGAATTTTTTATAAAGGTTTATTGGTAAGATGTTCACAGGTGTAAGTATTGGCTAGTGTGACGTAGTGACATTATTAATTGGTAAGAGATGTACAGGTGTAAGTATTGGCTAGTGTGACGTAGTGAAGTTATTAATTGGTAAGAGATGTACAGGTGTAAGTATTGGCTAGTGTGAAGTAATGAAGTTGTTAATTGGTAAGAGATGTACAGGTGTAAGTATTGGCCGGTGTGATGTAGTGACGTTATTATGTGGTAAGAGATGTACAGGGGTAAGTATTGGCTAGTGTGATGTAGTGACGTTTATATTTGGTAAGAGATTTACAGGTGTAAGTATTGGCTAGTGTGACGTAGTGATTTTATTAATTGGTAAGATATGTACAGGGGTAAATATTGGCTAGTGTGACGTAGTGACGTTTATATTTGGTAAGAGATTTACAGATGTAAGTATTGGCTAGTGTGAAGTAATGAAGTTATTAATTGGTAAGAGATGTACAGGTGTAAGTATTGGCTAGTGTGAAGTAATGAAGTTGTTAATTGGTAAGAGATGTACAGGTGTAAGTATTGGCCGGTGTGATGTAGTGACATTATTATGTGGTAAGAGATGTACAGGTGTAAGTATTGGCCAGTGTGAAGTAATGACGTTATTAATTGGTAAGAGATGTACATGTGTAAGTATTGGCTAGTGTGATGAAGTGACGTTATTAATTGGTCAGAGAATTACAGGTGTAAGTATTGTCCAGTGTGAGTTAATGACGTTATTAATTGGTAAGAGATGTACAGGTTAAGTATTGTCCAGTGTGAAGTAATGACGTTATTAATTGGTAAGAGATTTACAGGTGTAAGTATAGGCCAATGTGACGTTATTAATTGGTAAGAGATGTACAGGTGTAAGTATTGGCCAGTGTGAAGTAGTGACGTTATTAATTGGTAAGAGATTTACAGGTGTAAGTATTGGCCAGTGTGAAGTAGTGACGTTATTAATTAGTAAGAGATTTACAGGTGTAAGTATTGGCTAGTGTGAAGTAGTGACGTTATTATGTGGTAAGAGATGCACTGGTATCAGTATTGGCCAGTGTTAAGTAATGACATTATTAAATTGTAAGAGATGTACAGGTGTAAGCATTGGTGAGTGTGAAGTAGTGACGTTATAAATTGGTAAGAGATGTACAGGTGTAAGTATTGGCTAGTGTGAAGTAGTGATATTAATAATTGGTAAGAGATATACAGGTGTATACATTGGTTAATGTGAAGTAGTGACGTTATTAATTGGTAAGAGATGTAGGTGTAAGTATTGGCTAGTGTGAAGTAGTGACGTTATTATGTGGTAAGAGATGTACCGGTGTAAGTATTGGCTAGTGTGAAGTAGTGACCTTATCAATTGGTAAGAGATGTACAGTTGTAAGTATTGGCTAGTGTGAAGTAGTGACGTTATTAATTGGTAAGGGATGTACAAGTGTAAGTATTGGCCAGTGTGAAGTAATGAAGTTGTTAATTGGTAAGAGATGTACAGGTGTAAGTATTGGCTAGTGTGAAGTAGTGACGTTATCAATTGGTAAGAGATTTACAGGTGTAAGTATTGGCTAGTGTGAAGTAATGAAGATGTTAATTGGTAAGAGATGTACAGGTGTAAGTATTGGCTAGTGTGAAGTAGTGACGTTATTAATTGATAAGAGATGTACAGGTGTAAGTATTGGCCAGTGTGAAGTAATGACGTTGTTAATTGGTAAGAGATGTACAGCTGTAAGTATTGGCCAGTGTGAAGTAGTGACGTTTTTTATTGGTAAGAGATGTACAGAGGTAAGTATTGGCTAGTGTGATGTAGTGGCGTTATTAATTGGTAAGAGATTTACAGGTGTAAGTATTGGCTTGTGTGAAGTAGTGACGTTACTAATTGGTAAGAGATGTACAGGGGTAAGTATTGGCTAGTGTGAATTAATGAAGTTGTTAATTGGTAAGAGATGTACAGGTGTAAGTATTGGCTAATGTGATGTAGTGGCGTTATTAATTGGTAAGAGATTTACAGGTGTAAGTATTGGCTAGTGTGAAGTAGTGACGTTATTAATTGGTAAGAGATGTACAGGTGTAAGTATTGGCTAGTGTGATGTAGTGACGTTATTACGTGGTAAGAGATGTACAGGTGTAAGTATTGGCCAGTGTGAAGTAATGAAGTTGTTAATTGGTAAGAGATGTACAGGTGTATTGGCTAGTGTGAAGTAATGACGTTATTTATTGGTAAGAGATGTACAGGTGTAAGTATTGGCCAGTGTGATGTAGTGACGTTATTATGTGGTAAGAGATGTACAGGTGTAAGTATTGGCTAGTGTGATGTAGTGACGTTATTATGTGGTAAGAGATGTACATAGGTTAGTATTGGCCGGTGTGAAGTAGTGACGTTATTAATTGGTAAGAGATGTACAGGTGTAAGTATTGGCTAGAGTGGTGTAGTGACGTTATTAATTGGTAAGAGATGTACAGGTGTAAGTATTGGGTAGTGTGAAGTAATGACGTTATTAATTGGTAAGAGATTAACAGATGTAAGTATTGGCTAGTGTGATGTAGTGACGTTATTGATTGGTAAGAGATGCACAGGTGTAAATATTGGTCGGCGTGAAGTAGTGACGTTATTAATTGGTAAGAGATGTACAGGTGTAAGAATTGGCCTGCGTGAAGTAGTGACGTTATTTTGTGGTAAGAGATGTACATGTGTAAGTATTGGCCAATATGAAGTAGTGACGTTATTATGTGGTAAGAGATGTACAGGTGTAAGTATTGGCCAGTGTGAAGTAGTGATGTTATTATGTGGTAAGAGATGTACAAGTGTAAGTATTGGCCAATATGAAGTAGTGACGTTATTATGTGGTAAGAGATGTACAGGTGTAAGTATTGGCCAGTGCGAAGTAGTGATGTTATTATGTGGTAAGAGATGTACAAGTGTAAGTATTGGCCAGTGTGAAGTAGTGACGTTATTAATTGGTAAGAGATTTACAGGTGTAAGTATTGGCCAGTGTGAAGTAGTCACGTTATTTTGTGGTAAGAGATGAACAGGTGTAAGTTTTGGCCAGTCAGAAGTAATGACGTTATTATTAATTGGTAAGAGATGTACTGGTGTAAGTTTTGGTCAGCTTGAATTAGTGACGTTATTAATTGGTAAGAGATGTACAGGTGTAAGTATTGGCTAGTGTGAAGTAATGACGTTATTAATTGGTAAGAGATTTACAGGTGTAATTTTTGGCTATTGTGAAGTTATGAAGTTGTTAATTGGTAAGAGATGTACAGGTGTAAGTATTGGCCAGTGTTATTTAGTGACGTTATTAATGGGTTCGAGGTGTACTGGTGAGCTAGGAAGATATCAATTAAATGCAGTCAAAATACTCTTACATTATGAACATGTGATGTCGTCAAATGAATAAAAATTACAATATGAAGATTGACTGGATCACATTTGTAAAAAGATATTTAATGATTGTGGCTTCTCTTATATAAATTGGGAAACTGAAAACTTTAATAATAATGAATAGATAAAACACTAAACAAAGGCTATAAATTATAGAACTTTAAAACAGAGTTTAAATTAGAGGAATACTTTAATATACTAGAAATAAAACAGGCCATTCTTTTCTGCAGATTAGAACAACACACAAAACTTCCAATCGAAACAGGACGATGGAAAATATTCCGAGGGAAAAGCGTAAATGTGTATTATGTAATAGTTCACAAATTGGAGATGAATACCACTATCTCTTAGAATGCGATTATTTTAACGAAAAACGTAAACAACCACTATCCCACTACTTTATATATAGACACAATATTATTAAATTTTCAGAACTAATGTCAAATAAGCCTATTCTAAAGAAGCTCTGTAACTTTATAAAAGATATAAATGCTGGTTTTGTTCTTCCAGGCTCTTAGATCTGTGTAACTTTTCTCGGTATATATGTGTGTATATATTGTATATAGCTGTTGTTATTAAATATTTATTGTTAATTTCTCTGTACCAGTGTTATGTGTAATGACAGATTTTCCCTATTAGTAGGAACCTATAAATCAACATAGTCATACGATAGTCCCAGCTTTTAGTGACTTTTAATTTATATCTCGAAATTGGGGAGAAATTTGCTGCATTTCAAGGAGTTGTATATGGATCAAGTGTTTACATAGATTTGTATATGCAAAAAATTTAAAACCCTGTATATTTCATACTAAATTTTATGTTTTAGCTATTTTAATACGATAAAATTGTATTAAAACACAGACGTACATGAATTAAATTTTTACTAATAAATCACAAGGCAAATAAGTCTAATAACAGTAGCAATCAGTAGATTTTAGATATTGTTGGTACCGTGCCATTATATAACATTTGTCCTCGTATAAATATATGTCTCTCGTCTTAATGTTAATGCTCCGGTCGAGGGTAGAGACGCATTTTTGTCCATTCCTTTCCGACAAATGTTTCGTGTATTACCATATCTAAAATACGGAAGTTCCAAAAATAGATTTTGAGGAACAACCAAGAAACAAATTATAGTGTTATTTTATACTATTATTCAGAGTAATCTCGGGGAATTCTATTTGTCTAGGTATATCGAGTTAAAGGTATAACATGATATTCAGAAAATGAAGTTGTGTCACACATTGTCACTTTTTAAAATATCAAAACATTATCAGATAGAAGAACTTGGACAACATATAGTTCCCAATTTATTGTAAGATGTAATAATATATTGTTCACATAGATGTTATCATTTATGACGTATATTATAAGAAATAGCACATAAAGCCACATAAATTTGCCTTTCTGTTTATATAAAACTTTCGTAAATTACGAAAGTATTACGGTAATACTTAACTCTATTAAAACAGTTTTTGTATGGTACAATGTTTCAGTTTAAGTAATCATAACATCACCCAAAATTAAAAACCTTGCTACAAAAATGATAACAATTGAATTCAATATGTTACCTGTCTACAGGAACCTATAAATCATCTTGACTGGAATCAACGATATAATATACCAGGGCTCACCACACTGGGCGAAGTGGGCAACAAAGTCGCCCTACTTGACCTGAAGTCACCCTTAGGCGCCTCAAAAGCGAAGTCGAAGTCACCCTGTCATTTCCCTTAAGTTGCCCGATGATTCACATAAGATACTTGTAAATCTGGTCCAAATACTTCACCCAGACTACCAATTTATCAGTAAATGTGTAATTCCAATAAAAAAGGCAAACAATATGCGTATTTAACATATTTTCAAACGATTTACGTCTTTCAAATGTATTACGCGCCATTTGTTTATTTACTGGATGTGACTAATTACCGGAAGTGAACAACGAAGAAAGTAATGTACAACGGCCCATAATGAAAAATCGTAATTTTTTTTATAAACAAACACTTTTAATTGGTTTCAAACTTCAGTTCTTTCAAAGTGTATTGTACTTTTACAATTTTCTTTGATAAGTATATGAGCTCCACTTGAAAGAATAAAGATGTAAAGTAATTATTGACATCATGATATAAGTTCTGTTGATGGGTGTCCCATGAAGCAATTTGGATCAGCACAACTTTGTCCAAGTGGTAGTGTATTATTTCTTTGGAAATTTGCTCAGATAAACATGGCATGTTCACAACAAACTGTTAGGAATATTATGATATACAAGAACTCATGAATGAAGTTTATGGCTACACATGTACAAATATTTTTGTTGATCTATTTTTATTTGTGAATACCTTTACGGCTACAAGTACTGAAGTAGATAGAAAAATAGTCCCTATATCTGTTTTTTTTTTCATTGATAAATGATAAAGGTTATGTGCTGTTTGATATTGCATACAATGAATAATAATGAAAAAGAAAGAAAAAAAACTGAATCTAAGTGTGTTATGGTTTTAAAACACAAGAGTAATAATCCTGAAAATTGATGTAAATAATAAAAAATGTATGTAACTACTGCGAAATAAATTATTGTACGGTCTCCCTGACTTCTCCCTAGTGTCTCCTGATGTCTCCCTATTAGGGCCTGACTTCTCCCTGTTTGGCTGCCAGGGAGAAGTCACTTTTCCCTACTTTTTTAGAGTGTGGTGACCCCTGATATACATTCCATGTCGTGTCATAGGCAGAATTTTACTGCAGTTATAATTTAATGTTAGTTTTGTGATTTGTCATATTAACGGCAGAAGTAAGTCCCATTACTCGTAATGTAGCAAATAAAAAATTTAATTCTAACTTCGATTTATTTATACAAAATTCAAACATAATATACTTCCAGTTTACTTTATTAAAGCTTCAGACATTGCCAAACTAACAGGAAACAAATCTTCATTGAAGAAATTTCTTTTTTCGTCTTTGAAAATGCACAAAGAATATGTTGATCATTTTTCCATATATGAATAATTTTAGTAAAATCACGCTAATTTGCATACTGTAAGAACCATTCCCTAGTAAGAATCCAGTAATTTACATATACCTTCCCAAGGTGCAACACACCATTCAGATTTGGGTTTCTCAAAGTTTTTCATGTAGTAGACGTAATTAAACAGACACAAATGTCAAATAATACACAACTCACAGCGGGTTATTAAAACTGCAATAATTTTTATCAAGTATCAATGATGATCGATCTTGAACACAAAAACCAATAAAAAATGGTGACACTGTCGAAGATATCAAGATTGACGCAAAAAAAAAACAAGAGTATCATGTATGTTCTAGTTGTACCACTACTCTAATTAGGGAACAATAAATTTATGTATTTTATAAACCAAAAAGATATTTTCTTGTTTTCATGAATATTCATAAAATTTTATCAGCCAATAGGAACTCCGGGATCCTCTTTTTGTATACCACTACAAGTTTGACGGTGCAAAAAATATATGTAAGCATGGCTATGACAACCTTGAAGTCATGTATTTCTGCACAAAAATATGAACAGATATAATTTACCACTACAAGTTTTTACAGAAAGAGCAACATCTTTTCCTTAGATGAAGGTATGCAGGTGGTGATGTCAAATAGTCAATTGTAATTGACAATGAAAAAAAAATCATTGTTAACATTCTTCATGCAAATGGCACATTTATTAACTGAAACTATGTACGTTATTTTTTTTTTATTGTAAACCCATCACCTGAAGTACAAGCAACTAATCAAAATAGGACATTAAATATTCATGAAAACAAGAAACTATCTACTAGTGTGCCCACGGTTGGTGTTAGCAAAGCGATATTGCAACTGATGTGGGTTTCCAATGATGTTTTTTTTGGTATATTTATGGCTTTCACTAATTAGACAAATTAAACACATGTATTAGCTACCTAGGGATGTACCCTCAGACAATTGACAACATCATTTGTTTGTAACCATTTGTTCATCACAACTGTTATTACATAAAGAGTGCAACAGGTGGCCATGAAGTTAAAAGATAACGGGTTTTTTTTAATTTAAATTTGTAATCAATATAAATTAAAATTTTGAAAGTGCATTTGTAGGAAATAAATACATAATATAAATTACAATGTAATTAGGCTAATTACTAACTTCAATATACATGTATAAATTTGGTAAAAATAGCCATATTTTTAATCAGAGTTGCCAAGATCAAGAGAAATAAAATAAATTAATAGGTGTATAAAAACATAAAAGAAAAAAAAATTTCAAGACATTTAGAAATATTCAGTGTAATACATGTAAGCGATAAAAGAATCATGCCTTCAATATTTTATATGGAGGGGTATACTGAGGTTTATTTAAGGAATACTTCAAATTTCTGAACAGGTTATACGATATAACATGATTTGGGTCTGTTTACTCTTTATAAACCGTGAAGCAGTTTATGAATGTAAACAGGTCACACAAGTTATATTGAATAATATCAGTTGCTCAATTTGAATTAACCAATCAGATTTCTGCTTACAAAGCAAATTAATTTATATTTAATTATAGAAAAAACCTTTTGAGAGAATATGCCCTCTGAAAAGGTGGAACATATTTTTTGTAATCTTGTAAGCATGCATGGAATTTATGGTTATTGCAAAAAATATAAAGCAATTCATGATTTAAATTTTTTTCCCAAATTTTTATAGGGCCTAAAGGAGAATTACTGGGACCATTGTATGTTACTGGTATAATATCAGATCAATATAGGTTCCTGGAATAAAATATTCTTATAATGGAGACATTCTTTCTGATAAATCCAACACTCCTTGATATTTAACTTTCATCTAATTTTTAGCTCACCTGGACCGAAGGTCCATGTGAGCTTTTGCCATCACTTGGCGTCCGTTGTCTGTCATCCGTCGTAAACTTTTTCAAAAATCTTCTCCTCTGAAACCACTGGGCCAATTTTTTCCAAACTTGGCCACAATCATCCTTAGGGTTTCTAGTTTCAAGTTTGTACACAGGGTGTTGATCAACAGACAAATACAATGTATGGCTGCTGTTACTAAAAATAGAACATGGGGGTCAACACAGGTTTTTGATCATTATCTCAAAAATTATAATAGCTATAGAGAAAACCGTTACTTCAAATTGATCAGCACATTAAGGTCTACAATAGTTGCTATTATTGTGAAGTTGTGTATTGGCTTCTTGTAGGAGTTATTGCCCTTTATTGACGATTTTTGACAAAATGTTTGGTATTTACAATATAACCTGAAAACTATACGAGGTAGAGTAAAACTGTAAATAGCAAAAATGATAAGCAATACAAGCCCTACAATTCACTTTATTAGTCTGAAATTGTCAGATGACTCCTTATAGGAGTTATTGCCCTTAAATGGCAATTGTTTATTTTCCGTTTTTGTCCTGTAACTTAAAAACCATAACAGCTGGAGTGAAATTATAAATTGCAAAAATGATCAGCATTAAAGCCCTACCATTCACTTAATTGGTCTGTAATTGTCATATGACTCCTTATAGGGGTTATTGCCTTAAATGACAATTTTGTTATGAAATTTTCCATTTTTGTCCTTTAATTTGAAAACTATAGCAGCTAGATTGAAACTGTAAATTGCACAAATGATCAGCAATAGAAGCCCTCAAATGATTGCTTAGTCCAAAATTGCAAGATGACTCTTTATAGGAGTTATTGCCCTTTCATTATGAATTTGGACAAATGAACAGTTTTTGAATTATAAATTAGTCTATAACACACCTACTAGTAGAGTAAAACTGTAAATTTCTAAAGTACCCTAAAGGACAATGCCTACAAACCATTTAATTTTCAGAAATTGTCTGATGGCACCTTATATTAATGTGTTTGTAGACTTGCTTTGATCAAACAAATATCTCTTACTTAAGCAAAACATTCTGTACATCTTGTAGAAAATTGAAACTGGCGTGGCTTTTATTAATAAATTATAATTAAGTAAAATAAGGCATAAATTAGATCAACAAATTGAATTGTTTTTTTTTCTATATATATAATACTGAAAGTGATCAAATGGCGTGGTTCCTTTATTAGCACATGTCGAACAATACAAACCATATCGACTCCAAGTGTCCCAGTGAAAAAAAAAAAATGTTTTAATCTTTGTCTCATTCATCATTTCAAGTACCACATAAAACTATCTTATAAGATGTACAATACTTATCAGTAGTATTATAATAAGATTTGGGTGGGATTTTGTCTGCCTTGAAATATTACAAGGGGATTTTGATCCTTGCACTTAAGGGACAGTTTAAAAATGTGCACAGACTACCCTGAAAACCTGGTAATATAACGTGCTACTCATCTAAAAAGATCTGGGGAATTCACAACAAAAATGATGTATGCTGCAACATGATAAACAATAAGAATTGGTTGCTCTATAAAGTTTAAATGTTTTTTTTTTGCATTACAAGAATATACACCAACAAAGTATAAAAATAACAAAGGAAAATGATGACTTTCAAAAATTGCTCAAGATTCTCGCCAAGTTTAATATTTTTAAATGATAAAAACATGGTCATCATAATAATTGGGTAAATAAAACACAAAACATTATTAAAAAATAAAAATAAATTTACTGTCACAGGACAATTGCAAGAATTTCAACTGAATTATTGGTCTAGTATTGTTCTAGACAGTGTCATTTCTGCATTCTTGTTTAATCTCATTCCAGGCTCATTTCATACTTCCTTAACTGAAGACTTTGCGAGTGTCCAATCCCATTAGTTATACTAATCCCAACTGAGTTTGAGTTTAAAAATAAATTGCAATGATACATCTGTTGTTTGAGCCAGCTTGATTGCAAGGTGTGCTTGACTCCAACCTTAGACAGGCAAGGTGTGCTTGACTCCAACTTTAGACAAAGCAAGATGTGCTTGACTCCAACCTTATGCAAAGCAAGGTGTGTTTGACTCAAACCTTAGACAGACAAGGTGCACTTGACTCCAACCTTATGCAAAGCAAGGTGTGTTTGACTCAAACCTTAGACAGGCAAGGTGCGCTTGACTCCAACCTTATGCAAAGCAAGGTGTGTTTGACTCAAACCTTAGACAGGCAAGGTGCACTTGACTCCAACCTTAGACAAGGCAAGGTGTGTTTGAACCAACCTTAGACAAAGCAAGTTGTGCTTCACTTCAACCTTAAACAGGCAAGGTGCACTTGACTCCAACCTTAGACAAGGCAAGGTGTGTTTGACTCAACCTAAGACAAAGCAAGTTGTGCTTCACTTCAACCTTAGACAAGGCAAGGTGTGCTTGACTTCAACCTTTGACAAAGCAAGGTGTGTTTGACTTCAACCTTAGACAAAGCAAGGTGTGCTTCACTTCAACCTTAGACAAGGCAAGGTGTGTTTGACTTCAACCTTAGACAAGGCAAGGTGTGTTTGACTTCAACCCTAGAAAAAGCAAGATGTCCTTGACTCTAATCTTAGACAAGGCAATGTGTGTTTGACTTCAAACTTAGACAAGGCAAGGTGTGTTTTACTTCAACCTTAGACAAGGCAAGGTGTGCTTCACTTCAACCTTAGACAAGGCAAGGTGTGCTTCACTTCAACCTTAGACAAGGCAAGGTGTGCTTGACTTCAACCTTAGACAAAGCAAGGTGTCCTTGACTCTAATCTTAGACAAGGCAAGGTGTGTTTGACTTCAACCTTAGACAAGGCAAGGTGTGTTTGACTTCAACCTAAGAAAAAGCAAGGTGTCCTTGACTCTAATCTTAGACAAGGCAATTTGTGTTTGACTTCAAACTTAGACAAGGCAAGTTGTGCTTGACTTCAACCTTAGACAAAGCAAGTTGTGCTTGACTTCAACCTTAGACAAGGCAAGTTGTGCTTGACTTCAACCTTAGACAAGGCAAGTTGTGCTTGACTTCAACCTTAGACAAGGCAAGTTGTGCTTGACTTCAACCTTAGACAAAGCAAGTTGTGCTTGACTTCAACCTTAGACAAAGCAAGTTGTGCTTGACTTCAACCTTAGACAAAGCAAGTTGTGCTTGACTTCAACCTTAGACAAAGCAAGTTGTGCTTGACTTCAACCTTAGACAAAGCAAGTTGTGCTTGACTTCAACCTTAGACAAAGCAAGTTGTGCTTCACTTCAACCTTAGACAAGGCAAGGTGTGCTTGACTTCAACCTTAGACAAGGCAAGGTGTGTTTGACTTCAACCTTAGACAAGGCAAGGTGTGCTTGACTTCAACCTTAGACAACGCAAGGTGTCCTTGACTCTAATCTTAGACAAGGCAAGGTGTGTTTGACTTCAACCTTAGACAAGGCAAGGTGTGTTTGACTTCAACCTTAGACCAAGCATTTTGTTTTGGCTATATACTTACAGATTTGTTTGCAATTAACAAAATATTCCTATTTCAGGTGGAATTTGTGTTTTTTGACATCATGAAGTGATTATAAAATATGGACCCTAATAATCCGTATACATCACAGATATCAACAGATGCTGATCCTTATGTGGATGAAAGTTCACAGTCAGGTAAGAACCAAGTGACGGACAAAAGGTCACAGTCAGGTAAGAACCAAGTGACGGACAAAAGGTCAAAGTCAGGTAGAAGCCCTGTCTGACTAAAAGGCCAAGTCAGGTAATAACAAAGTGATGAATAAAAGGTCACAGTCAGGTAGAAGTCCTGTCTGACTAAAAGGTCAAAGTCAGGTAATAACAAAGTGATGAATAAAAGATCACAGTCAGGTAGAAGTCCTGTCTGACTAAAAGGTCAAAGTCAGGTAATAACAAAGTGATAAATAAAAGATCACAGTCAGGTAGAAGTCCTGTCTGACTAAAAGGTGACAATTAGGATTAAGCCCCAGCTGACTGAAAGGTCACAATCTGGTAAGAACCAAGTGATGGACAAAAGGTCAATAGTCAGGTATAAACCCTAGGTGCAGGAAAAGATCACATCGAGGCTCACCACATTGGGTAAGTTGGGCAACTTTGTTGCCTTCTGTGATTTGTAGTCACCCTAAGGCACCATAAGGCAGAGTTCTAGTCACTTTGTTTTGTTATATTCTCTCCCTCAAGTCCTCTATGGTTCACAGAATATACCGTATAGCGGGTTATTTTAGCGAGGTGCAAATTTTGGCGTATTTTAGCGGTCAAACTGAAATCGCCAAAATAAAAACCGCTAAAATTCATGATTTTAGAAACTCCGTAAAATGTTTATAGACGATCGGTATTGTAAATTTAATCAATAACATGGTCATTTGTCAAATATTGGTATTACCTAAGATTGTGTTAATTAATAAACTATTCATTAATGTCCTACGGCTAATTTGGTCAATATCTGCGCAAAATGTCTTAAATTATTTTGAATTATCAACAAATCTATTCATCTGTTATACCTGTGTTTAAAGATCAAAGGCCTGATTGTGATCTAGTTGTCAAATTGACACCTCGATTAACTGTCATTCAAACCGTTAAATAAACATACGGATAAGCACTAAATTGTAGATCAAACCACACAATTAATAAATCTGTCATAATTACGAAATGGGTATGCAACGTAATTTAACCTGTATATACAAAATTAAAATTATCAGTTATCACTTATAGAAAATTGGTAGATTTGTAAATATATATATATATATAAGTTACCATCCGTAATTAAGTTTTTGTCTTTGTACATGAAATATAGCTTGTTTTTGTCCCCTTCCTATGTAGTCCCCTTGTTTACTTACAATGTACGTTCCAATTGGAAAATGCACAAACACATGTTATCCGGGATTGCTAGACCACCAAATTTTTTTCTATGGTTTTGCCCATTTGCCAAAATTAAAACCACCAAATTTTTTGCAATACATTTTGACCTAAAAACCGCCAAATTTTACACCCGCTAAAATAACCCGCTATACGGTATTTGTTTATAGAACTGTTTGCTCAGACTTCCATCTTTTTTTAATTTAATATGTAATACTAATAAAATTAGCACAGAATTTGTGTATTGAATTTTTATTAAACGTTTCACATGTTTCAAATGAATTACATGCTATTTGTTTATTTCTGGGATTTGTCTGATTACTGAACCTTAACAATGAGAAGAAAGTATAGTACATGGCCCATTACATGTATGAAAAATCATGAATTATTAGCTGCAATTGAAAGAACAAAGATGACTAGTCATAAATGACCTTATCATAACTTCTGTAGATGGTTGTCTAATGAAGTTTGGTTTCAGGACTGTTTGTGCAAGTCAAAGTGTGCTGAAAAAATCAATTGGGTTTTGTGTAATGTTATTTTATTTATGTTCTTTGGACATTTTTGTCCATATAAAAATGGAAATAACTCATAGTATGATGTTTTTGTCTACAAATATTTTTTTACAGTGTTGCTGTCACTCTTCAACTAGTTATACAAATATATTTTTAGGTAAATAATACCCAGTATTAATTATTCCTCAGTTGTCAAAACGCATCTAAGTCGTAATTGATTTCGGAGTGGAATGTTTTCGTTTTATTTTTCGTTATCCACATCCATTGTAACTGGAATGTTTTCGTTTTATTTTTCGTTATCCACATCCATTGTAACTGGAATGTTTTCGTTTTATTTTTCGTTATCCACATCCATTGTAACTGGAATGTTTTCGTTTTATTTTTCGTTATCCACATCCATTGTAACTGGAATGTTTTCGTTTTATTTTTTGTTATCCACATCCATTGTAACTGGAAGTTAATTGTTTGACACTGATGGTTATAATTTAAGTTCGAGTTGATTAACATTGATATACTGACCCTCACATTAGTTGTATAGATATTGGTTTAAAAAAAAAATTATAGTTGTTTGTACAAACGCATTCAGAAAAAAAACTAGACTTTAAAAACAGTTTGAGAAATGTTTAAGTAATCAGCGTTCCTGCTACTGAAGTTTGACCGTACATGTATATAAAATCTGTTTATTTCATAAAATTACAATTCAATCAATTAAAACAGTTAATATCCCAGTTTTCCTGTACAGTAACCTATGAGTTATATAACGTAGAGGATGATGACTTTATGTTTATTATTTATAGGTCCAAGGTCAAGAAGAGATGATCCTAGAGGAGCCATACCCAGATTTCCAGGTATGGTATCTCGCTAATATAAAAAATTGAGTTATTTTGAGACATTATATTGTGATGGGGGTTCCTCTTTGGGATATCTGCATTTACACTTACACCACTGAATGAAATTTGATGAAACAGAATCTACCTGAGATACATGTAGTGTCATTTTCCACCTGATATTTAACACTTTGATGGAAATACATGTAATGAGGAACTGAACATTATTCACCCCCTGTTAAATCATGAATGGATTTGTGTACAATAAGGGAAGCTTGGGAAATAAAAAAGAAATGTTTCTAACAAAGAGCATAAATAAAGTTAGTTGTCACAACAAACACAGCTTTAAATATGTTTGTTATCTGTTGACGCTGAGTTGCAAATAAAGATTACTATTCTTATAAATTAAATTTAAAATAAACCTGATACAATTAATTATTCATAATTAGCAAAGATCCTTTTAATACAAATTAGAAAAATATTGTGGTTTTAATCATTGGTTTTCCTAATGACAGGCTTATAAGCATGATAAGGAAATGATTGTCTAAAAAAATTCTTTACTGACCCAAGTCACGTTTTAAATCATCAATCCCACCTCACGTAATAGGAGAGGGATAATACCAAGTATCATACTAGTACGTATGTAAAATAGGATACTAGTATATTAATGTATTCCACCATTGTACATTTGGGGTGCCAAAATCTTACAAATAAACAGAACTAAGAACCAAATTTACACACACCAAAATAAAACACATGTACTAATATTCTTTTAAGAGAAATCCACCAAAATTTTCCAAATAACATTATTATGCACATGAATTTTTTACAGTTGAAATGATATTTCCTGATGGAAATAAATGTTCACGAAAGTTGTAAACATAATGAACATAAAGCATTGCCTCACATTTTGTGTAGAATATTCTTTGTAAATCTTTACAACTCAACAATCATTTTTACAGCCAGTAGAAGACAGGTCACCTGTATTATGGGAACACCTATGACTCTGGAGGGGGGGGGGGGGGGAGTGTCTGGCCGGCAGTGTTCACAGCGATGTCCGATCTCTAACTGGAACAGTTGTGTCCGTTTTCATGCATCTTGGATAAAATGTTTATGAGCATAATATCTGGACCCTTTCGAAAACCATCCAAATCACTTCAGCCAGTTTAGAGTTATGGCCCTTTTTTTATACAAAAAATGATAAATTTCGAAAATCAGCCAAATTACTTCAGTCAGTCTTGAGTAATGGCCCTTTATTTATACATAAAATGGTAAATTAGCCAGGTCCGCTCTTTAACTCAAACAGATGTTGTCCGATCTTCATGAAACTTGAAGAAATAATTTATGGGCATAATATCTCAACCAAGATTGATAACCAGCCAAATTGCTTAAGCCATTTCAGAATTATGGCCCTTTGTTTTTTGTGCAAAAAATGGCAAATTTTCCACGTGCGTATTTTATAGCACTTTAGCACTTGTTAGAAAATTTCACTAAATTTGTATATTTTTTAACAGTCCATCCAGCTTCAGTGCCAAGTTCTGATCAGCTTTATACTGGCAGAGGTGACCAACAGAAAACTGCCTACACACCTGTTCCAAGTAATTTGACACAGGAAGAATTTATTCGTCAACATTATGACAAATTGCCAAAGGAACTGAAAGTAGGATATTATGATGTCATGGTGCTGTACAGTGAAAGTGACTATGAAGATGCAGAAAAATTTAGGGCTCACTTAGAAAATGATATATTTGTTAATGAGCCAGGAAAAATTAAAGCAGTATTATATGATGGACCTGATTTGGAGGGATTATCAGCTTCCAAACTGCAGCATTTAGATAATGGATTTCAGCGTTGTACATTTACATTTGTATATTTAACTAAACAATTCGTGGATTGTGATTGGTGCAATTTATCAAGTGAGACTTGTTTAATGGAAGCTATTTACAACAAGGACAAGAAATGGTGTGTTGTCCCTGTATATACCGTCCAACGGAATAAAGCAGATTTCAGAATTCCAATGGGCCTTAATTCACTGAAGGGAATTAATTACTACAATCCAGACGAGTTTTATCGGAAAGGGGTAAAACGTTTAATTGGTGATAAAATAATAAAAAGAGAAGAGAATGAAAAAATTCTTTTTCAAAAACGTTACGATTATTTGGTTAGAAAGGTGCAAGAAGATCACGAGTACGAGCAAAGAATGCAGCTTAAGCATGAACATGACCAGCAACAGATTTATGAGCATCAGATGCAGTTAGCAAAGGAGAGAGAGTTCTATAATAGGTCACAGTCTGTGATGGAGCAAGCTCAGAGGAACATCATATATACATCAGGTGAGGCCTATCCTAAGACAGCGGGATGTTCAGCACAGCCGCCATCATTTCCTCCAAAGTATGGCAGTGAAGGAAGTGATCTGTCTAGTATGAGAGGTAAGAGCCATTATGTCTCTGAGCTTTAATGGCTTGATTTGTGTACATAGCTGTATGTAAAACTGGCAGTTGTTAATGTATCTTTCATGCTAACCTCTGTTTAGAATTGTTTTGAAATTTCTTTGCCACTTCAGACATTTAAATTTTGTTATAATTGCTAAAATTTGAGTACATTTTGACTAAATTTAGGATCATCGTGTATACATTTCATTGTATTGTAATCAACACCGTATTCCCTATAAGAAATTTGGTAGTAACATCTGTGGTACTAGTACATGTACATCTTGTAAACAATGTGTATTACACGTAGTTTCTAAAAGTACGAAACTTAGCGGTATTGATACTAAATCATACAACTAAATAAAAAATCAATGGTCATAAGTCCAATGAATAATAAAAAAACAGGAAAATAAATCTCATAAGTCCAATGAATAATACAAAAACACCAAAATAAATCTCATGGCTGTGGATCTATATGCGTACAGTTTTGCCCTACCATTTACATTTTAATGTTATAGAATATGTACTGAAATAAATAATTCCTCCTTGTAACACCCAAAGCCTTGTCAGAAATGGCACACTTAAGGATATTTTCTTGTTTACTTTAATGTTGGCTGAAGAGTGTATAAATAGTAAAATAGATTTAATATCAATCTTGAATGCTAATGATCATTCCTATTTATCTCAAGCTTTTTACTGCAGAAATCCTTGCACGTAAAACATTGCTTAATATAAAAAATTTGATTTCTCAAAATGAACTTTATCTTTTGACCAAGCTTTGATGTTTCCTTTAAGACAGTGTTTAATTTTTTATTTGTTTATATATATTATTTTTTGTAGATTTCAATCCAAAACATAATCCTGAGCTTTCCAGTTTGCAAAATAAACATAGAGATTCGTCACAAACTGAACAGACTTCAATGGGTTATGTCTCCAAAGATTACGCATCAGCACCAAATGTACCTGGAGGTCATATTTCAGGACATTATCAAGCATCGTATGGCAACCCTCCTAGAGAGATACACCATCATTATCATTATCCCAATAAGGACAAACAAGAGGCACCACAGGCAAACAAGATTTTTAATATTAATGCTGAAAATGTAATAATAGGAGAGAATGGTAAAATAATTGCTAATGGAAAGCCTATCGATTTGGAAAAAATGGCCAGTGATAGTAGCTTCAGAGAGAAGTAAGTGTTTATACTTGGTATTAGAAGTACAGTTAGTTCTTTCTGAACCAAACACCATCAAGCTTCATCATCAGTAAGCTTTCACTCTGGCTTTTTATGATGCACTATAGCATCGTTAGGTCATTATTTACTTCCCATTAATTGTTTTTCTACTTATGAATCTGGTTTATACAATAGAGCTGAAAAAAGACATAAGATCCATCCATAAAGTAGGAATGACTTAGTCTATTAAGTGCTTAGACCTTTGATGTTTGAAGGCAAGATATTCGTTTATGATTTTCAGACAGAGATGGTGGTTGTTAACTCTTTGCTTTAAATAAAAAGTTGTCTGTTATATCAAGCACAAGTGATATCAGATATGTATTGTAAATTATGCTTTTATAGATTTCATGGTGATTTAGTCGAAAATGGGACAATACTGTTAGTTTTTTTAATAAATTGTTTGTAAAATTGTATCAATGCAATCTCCATTAAATTTCTATTTTAGTCATGAAACCCTTCAATTGTCAAATTCTCCTCTTGAATTTAGTGACCTTTAAGAACCCAAACAAGCATATTTTACTCAATATAAGTGTTTATTTTAAAACTGTGTTCTTACAAAGTTACGCTTCTTTACTTGCTTTTAAGCCTAAATGGTCTGGAAAGATAGGAAAACAGATGTCGAGAACACCAGACAGATGATAAGATCATCAAGCATTTATTGAGAACATCAAGGGGGTTAATCAAATGTATATTGTTGCAGTCATACTTAGTATATAACATGTATAATCTGCACACAAAATTTACAATAATGTGAAATAAAGCATGAAGTATTTGAACCCATAAGGTTTTATTATCAGTCATAGATAGTTTTAAAAATACTGTGCTTTTAGCTCACTTGACCCATGTAGTTATGTAAACTTTTCACATTTCAGTCTTCTTCTCAAAAAAACAACTGATGTCAGATCAAATACCTTTTTGTTTGAAAGGAAACATTCATATTGTCAATGTGCTCTGCATTTAAAATAGATATCTCTTTTCAAAATGACCTGCTTACTTTTATTATAGTCATGTCATGAAAAATATAAAAGTGAAAGGCTTGAGCCCGAGTCATAATAAATTGATCTAGGAGTCCATAATTTTGACTTTATTCATTGACTTATTTAGATTTGTAGGCTGTCAGCTGCTGATTGATAGATTTTCATTGATGTATTTAGATCTCTCAAGCAGCAAGTCATTATGGTTATTTTCATGCATGTTCATTATCCTTGAATCAGTCAGAGTGTTGACACATGTAGCATAAAAACATGCAGCACTGGATGGCCGAGTGGTTAAGATAGTTCGTCTACTATTGATCATTTGGTCTGTCACCACTGAGGTTGGGGGTTCGAGTCTCACTGTGGGCAGGGTGTACTTGACTCCAATCTTAATTGACAGTCACAAGGATTGCCAGTTTTCCTACCGAATGACGGGGGTTCTCTCAAGGTACTGTGGCATCCTCCCCATTAAAAACGAGACGCCATGATATAGCTGAAAAATTGCTGAAAGTGGGGTTAAACATCATTCAAACAAACATAAATGTGCAGACTTAAAATATGCACCATAGTTAATTTATAATGAGGGTAAGAACACTGTTACATGGTATAAAATTAATTACTATGGCTTTATATATATGTATAGAACGTCTCTTTTTTTCTATTATTTGTATAGTTTGGAGACAATAGATGTCAGAACCGACACTAAAAGTGATCAAGGAAATTCAACTTGTTTTGAGGATAATGGATTCCCAACTGGGGAAAGTAGACAATCTGCCAGTGGGAGAAGTGCTACAGAAAATATAGATCGTGAAACCATAAAATGTGTTCCACGGGTGAATAATACATGTTCTAAAGAAGTAGAGACATCACTAAAATCCCCAGCAATAGGAGAAAAATGCAAAGACAATAATTCTCAAAATATCACAAAACCTATTGACAGTTTGCATGCTTCAAAAACTGATACTCTGGAAAAATCTGTTTCTAAGTCAGGAAATACAAACACTGAAATTAAAATGCAGACTAATTCCTCTGATGAAGATCAGCCACAAAATGACAATATCACACAAGCAGTGATTAAGAAACCGTCATCAAAACCAGTAAAACTTCCTACAAGAACTACCAATTCCCCACCAGTGGCAACTGTTCAACCGATCACAAAGTCAAATCCTAAATATAATGTGGTCAAAGCAACTGCTGAAGAGGAAACAGAACTTAAACAAACTGGTAGGCCTCATGAAACTGTTCCGAAATTAGAATATACAGAACAGACTGCTGTAAAAACTCCTCCTACAGCATCTCAGCTTCAACAGACTGCTGTAAAAACTCCACCTAAGGCATCTCAGCTTCGACAGACTGCTGCCATGAAAGTATCACCTCATCGACAAGGCCCTGATGAAAACATAGATTTTGATGAAACAGAGGTGCTGAAAGCAGTCCAAGGTCAACACCATAGGAAAGATAAAGTATCACAATCTAGCCTTGAGATAGATGGTTGTAGTAGCTTGAGTTCCAGTTTGGAGGAAAGCTATACTATATTAACAAAAGGTTGGTTTATACAGTCTAAAGTATACAGTTAAATCAATTATACTACTGGGGCCTCGGTGGTCGAGTGGTCAAGGTAGTTCGTCTATTATTGATCACGTGGTCTGTCAACACTGAGATTGCAGGTTCGATTCTCACTGCCGGCAGGGTGTACTCGACTCCAATCTTAATTGACAAGGATTGCCAGTTTTCCTACCGCAGGTCGGGGGTTTTCTCCGGGTAATCCAGCTTCCTCCCCCAATAAAAACTGGACGCCATCAAACAAACAATTTACTACTAAAAGTAACAGAAGAGACAAATACAAGAGTACATGTTATAATGCACAGACAGCACTTACACATGTACCTTATTTACAGCTCTGATAATATTCAGAAATAACTTTTTTTATTTGGTACTAAATACCATTCTTATCTTCACAAAAGGGAGTCAGTAGAACTAGATAGGATTTACCACTACAGTTCACTGTACTTGTCTGTGATTTGTACAGAATTAAGGATACACTCCCCACTTGATGTGAAGTCTCCTGTTAACATGCGGAAGTTCAGTACACCCTCTTGTAAAGTCAATCAACATTACAGGTGCTGCAAGTCGGCTTAAATATTGCTAAAATTCCAGAAAAAAATAGTAGGAATATACTTTATATAAAAAAATCTGTTTCTGAATCAGGAAATAAGTTATACAGAAATCGGTTGTAAATTGTAGGTAATGGATGTTATACAACAGATTAATTCCGATACCAATTTTGGACAATAATCCTAAATAATAAAGTGGACATACCTTTAATTCCTACTCAGTTTGATCCTCGTTTGAATAGAATGTTTTAAAAAGTATTCTGATATGATGTAAATATATATTTAGTTGAGTTCATTAAATCTCTTAATCCTTTTGTTCTGTCAAATACCAGTAGGTAATATTAGACAAAGTTGTGACCAGACCCAGTCAGTAAGACATTCTTCACTGCCAAATGAAGGTGAGGTATACAGGGATTCCAGGAGCTTAGAGGCAGTACCTAACATTTTGCTTTATAATGTTATATATATCGTTGTCAGCTTAAGCAATAGATGCATAAATTTTCATCTAGCTTATGACAAATACCTGTCACGTGACCTTGACCTCTAATGTTTCTGGCTTAATCCAGTTTCTTAGTAACCAAGCACAGTAGGATAACAGTATATAACAAAACATGGTTATATGTTGCTTATGAATAGGATATGATGTCACTTGACCTTGACCTTAATTTCATAGTCTAGTGTGTGGCTGTGTCCAAGTTATAAGATTAGTCAGTTCTGTGCATGGTAAGATGACAACAATTGGCATTAGGTTGCTGAAGAAAAGTGTAGGAATCATAAATGTGTCATCTTAACTTGACCTTATTTTTATGGTCAAGTGGCTATATCAGATTTTGACATTTCTTTATAAGGCAGTGTAATTTAATGACTCTATAATTTACTTTTTAGATGATTTACAAATTGAGGCAGTGAAGTTTTGCTTAGAGATGGGATATAAACAAGAAGATATAAGGAATGCTTTGACTTCTCTCAGACAGCTTCGTCCTGGTTTGTAGACTTTTGTTATAATACATGTAGATGAAGACTGTCAAACACCCAACTATATGATCAAAATAAAGTGCTTCCTGTCACATACCATATATTTTATTTTTAATAGGATGCACTTTCTTAATTAGGTGGCTTTTTGACAATTTTTTTATATTTCTTATCACTTAATTAGTAGTTTTAGTACTTTATTCCTAACCATGCCATATGCATTGTTGATAAAATCGGATGAAGTGTGCAATAGGCTGTTTTCCAGCATAGGTTTCATTTTGCATTGTCTTTCTTAAAAGTCCCACTGCATTTTAAATGTTTACGCTTTCAACAGAAAATGCCCTAATTAATTATGAAATCAAGTGATCAGCATTAAAGTTTCCATCTCCCTTGACAAGAAATTTTCATTGAATCCATTTTGGTAAAAATATGACCTTAAAATATGACCTTCAAGATTATTTAAGCTGTATTCATTCCATAAATCCCTTAAGTTCTTCACCTACCAGCATTGATCCACCAAAGTTCTTCACCTACCAGCATTGATCCACCAAAGTTCTTCACCTACCAGCATTGATCCACCAAAGTTCTTCACCTACCAGCATTGATCCACCAAATTATTATTAAGCATTTCTTTTTGTTTTTGTTTTGTCAAAAATGGCATAATTACAAATTAACTGTTTAAATTACTGTAAACCTTTGGTTGTGTAATAAATTAACTGTCCATTAAAAGATGTGAAAAATACATTACCTATGGGTATTGTGGCTACTGGCATATGTATTACCTATGGGTATTGGGTGACATTCCAAATTGCCGAATTTCAAATTGCCGATTTCCAGATTGCCGCGTCCATTTAGCCGACACCCAAATTGCCGATTTTTTCAGATTTCTGTTTTCAAATATAATTTTCAATTTGCCGAATCCTTTTTGCCGACTTCCAAATTGCCGAATTGTTTATGTCGAAGTCGAATGAAACAAAATTTAATAAAAAAAATTGTAATTGATGAAATTGCCGACTTCTAAATTGCCGATTTCCGATTGAAAATGTATGCAGTGTTCTAATTAGATAAAAAGTTAATTAATAATTAACAATTGCATTGAATGCTTTAACAACACATACACGCGGCTTGTAATATACATATAATACATATCAATGTTTGTATATTTATTATTGGTTTGTTACTTATTTTGTTGAGTGTATATGTTACACATTGACACACTTCCAGAAACGATCATGTACTTCTGTCGTGGTTCTGTCGTTATAATCCGATACATCCATAATAATAATGTTAACATGATAGATGAAAATAAACCACATAAACAAGAATTCGGCAAACTGGGTTCGGCAATATGGGTTCGGCAATTAGGGACTCTCGGTAAAAACTAAAAATAAAAAAATGTCGGCAAACTGGGGTTCGGCTATAAGGACTCGGCAACTTGGTGATCGGCAATTTGGGGTTCGGCAATCTGGCATGAATTCGGGTATTGTGGCTATATGCAGCAATAACTATACAGTATAACCTGTTTAAAGGTTTAAATATTCATTATAATTTAATTTTCAAAACCAAATTTACTCCTATATCAATTTATAGTGAATTTTTTTTTTTTATCAACAGATGAATACTGTAAATTCAGACATTTTTGCGATGTTTTTATTATTGCGAATAATGCAATCATTCTGTGACCGCAATAATAAAACTTCACAATTCTACTTTCTTTTATCAAAATTACTCAACTTAGTGTGCATACATAAACCATCTGTTAACCACTACTATAGCTATTTAATTTAAATATAATACTTAATTGTACACAACATAATTAATTTTTCTTTGATCTAAACAAATAACCATTTTAGTACCCACGCTGAACCTAAATATACACAAATCATCTCATTATTAAAGACAGGTGACAAGTGTTTCTGATCTCCAACAGAGATAAATCTCTTCAGAAAAGGAAATGTGTATTCTGTTTGGTGTAGAGCGATTATGTACAGACAACAAACATTAATGAAAAATTGACAATTGCTGAATAATAATTTGTTTTCATTGCATTTTTTTGCTACCGTAGCCAATCACAAAAATATGAACTCACATTTTTTTTTACAGGTCTCAGAATTGCAATAATATATGCATGATATAATTTACAGTACGTCTTGTTACCAGCTTTAAAATCAAATTAAATTATATAGAAATAATTTTTGGTTGTATATTGAAGGTCACCACCATTTTGAAATACATGAGCTTTTGGATATATTAAATGGAACATTGCCTTTACCTGTGACTAGTAAATACACACCAGGTTTGTTTATATATTAATGACACTTCTAGTTAAATCTATGGTATTAATATAGGTACAGCTTAAATGTGTGCACAGCTCAATTCTTGACTTCTGAGCAGCCTAACAGTGCCTTTGAATTCCAGTGGTCAAATGACTTTTTTTTCTCTCTCATTGTAAGTTCACATGAATGTTTTTTAATAGAGCACTTCAGAGATTCCAAAAATGTGTCTGAAATTTTTGTTATTACTTAACAAAACACATATTTTCAGGCTACCTTAAAATTCAATTCATGATGGTTTCATGGTGGTACCATCTTCTGGACGAAAATAAATAAATATCAGCATTAGGCAGCTTTTGATCATGTGACACAGAATGCTGTGAAGCTCATGAGCTGTGCTCGCTATGATAGTCAGATGTTTCTGGGCTACGACTGAAATTTACTGTATCCATTCAGATTTATTTCTGATATTAACATTCTTCCATTTCGTTGATAGTGTGAGTTGAAAAAATTGTTCACTGGATTGTTCATTTCATGAAAATTTAGTAAAATAAGTTTGATTTTTACTTTTCAGTTTTGATTTAGTCAAAATCTTACTTTTTGATAGCCAGTAAACTGTTGTTGTCTATTGCACATACATGTATTATCATTTCCATATTTCTTTCATTCAACCCCACTTGTATAAACCATCACTTCATCACCCTTTGTATAATTCCAACCAAACTTGTAATATTAACTGATAGTGTTGTGCAGTGGACCAGGCAAAAGTAAATTTACATATGTCAATTACTGACAGAAGTGTAAGCTTTACGTTAGTGTCCTAGTTATCTGGCCTAGGAGGTCAGTGACAAGTCTCATTTCAGGTTAAGTGTATAGCCTGCATTGTATAACACAGAAGTGTTTCATTGAATTTTTGTTGTAGAATTTGTTGAATACTCTAAACACGATATATTTAAAATAAAAAATATAGAGTATTTGCAAACATGTTTGAATATTAATATTCAAAATTTTCAGCTTTGAGCATTACACTCCATCATCAACTCTAAGACTAGTTCTGGAGACAAAAATTATTTCAAATGATCTGAAAGTTACCATTTATATACTGGGTAATTTAAGACAGTTTGTTGTACAGAATATTAATTATATGTTTGTAGATAAAGAGGAAGACAACTGGGTGACATTAGTTAAAGATGAAAAGTCTGGAGAGTGTCATGAGATGGGTGCAGTGGAAGCTTCCTATCATAAAAACAATGCATCCGCTCCTGTCAAAATTCAGAGATCTTCAACAGATCCTAAGCTGTCTAGTTCACAAAAGTCAAGGTCACAGAAAGAGAAAGAGAAAAATTGTAAAATGTCTTGATGTTAAATTTGCAATTTATTGATGGTTGTAAAAAATATTTTACAGTTTCATCAAAGGTCAAGTTTTAGTTGTAAACCAAGATAGATTACTTGAATACTTTGATTGATTACTTGAATACTTTCAGACAACTTACAGTAATACAATCAGACAACTGTCCATTCACTTCAGATAACTAGGGTACATTTTCCTTTTGCAGTATAATTTTAAAACCAAAAGCATTGATTTTGTTCTTCACTTTACAGTAAGTTATGACTCGCAACCAGAAGTTGTTTCACAAAAGCATGACTAAGTTTTACTGTGGTCTGTGGAAAACAATTCCTAGAAGCTGGTGATACCAAAAAAAATGGGTTTAAAACATTGAATGTATTTGTAGTACATTCAAACCTGTTTTAGCGACACCTCCATATAACGATTTCCTGTGTTATGCGACCGTATTTATTTCTCCCCAGCATTTTCCAATTTTACCTTTATATAAAGACTCCTTGTCTTATAGGACTAAGGAGGGTGTTTTCTGTTCGTTTTAATCGAGAAAACCTGTCTAAAATGACTATTACGATTGTAAAAGTCATTTAACAATAAATAGACCCTGTCGGGTGAAAAGAAGATTCATAGACCTTTGTCAATTATCAAGCTTCTTAAAAACATTAAACTAAAGTTTGAAGCAATCAAAAATGTTTTATCATTTTAGAAGCGAAGTTCGGATTGCTTTGTAAATTTGAATAGTCGTCAGTGTCGTTATTCGATTTTTTGGCCATTCGGTTCAGAAATGTTGATGTTTGTCCATAGGTCTTTTTTTTTGTATGTTTACACCATTTTGTTTTACAAAAGGGGAATAATCAATACGAACTGCATAGAGGTATTGTTACAAACACAAGCAAACTAGTAAAACTGGTACAAAAAAATATAACAGCTGAATTGTGAATAAAGTTGACCTGCCTTAATACAATCAAAATGCTTATAATTGTTGTATATTTTGTACTTTCGATATAAGAAAAAATAAATGTCATATTTTTTATTTTTTTCTTAATAAAACAAACAATACAGTTCTACAATTCACTCTTTCACTCTTTCACAAGCTGAAAGCATAAATGTGTTGACTGGTATGCAAACATCATGACCCCTGTCTTATGTGCCCTTATTTACAATTTCCCTTCAAAAGTTGCTAAAGACAGGTTGACTTTATGACAAGGTCAGAATTACTCACAAAGGTCATTGAAGACAGGTTTAACTATATGACAAGGTCAGAATTACTCACAAAGGTCATTGAAGACAGGTTTAACTATATGACAAGGTCAGAATTACAAAGTTCGCTGAAGACAGGTTCGACTATATGACAAGGTCAGAATTACTCACAAAGGTTGCTGAAGACAGTTTTAACTCTATGACAAGGTCAGAATTACTCACAAAGGTCATTGAAGACAGGTTTAACTCTATGACAAGGTCAGAATTACTCACAAAGGTCATTGAAGACAGGTTTAACTATATGACAAGGTCAGAATTACTCACAAAGGTTGCTGAAGACAGGTTTAACTATATGACAAGGTCAGAATTACTCACAAAGGTCATTGAAGACAGGTTTAACTATATGACAAGGTCAGAATTACTCACAAAGTTCGCTGAAGACAGGTTCGACTATATGACAAGGTCAGAATTACTCACAAAGGTTGCTGAAGACAGTTTTAACTCTGACACGGTCAGAATTACTCACAAAGGTTGCTGAAGACAGTTTTAACTCTATGACAAGGTCAGAATTACTCGTTTTGATTATGCTGATCTTTCAGTCAACATCAGGTGTTGATTTCATTTTGTTACTTATCACTTATAAATAATGTCATTGTCAAAATATTGATATTTTTAGATATTCGGTTGTTTCCTTTTGGAGACGTACACAATAATATAAAGTTCAGTAAAAACATTAATATTAAGAGCATGTTTTTATGGATAAATGTTATGTTGTTTTGGGGTTGTTAGTCGTTTAGTCTGATTCCCAGTCTATCATCTTTCTTATATGTATATTCCGAACGCATACTGAATATTACATCGGGAACCAACCTATAAGTCGATATACTTGAAGAAATAATGTGAAGAAAACATTGTTTGTTACTGTATGTCCATTTGTTCTAATGGTTATGTTGATTTCTTTAAAGGAAGTTGACCATGAATGATTTTTAAATAATAATATTTTAGTAAATTTTAAATTATATGCATTCAAATGTAGTAAGATTGTTACATTTTATCTGTATGGAAGTAAGTCAACATTGAACAATGTACTGATAGTAATTTTAAGACAACAAATGAAACTGCCATTTACAATCTAGTTTTTTGAAAAGTTAAATGGCTGTCATCAGTAATTACTCTGATATTTAAATTAGGGCATTATAGATCTTTTTTGAATTACTTTCCATATGGTTATGGGAGAGTGAGTGATTTATGTACTTGAGGATTTGGGTTAATTTTTGCTTAAAATGAGTAATGATAATCATAACGTTACAAGCATTGTATTATAAAGTCATTCATCAAACTGCCATAGAAAGTTTTCAGACTCCTAATGTAGTCAGTTGTGTAAATTATAGACTTGTGTATTGTAAGTGTGGAAATGCTTTTAAAATGCAGAAGGTACAAGTATAGATATGATATGTATGCATGTTATAGTGTACATTTTGCCCACTTCTTGGAAGCTAGTAAATTCTGTCCACTTTAGATTGTGCCCATTCATACAAGCTAATAAATTCTGTCCACTTTAGATTGTGCCCATTCATACAAGCTAGTAAATTCTGTCCACTTTAAATTGTGCCCACTTCATACAAGCTAGTAAATTCTGTCCACTTTAAATTGTGCCCACTTTATACAAGATAGTAAATTCTGATCACTTCATACAAGCTGGTAAATTCTGCTCATTCATACAAGCTGGTGAATTCCACACACGTAACAGAAGCTAGTAAATTCAATTCACTTCATAAATCTAGTTATATGGTTTACAAGTGGTGATATGTTTTACGATTTTTTGCTCAAAACATAAAGATTTTTAAAATCACAAAGGTATTTTTTGATATATCAGAAGGATTGCTCACATTGTCTAAAAGAACACATGCCATGGAAATGGATAAGTGAGTAGCTAAAAGTAGAGAATCGAAGACATTTTGTCTATTTACTGGCAGTTTGTTATTTCAGTTTAGTGTTTAGTGCCTTGTTTTTATAACTTATTGTTAAATGGATGCTTGAAACCATAACTAACATTATGTCATTATATTTGTATGTATGATTTGCCTTTCTGATGAGTTTAGGTTGCAGTACATACATTGTTTAAGACATATAAAGAATTAACAAAACACATATAATGTTTTAGACTTGTTTCAAAGCGGTGGATCTATACATATAGTGCTTATTATGACATGGTTTCGTTTCAGTTGATTGCTTAAATATAAAAATATGCATACATTATGTGATATAAATGTTATGTCAGAATTATGAAATTCATTGAAATTAAAAATATTTTATCAAGTACTCCTGCTAGAGTTTAATGGCACTGGTTTGTTGTCAACATAAACCGATGATATGAACAGATGATTTGTATTGGCCTTGATTTGTTGTCAACATGAACAGGTGATGTGTATTGGCCTTGATTTGTTGTCAGCATGAACAGATGATGTGTATTGGCCTCGATTTGTTGTCAACATGAACATATGGTGTGTATTGGCCTTGGTTTGTTGTCAACATAAACAGATGATGTGTATTGGCCTTGATTTGTTGTCATCATGAACAGATGATGTGTATTGGCCTTGATTTGTTGTCATCATGAACAGATGATGTGTATTGGCCTTGGTTTGTTGTCATGAACAGATGAACAGATGATGTGTATTGGCCTTGGTTTGTTGTCAACATAAACAGATGATTTGTATTGGCCTTGATTTGTTGTCAACATGAACAGGTGATGTGTATTGGCCTTGATTTGTTGTCAGCATGAACAGATGATGTGTATTGGCCTTGATTTGTTGTCAACATAAACAGATGATGTGTATTGGCCTTGATTTGTTGTCATCATGAACAGATGATGTGTATTGGCCTTGATTTGTTGTCATCATGAACAGATGATGTGTATTGGCCTTGGTTTGTTGTCAACATAAACAGATGATGTGTATTGGCCTTGATTTGTTGTCAACATGAACAGGTGATGTGTATTGGCCTTGATTTGTTGTCAGCATGAACAGGTGATGTGTATTGGCCTTGATTTGTTGTCAACATGAACAGATGATGTGTATTGGCCTTGGTTTGTTGTCAACATAAACAGATGATGTGTATTGGCCTTGGTTTGTTATCATGATCAGGTGATGTGTATTGTCCTTGATTTGTTGTCAACATGAACAGATGATGTGCATTGGCCTTGGTTTGTTGTCATCATGAACAGATGATGTGTATTGGCCTTGATTTGTTGTCAACATAAACAGATGATGTGTATTGGCCTTGATTTGTTGTCAACATGAACAGATGATGTGTATTGGCCTTAGTTTATTGTCTTCATAAACAGATGATGTGTATTGGCCTTGGGTTGTTGTCAACATAAACAGATGATGTGTATTGGCCTTGATTTGTTGTCATCATGAACAGATGATGTGTATTGGCCTTGATTTGTTGTCAACATGAACAGATGATGTGTATTGGCCTTGGTTTGTTGTCAACATAAACATATGATGTGTATTGGCCTTGATTTGTTGTCAACATGAACAGATAATGTGTATTGGCCTTGATTTGTTGTCAACATAAACAGATGATGTGTATTGGCCTTGATTTATTGTCAACATGAACAGATGATGTGTATTGGCCTTGATTTGTTGTCAACATGAACAGATGATGTGTATTGGCCTTGATTTGTTGTCAACATGAACAGATGATGTGTATTGGTCTTGTTTTGTTGTCAACATGAACAGATGATTTTATTGTCCTTGGTTTGTTGTCAACATAAACAGATGATGTGTATTGGCCTTGATTTGTTGTCAACATGAACAGATGATTTTATTGTCCTTGGTTTGTTGTCAACATAAACAGATGATGTGTATTGGCCTTGATTTGTTGTCAACATGAACAGATGATGTGTATTGGCCTTGATTTGTTGTCAACATGAACAGATGATGTGTATTGGCCTTGATTTGTTGTCAACATGAACAGATGATGTGTATTGGCCTTGATTTGTTGTCAACATGAACAGATGATTTTATTGTCCTTGGTTTGTTGTCAACATAAACAGATGATGTGTATTGGCCTTGATTTGTTGTCAACATGAACAGATGATGTGTATTGGCCTTGATTTGTTGTCAACATAAACAGATGATGTGTATTGGCCTTGATTTGTTGTCAACATGAACAGATAATGTGTATTGGCCTTGATTTGTTGTCAACATAAACAGATGATGTGTATTGGCCTTGATTTGTTGTCAACATAAACAGATGATGTTTATTGGCCTTGATTTGTTGTCAACATGAACAGATAATGTGTATTGGCCTTGATTTGTTGTCAACATAAACAGATGATGGTATTGGCCTTTATTTGTTGTCAATATGAACAGATAATGTGTATTGGCCTTGATTTGTTGTCAACATAAACAGATGATGTGTATTGGCCTTGATTTGTGGTCAACATGAACAGATGATGTGTATTGGCCTTGATTTGTTGTCAACATGAACGGATGATGTGTATTGGCCTTGATTTGTTGTCAACATGAACAGGTGATGTGTATTGGCCTTGATTTGTTGTCAGCATGAACAGGTGATGTGTATTGGCCTTGATTTGTTTTCAACATGAACATATGGTGTGTATTGGTCTTCATTTGTTGTCAACATGAACAGATGATGTGTATTGGGTTGATTTGTTGTCATCAGGAACAGAAGATATGAATTGTGATAGAGTTTAAGGAACCTTCTCATCTCATCATAAACCTCGTATTAGAACACATATACTCCTTCGTTATCGACCATTTGTAAACTTTGATATTGAAGTCTTCTAGTGGTATTAAGGTGTTAGTTATCTTTGCAAACCAAGGATTATCGCCCCCTTTTTTTGAAGAGACCGGTTACCTGATCATAATCTTTCGCTATCTAAAATTATCATCACATTATGACTAACGTCTTCATAAGGCAGCTATGGCGTACATCATTGTATTGTGATCACTTCGTAAGTTTTCTTTTTCGTTTAACACGATATAATACATTGTACCTGCACAAAACAAATGACATTATAATGTGAGGAAACACATTGGTAATAAAGAGGATCAAAATAAGCTCTTTATATTACCCAAGCATGGACGATAGCTACTGTCACACAATACAAGAAACTTACAAATACTTAAATATAATTACTACGATCAGAAATAGGGGCGAGTTTACGAATACGGCAGACATTCCCTACAGCCGGGAAACAACTTTGAGAGTTTCATCATGGAGAACATTGTGTAAGAAGTATATACTGACCACCTTTATGTATTCTGCCCTGTACTATGGAACTCTCTCCCAACAGATCTGGAATGGGAAAATTTGCAACTGTTGGCATGCCATTGAAATTTACCCACAGTCGTAAGAATGCATTATATCTAGTGTTTAAATTTTATGCTTTTAGCTTGTGCTTTTAATGTGCTTGGTCTTAGTGACTATCGTAAAATACATGTGCGTTACATTCGTCGCATTCTTTCCTTTTATGTTTTATTATGTGGTTCTATGTACCTATAATTCAGTTATATGTACGTATACATCGGTTTAAAAGCTCTGTGTGCTTATGTTTCTTGACTCGACTTTAAATAAAGGTTACTAACAAACCAACTAATCGGTTCATATTTATGTGATTGTTTCAAGCCAGCAAGGAAAGGAAATATTTTTCGTGTAAGATGATGATAAAAGAAGGTGCATTTTCAAACACATTAAACTGCTTTAATAATTTATTCTCTCCTACCATATGCATATGATTTTAGATAAAATTATCTTTTTCCTGCCGAAAAAAATTATCATATGGTACTGGTCCCCACCCCTTAAAAATAAAATAAAATAAAATAAAACAAACAAACAAACAAACAATATTCATAAACAGTGACGTTCATCTATTACATTATAGCCACGACGTCACCTGTGTCATTGTTATATTTTTACTACGCAAAGTGCAACCGGTGCTCAAAAGTTTGGGTAGCTTTATTTATAGACACAAATAAATAACATGCAACTGATATGCTTTCAGGTAATTTTCAATCAATATTATACATGTAAAACTATTTAAACTGGTCTTTAATGCAGATCGTAAAGTTTGTGTTAAACATTTTGATTTAAATTAAAAACAATTCGAAATTTTAATTTATTTAGCGGAAAGCGAAAGTAAAAAAAATCCGATCGAGTTTTAGAAGTGTACTTAATGTTCTAGAGCTGAATTAGTATACAAATAATTATATCATAAAATAATAATACATAGGAATCTTCTTAGTCCGTTCTTATAGATAAAATATTCAATAACATACCATGATCATACCATGTGAAAAATAACTTATACATCTCAAATTTTGTAAATGTATTTTGGGAGTTCATAAGAAAAGTGTGGATTTTGATGTATTATCTGAACTTGGAGGGTTTTCTTTATATTATGATATGATGAAATCAATGAATAATTATTGGTATAGACTACAAAATCTCTCATCTTTTTTTTCATTATTCCAAGATGGGTGTTACTAAAACGCGGAAACGGAACGCGGAACTGAAACGGAAAACGGAACGGAAAACGGAATAAGTCTTTTATGAGGCTTGTTTAGAGCATATTGGGATATGGGATACTCACCTATTTTATTCATGGTATACAGGATATTGGCAAAACATACTGGGATATGGGATATTTAAATCCATTTTATTTACAGGGATATTGGATGTTGTAAACACATTTTATTTACAGTGATATTGGATATTGTAAACACATTTTATTTACAGGGATATTGGATATTGTAAACACATTTTCGTATAGGGATATTAGATGAAAAATTTTAAGGAAATATGGGATACTAGTACCCCCCAAACAAGCCCTTTTATAAGTCTGCTAGTGGTCAGAACTTATCAACAACATGTTTAATATAAACTTTTTAACGTAGGTGTATTAAAATAGACGGTTAAATGAACATTTCTTTGTTTTCCTTGTTTTAGCAAATCTTGATTTTTAAATTATAAAATGTTTCCGGCGTATTGTAAATTGCAGTGCAAATAAGATATAGCGATAATATTTTCTCAGACTTCATTTTTGCAAATATAATTAGATCGATCCGTTACATCTTTTTGCATATTTATATTAAGTACAACCTTTAGCTGCATTCAATTTTAAAATAGCCTTTAATTATTTGTGATCATTTTCAAAAGCCTGAGCTAAGAAAATTTGAAAACATGTACTGCTTACTTGTATTTTCATTTTGATAACTAAGAAGTGACTAAAAATAGATGCCTTCAAAATGCAGTAAAGAAAAAAACTGAAAATGGCAGGCACGCAAGAGTTGACAAACCGAATGACTAAGAATTGAAAAGAAAGCTCAAAAGAATTGGAAAATTCTGAAGATAGCCGAAGACTTGGGTTTATTTTTCATAGACATTTATAAAAACGCAAATAATTTTACATTTATGAAGGCGTAGACAAAAGGTGCATTTGATGGATTTCTTTGGACCAGAGTCAACATAAAGAATGACAATATAACTACAAATTTATGACATTGTCACAAAATGTAACATTACTTTTAGCAGGTGCCCCTGGAAATATCAATATGAATATACAAAAGACTACGAAAATGAGTTTTAACGTAAAAAAAATTTTGGTAGTGTTAGATATTAATGTTATAGCGTTATTAATTTCCTGGGCATTTTTTTTAAATAATTAAGTTGGAAAAAATTTCAAAAAGAAATTTTTCTAGCAAAGATAAGATAAGATATTCTTAATTCCTAATCATAGTGGCCTTAATAGGGCATAACATACATGTATATACCAATCAATTGCACACAATATTACAATGCAAAACAAATACAGTATTCTTTCTGGGTTTCGGTTTCGTTTAAACAAAGCAACACTTAAACCAGGCCCTTAATTGATAGAACCTATATGATTTTGAGGATTTCTTTTTCAATGTAAAATTTAAAAAAAAATCCATTCAGAATATTAATTTAAAATTAAAAAGATACAATTTTTATAGTAAGAATAAATTTATCATGTTCATGGCTTCTTTGGCAATCGCCCATACATAACCCATATAGTGTCGCTAGGCGTAAAACACCACACCCACTCACTCCTTTTCAAGGAAAATAAAAACCCAGTTGAATAAAAAAAAGGTTTTCGTTTGCTTTTGAATAAAAACATGCCAAAGCAGTGGTGGATCTAAAAGGGGCTGTTGTTCGGGGAAAGAATACCCCTTTCCTGATTCAATTTGTAATTTTTGTGCAGATTTTCCGCAATGAATTAATTTGCCTTCACCGCCTCAACTTTTTCCAAAATTCTGACCCCTGGCAATCTCGCGTCATCCCATTTTTAGGTGCGTCTACAAGGGCGTTAAAAAACACACACACACACAACTCTATTATTGTTTGATTTAATTTTTTAATTTCATATTAGGGGGCGGGATTAAACAAGAAATTTTGGAAGAAAACCTTGGCTCAGAGGCGAGTATAGAAATTGGTTTCCGGGTCGTAACTTGGGATATCGGGATCAATACATGTAAGTCAAAGTTCAAAACAACAACGAAACGGGGTCGCCCCGATATTCCGACACCCCAATAGTCCGACACCCCGTTGGTCCGACGCCCATTAGTCCGACACCCCATTGGTCCGACGCCCCAATAGTCCGACACCCCATTGTCAAAAATCGTAACAGTTCGACACTTTCCATTTTAAAAATAAAATGTGTATGAATTTTTTCCTCATATTTAGTCCTAGAATCATCTGCCGTCATTTTTAGAATTTTATCTCTCACAATGTCAACCAATACTTTATGGCAGATGTGATTGTTGTAGACGTAGGATACCTAGAATCCTTTGCGTGGAGATTTTATCTAAAATTAAGTATTATTTTGTCAAAATCTGAAAATTAAGGGATTGATACAACATGTGTTGTACAAAACCTTCTATAATCTATAATCTGTGATACAAGGTGTGCTTTTGTCGGACCTACTTTTGACGTCATAATGAATGTTATATAACCAATGATTCGCAATTTAGTGACTTCCAGTCTATGAATGAAATGTGACGTCATAATGCGTGTTACGTTAGGGACTATATTTTATGTCAGAATTCTTTTTTGAATATAAAAAAATTTTAATTTTAAACTTTTTTTATACTTCTTAATTTTAGAAACTTATTACATACATTAAAGTGCATGTACAACTACCTGTATCACGTATAATTTTGTTAATGCCTTGGTGACTTTGAAATTTCCTCGGTAGAAATCTCAATCATAGTTTGAAGTTTTGATGGAATATTTTGACGGAAGTAAAAGGACGGGTACTTGAAATCGTCAAAAGTACCGATTGTGTATCGCCATCTCTTTAATCTTTCCCAATTATCCTTTGCCGTTGCCCCTATCAGAGTCTAAAAAAGCGTTGCACGGCAGAGGATTCTGGATTCTCGGATTATAAAATTACAAATATCAGTAGAGTCGCCGATAGACGTTTCATACTGTAACTAAAACGGACAATAACCAAAACAAACTATTGAAAAATGACCATAACAAAAACGGAATACAGAAATTATAAACTAGTTAATTACTAGGCTAATAGTTGAATAATTATGATATTAGATGAAATTTTTATTTTAAAAATAATTTTGGCCAGGTTTCACGAATTGCAAACCGGGTTGGGTTTAGTATATGGTGAAGTCAGGTGGTCACGCGGGCAAAATCTATATTTTGTAATCATCTTCTACAGTTTTCAAACTAGATCTCTGAAACTTCACAGAAAGATTGCACATGTATTGAAGTTCTGCAACTGCTATTATAGAAATGTTCAAGGATTGTTTTCCAAATTTTCCAGACTTGGGAACTTGGTCATTTTTTCAGAACATTTGCAGAAGACGCAATCAACGCCTCCTTCACAGAACCAAAACCTTCTTCGTACAATTTGTAAACCATTCCCCATTTATTAATGCAAATGCTTTGCAACCCGGCCATTTCAGACCTGCGATTTTTTATATGTTTAGTGCATTATTTTTTAAAACTAACACAATGCAATCTGTTTTTTTATTCGAAATATGAATTAAATTTACAGTTATGATTTATTTAATTATTATTAAAAAGAAACTACTAATTAATATTAAATGACGATTGTGATTGTCAAAACTCGAGTCAAGATATCTTGTTTTTTCGAGCTTGAATATATCTGTTCTATTCAGAAATTTCTTTCATTGCCATTATTTGGTAGATAAGAAAATGCAAAAAATTATTTGTTCCAGTCTTACAAAAATTTAATTTTTAATAAAATTTATTACATTTAAAAGTAAGAAAGCAAAGTTTTGGAATAAGTGCACAGAAACTAGAAAATTTAATTCACTAGAAATAACCTATTATACTTATACTGTAAAGAGGTGTTGCATTGAAGAGAATGGTTAGTATTTAACAATTGACTAAGTTCATTTATTTGGAATTTTACATTCCTCTTTCCCTAGAAAGTTAAATTTTTGGTTCAAAAAAGGTAATTGGAAACTTGCAAAAATTTATCTGCCCTGAAAAACCTGGAATGCAAGATTTTGTTTCATTTACCCCAGCTTCTAGTCCCAGACCCCTGACTGTAACAGCACCGTGCATATGCGTGGTGCGTTGGACAGGAGCTGTCCGAATGTAGACAAGTAAAAATAAGGAAGGGCAACCAAATATTGGAATTGACTTGCCCGTCGGGCAAGTTAGCTGACTTTTCTTATTTCTAATTTAACCAATTACCATTTCTAATATAAACGCATCTTACGTACTACCGTGAATCAGGTTATTTTAGTTGTAGTTTTATTTTGGTTTATTTGCGCTTTCGGTGAAAGAGCCAAACTTTCGGCGAAAGAGCCAAACTTTCGGTGAAAGAGCCAAAATTAAACACACCAAAATAAAGCATGCACCAACGTTTTACACTCCAAAATAGCGGACCGGAAAGACAATATGGCTTAAAATACCGGTAATAAAAAGTGTGTGTAAAGGAAAATTACAGGTATACATTTTTGTGCATATTTCCTTATAAAATTGTGCAACTAACGGTGAGCCACACTAGGGTATATTGGTTTTGTAAAGACATGTAACTGACTAATCAAATTCCAGGAATAATACTGATACGGGATAATACCCGATATATGCCCACTTCGCGCACGCACAAAGAGACGTCACAATATTAACAACTGAATTTTGACGTTCTGATTAAAATAATGGCCAATAAATAAGACTATCGAGGGCACGTTATGGTAAAATATTTTGTCCACCGTGCATTGCAAATTTGAAATGATTTCTTGACAAAAAATGTTTCATCGTGAAACTGGCGACTAGAAAATCATTGCCTATAGGGTCCGCTTGAATAGGAAAACACAGGATTTTGTCATATTAGAATTGTCATAATTCATTCTGGGTATAATGTTGTACTCACACATGGGCTGGGATTTTATATTCATATTTTCTACTTCGATATCTCTCCGTCGGTAAAAAAATAATCGAATATAAAGACCCAGCCCATGTGTAAATTAATACAACATCATACCCCTCATGAATTTATTTTTTATACAGAAACATTTGTGTCACAGAAATCCGAATGCGGCATTTTGTTCCTGTAAAAATTAAAAGCGGAATTTCACTTTTTGTTTCTTGAATATGACCAACAATAATTTAAAAAACATAATGGAGTGAACGTTAAAATTAGGTAGTTACATAATATTTTTTTATAAGTTTGATCAAATCTTACTGCTCAAGCTATTCCTACTAATCATTTAACTTTCGAATAAACAAAAACTATACCATATCATTCTGCTATGTTTCGGTTTATATGCAGCAAAAGAGTTTTCGATTTAATGAACAATGTGTTGTTGTCTTTGATACGCGTAAAAGCAACAGTTTCATTGCCATATAGTCTAATTGAAATGAAAAATAAAATATATTTCCCCTAATAGGAATAAACAGTTCATATAGACTTTATAATTGTAATATACAATCTTCTTTTGTTAGCGCATATTTTTTCCATAATGAACACATAACGTATGTTGGCACGATGCGAAGCTTACCTATGTAATTCAAACTTATGCAACAGTCGGTTTTTTGTTATATAGAATCTATGTGAGAGCCAGTGTACAAACTGTAATAATTAAAACTAACATTCTTAAAACCATATAGTTTAGTTCTATTGAAAAATAGAAATATTTACAATCTACTGAGTCTTAAGGTTTGCCTTAATGCATGAAAATATTAATGTGTTTGGAATATACAGTTAGCACATGCCTTTCCATACACACCACAATGTGATTTGTTTCTTCTGCGCCACATAGTGGCAGGAAACTGCGACGAGAAGGTCTTGATCCACGATGGTTTTAATATCGGAAAAACAAAGAGAGTAATGATGCCATATACTGCCGCTGCTGGCGATCAGATTGTCGTGACATTACTCAGACTAGTGTGTTCAATTTCGAGGACACAAATCCAAACATTGTTATTTATAGTGCAAGCACTATTTTTTGTTTAAGGCATAAATCTTTCAATGAACTATAAGCTACTTAATAATAAATTAATATTTTTATATACTCTGATGCTTTTTAGTGTAATTATAGTATATTAAAATGGTTAATCATCTACTATGTCAACATTGAGGTTGCGATTTGTGCAAGGTGTGCTCGACTCCAGCTTAATTGACAATCACACCATCTTTCCTGTCGATGTTTGGGGTTTTTAACCCTCCCGCCCCCCCCCCCATCCCCCCAAAAAAATATGTATTTCGCAATCCCTGTACATAATAAAGCTTATATAAATACCTTTTTTCTGTATTCGGCTTGTATCCTAATAAACTATCTTGGTACCCTTGTCTTCGCTTAAAACAATAAGTACTCTGTTCTAGTTTCCAACATGTTTGTGTTTAAGGTGCCGTTTTACTATTTATTCCTTAATTTTTGCTTTATCAAAATATTGATATAAATTTTTTGTGATATCAGGAAATAATAACTGATACAAAAATGATATAAAATTGGAAATAATTAGTAAAACAGCGCCTAGTATTTCTGACGAGGTTTTGCAATAAAATTTTCAACTAAGAAATCAGCTAGAAATGCCCAACATTGAATCTGTGTACTCACCGAACTTCGCTCATGGTCTGAGAAAGTATTTTTTTAAAATGAGGATGATCGACAAATTGAGTGTCGAACAATTTGGGGTGTCGAACCAATGGGGTGTCGGACTAATGGGGCGTCGGACAAATGGGGCGTCGGACCAATGAGGTGTCGGACTAATGGGGTGTCGGACCAATGGGGTGTCGGACTAGCGGTGCTGCCCCAACGAAACATGCGCCAGTTGAATTTGCATCAAATGAAAATACAATATTTATTTTACTAACTTTCCATGCATTCTAGTTCCATTAATAAAACCTCTCATTTTATGTTTATTTTCAACATTTTTTATAGGATATTGATATTTTATGTTTTTAGTAAAATTCGAGGTTTCATCTTTAAACGCATTTTCCCTTGCGCAAATTCCGCAAGAAAATCGTGCGGAATGTTGAAGTTAAGTTTGATATAAAAAAAGTTTGTACAACCATGCAAACTGCGCTAAACTTTAAGAAAAATATCTAATTTTTCTAAAAATTGTCTTACCTTAGTATATCATGGATTTTTCAAGTCCTGTTTAAAGCTTTATTTGAGGTGTCCCTTAACTCCCATTACATTCAATGACTGACCCCAATTAAATCTATCTTGTGGCTCCGTTTTTGACGAAACGAATTTTCCACGTGTTACAATTGCGACAAATTGTATTAGTTCCGCCATTAATTAAAACTTTATTCCGTAATGTTGATTAACCGTTAAATTCAAAATGTCAGCTCGCAGAAAAATTTCGTCTAGATATTTCAAACATGGATTACTTAATTGAACATAGTTTATTTCATTGAAAACAGGTATAGTCTTTGTGTTTATGTTAGTTTCATGATATTTCACATGTTAAAAATGCAGAACTTCTGAAAAAAATCTGCTCCGAGAAAAATCAACTGACAGATAAAACCTCATATTTCAAATAATAATAAAAAATGTAAAAGTCAGATGAAAATGATAAATATAAACGTGAAATGGGAGGTTTTATGTTATAGAATTACATGCATTTGAGTCATAAAACTGAACAAGTCATACGTATACGCATGAATAACCATGGCACCAAACTTGTTTTGATAATGTTATCAAGCGGTATTATTGAAGTGACAATTAATATCACATACCTATATAAAAATATCAGTCATGTTTATTAGGTCGAAATTACTATCTATTTATTCATTTTTCCGTTTTCCGTTTCCGTTCCGCGTTCCGTTTCCGCGTTTTAGTAAAAGATGCATATCTCTGTAGTAGTTCTATAACATAAAACCTCCCATTTCACGTTTATATTTATCATTTTCATCTGACTTTTACATTTTTTATCACTATTTGAAATGTGATGTTTTATCTGTCAGTTTATTTTTCTCGGAGCAAAATTTTTTCAGAAATTATGCATATTTTAACATGTGAAATATCATGAAACTAACATAAACACCGACACTATACCTGTTTTCAATGAATTAAACTATGTTCAATGAAGTAATCCATCTTTAAAATATCGAGACGAAATTTTTCTGCGAGCTGACATTTTGAATTTAACGGTTAATCACCATTACGGAATCAAGCTATATTTCACGGAATCAAGCTATATTTAATGGTGGAACGAATACAATTTGTCGCAATTGTAACACATGGAAAATTCGTTTCGTCAAAAACGAAGCCATAAGATAGATTTAATTGGGGTCAGCCATTAAATGTAAAGGGAGTTAAGGGACACCTCAAATAAAGCTTTAAACATGACTTGAAAAATCCATGATATACTAAGGTAAGACAATTTTTTGAAAATTTAGATATTTTTCTTTAAGTTTAGCGCAGTTTGCATGGTTGTACAAACTTTTTTTTATATCAAACTTAACTTAAACATTCCGCACGATTTTCTTGCGGAATTTGCGCACGGGAAAATGCGTTTAAAGCTGAAACCTCTAATTTCACTAAAAAGATAAAATATCTATCAGATAAAAAATGTTGAAAATAAACATGAAATGAGAGGTTTTATAAATGGAACTAATCTCTGTAGTAGAAATTTTGACAGTAGTAATTATGTGTATCTATAAACTATGTTCTTATCCTCTTTGCTTGTACAACTCTCGTTGCTCACAGTGGGCTCCTGATTAGGAAATAAAAGATATGTTATCTATAGTATTTCGTATTTAAGATTTAAATCCATTTTACTCTTTGATCCAAAAACGTAAAAAGCTTTGAAATAGCACTCGACAAATTATGGGAGAAACAAGAGGTCAAATATGACCACAAAAAGGATCTGAGCATTACAACAAAAGCAGGAAGTTGCAAACAAAGATGAAATCACACAGATGGATATAGGGCCTTGGGAGGCATGCGTCCATAAGCAGATTCCTACAGATTGATAGTCTAAACCACATTTGTTTGGTGAAAGGACCCTGCCCCAATTACAAGACACTCACTTACGTAATTATCTACCAGTCGAAACGACATATATAAAAAAAAACTCGTACTTTCAGTGAAAAATGTGTGTTATGTCATAAATACGACAGCTACACACCGATCAACCGACTAATATCATTTTGGTGAGAGGATGTATGACACGATGAAAAAAGATATAAACAAGTTAGAAGCGATGAAAACGTAGGTAAGTTTTTCAATTTTTTTTATGTTTTAAATTTACTGTAGGGAATAAAATATATTAAAACATGATTTAGCATAGATTTGGCAATAGATATATTCAGTTCTTTAAGCTCTTGCTTTTATTTTTGTCCAACTTATCTTATAAAATAAACGAAAAAATGTAGATATAGTTATTAAAATGCTAAAATGACCTTTTATGATATAATTTTATTTCAAATCGGCCGTTTAAATGTAAAGAATATTCCTTTAGCTTTCGTTTGGTGCCAAAAATGTATCTTTAACATAATGCATTAACAATATTAATTTGATTTTAATTGCAGAGTCAGAGAAAGTACGATACGATATAAATCAGTTCAATGATACGACTAAAACAAGAAATATGACTTTGTATAAGATATGAAATTCTGCTAACCAATTGAATAAGTATTCACTTTAAGAGTTTGTAACGTAATAATATATGTAAATTTTTGATTTTCTTGTCAATATGAAGCATGAAGTGGAGGATGGGGAAAATGTGCATAAAATATACAATGAACAAATTGCGACACACAATAACATATGCAGAAAATCTCAAACTATACTTTGTATTTGTATGCAATTCTTATTTTATTATGTATACCAAACGAAGATAAATGGGAGACATATTGTTTTTGTCTGGTAATTTACTTCATCTTCTTTTTTCTTTTCTTCTCCTTTAAGGCTGATATTTTCAGCAAAATTTATTTGACACTGCAAATCCCATACTAATACACGTTTAGGATATGCAAGATAGCTTTATCTAGTGTTACATTCCACTTTTCATTTTTTAGGACGTTTATATTGGGTTTTTGGTAAAAGAGACAAAAGAAGGTCGACATATTGTTGTCTGTCCGTCCGTGCATCCATATCAAATCGTGTCCAGGATATAACTTTTTATCCTTTTAGGTAAGCTTTGTGATATTTGGCATGTGGGTAGATTATAACTAATCGATGTGTCGCATGCCATGGGTGTTGACATTTATTTTGAAATTGGACCCCAAGGTCCCATCATTGCCTTTTGAGTGACTGCTTCGTGTCCGGAATATTTAACTTCGAAATTTGACCCCCCCCCCCCCAGATCACATCAATGCCTTTTAAGTCATTGCTTCGTGGGTTATAACTTTCAAAATAATTGTTTGACTGTTTGTTTGCTTGTATGAATGGTGTTTAATGCCACTTTCAGCAATTTTTCAGCTGTATGATGGAATCCAGTTTTTATTGGGAGTGGAAGCCTGAGTACCCAGAGAAAACTCCGACCTTCGTTAATAGTTTAAGCGTTTCATATTTGCCATGTGAGTAGATAGTTACTAGAAAATGGGTCTCGTAGAAAACCCAAAAGAGTGACAAAATTATGTCGACGTTCGTACCTTCTGCAAAACTGAATTTTTATGTCACCGCCCAAAGGCGAAGGTGGCCTTCGCATTTGGGGCGTTGACATAAAAATAACGACACAATATTATATGACATCGTTAAAAGCTGGGTTGTTTTCGTTTGTTTTTTTTTTTTCGTTTTTTTGTTTTTTCGTTTTTTTTTTTTTTTTTTTTGTTTTTTGTTTGTTTGATTGTTTATTATTATTTATTATTCATTTATTAGAATTAACAATGAAAGAAAACGGGTGATTAAACCATAAATATAAATAATTTTGTAATAAAACGGTGTACATTTGTGTAAGTATCCTCTTACCAGATTCGTAGATTCTTTTCTGTGTATCTTCGGGTGTCTACAGGTGTAATACGCGATGAAAATTGTGTATAATTCGGTCAATTAAGGTCAATCTCGCGGTCTGTTCGAATGAAATAATATTGTCCTTAGTAACTACATGTCTTACACGTTTTCCTTTTCTGTTTTTATGTGAAAGATAACTGTGGAATTCTCAAAATATTTGCAACCGATAATGTTAAAAATTATTAGACATAAGAAGTATCCGTGTTACAGTTAAAAATGATGTATTAATTCTTGAGATTTAACTCTCATTTGCACGCTAATTAACCTTTAAATTTTTCGCCCTGCGTCTTTATTATAAATTTTAGGCAGCACATTTGATAATGTTTGCCTAAATTCATACCATATAATTTGTAATAAAAGTTTGACATCAACATATTGACCTACCAAGTAGATGGTTCCGTTTTATACTATTTAATGTCGACATAGTAGGAAATATTTGTAAAAAATCGTGTTCGTTATGTTGTTATTTGTTGATAGGTTCGAACTCATATGTAGAGCGTTATCGACATACAACACAGATTTCCGCTTAAGCCCTGCTTTGGGATAGTCTCAGTGAGAGCATTTACTCTATGTTTAATTCCTCACTATGGTTTTAAGATAAATTAAAAAGCTGCTCCGCTTCTTGTTACCTTTTTCCATATCTAGTAATTTGTGTCAAGAATTTATACATCATAGTCCTATTGTATTAACAATTGTAGACTTTTTGTATAATATTCAATGAGATACAGACATTAGTTGTAAAAAGTTATTGAAATGCCCCATGTGGAAGTATAAAACTAATCACTTAAGGAACTTTTATTCATCGTGTCATTATAAAAAGATGAGCTGATTTTTTCCGTATCATTTTTTCAGTAAATGCGTAAAGAAAAATGATTCAAACTCCTAATAAATGGAAGAATAATTTTGGGGTCAGAAAAAAAGTTGGATATATGTCCTTTTGAACAAAAACACTTGATATAGAAATATATTGTGCAGAAGCGTAAATTTTGCATTTATTTGTTCAAATTTGTGATGCCAGTACCTTTGGAACATATTTTCAGATAACAAATGAAAACATTAGTTAAAACGATTGAATATGTTAATGGACAAATATATGCCAAATAATTTTTTACTACACTATATTTGATACAGTGAGTTTTAAACGTAGCGATTTGGAAAAAGTCATCTGTATACGTATAGGTCTTAACTTGTTTATATCTTTTTTCATCGTGTCATACTTCTTCTCACCAAAATGATACAAGTCGGTTGATCGGCGTGAGCTAGAAGGATTAAAAAAACAACTTACTGAAACATAGGTATGGGAGGGCTTGTCATTAGGGTACCAAATAGGGTCCTTGGGAGGGCTTGTCATTGGGGTACCAAATAGGGTCCTTGGGAGGGCTTGTCATTGGGGTACCAAATAGGGTCCTTGGGAGGGCTTGTCATTGGGGTACCAAAAAGGGTCCTTGGGAGGGCTTGTCATTGGGGTACCAAATAGGGTCCTTGGGAGGGCTTGTCATTGGGGTACCAAATAGGGTCCTTGGGAGGGCTTGTCATTGGGGTACCAAATAGGGTCCCTACTCCATGTACCTGTGGTCTAAACCTGCATAATAATATTATTTATTTCCTTGATTTCGTCATCTCAATTTAGAACATACAATCATTTAATACATTTACTACCTTATGACTTTATCTGTATTTTGATGTCGATATATCTTTTAAAATATTGAAACACAACAATAACAATTTAACTCATAGATGATGCAAGGACCCACGAACCAAATGACAAGTAATGTACAGAGTCAGCATCGGAACACTGATATAAGTCGAAACATGATAAAGAACAAGCAAACGAAGGAAAAAAGAAAAAGGAATCAAATATACGAAAACGATAGGCATATAATGTGACATTAAATGACACCCCGCCACGTTGCATTGTTTTGATATTCATGAACATATTTTACTGAATTTACAAATCAGCCAATAAGAACAGCTGAGTATGATAACAGTCCCTTTCAGAATACAATTTTTACCTTGACCTTGAACATATTAAATAAAATATTGTAATTTGAAATTGGCTTAATTATTTTAAGGGGGTTCAGGAACTAAAACTACAAATAATTTTTCATTGAACTTTCTTTAAACTTGCCATATAGTTAGTTTTTTTATACAAATATTCAAAATAAAAAAGGTGATTTCAGAGCTTATTTTCGAGTGCATGAGCACTTAAATTTCAAATTTTCCGATAGATTATACAGAGAAGAGAATAAAAAAGCTAAAAAGTATTATAATAGATTTACAAAATTCTGTCTTTTGAACTTTTCTTATTTTGATATAATGTCAAGCAAATGTTATGCATTTTGGTTATGGGAAGAAAAAAGGTTTCTCTGAGTTTAATTTTTGTCCATTGTAGTAATACTATAGACCTTTATTATTATTTTAATTTTCAGGAAATTAAGAGTTTTTAATGAAAGAAATTATTATTAATATTACCATAAATGAGATATCTATTTGGAAATTTTCACAAAAGTCGGATGGTGTCCTGCATCCCCTTAAACACTACAAATGGGATTGTGTTGAAAGTTCAACTTGATCTTCTTTTTATATTATTAAATAGCTGTGCAAAGTTTTACTAAATCTGTTTTTTCAAGTAATCTTTTGAAAACTGCCAATTTTTTACATTTTTGTAATTGAACCTAATCAAAAATTACGAATGGGATTGTGATTTAAATAGAACTTTATAGCTATACAAAGTTTAAACAAATTCCCTTGACGTGTTTTCAAGTTATTATCTGGAAACAACCGGAGAACGGACAGACGGACGTATGGATGACCGCTAATATCCAAAATAAAGTTATCACAAGACCCCCCCCCCCCTCCGCTTCGTGTGATAAACCGTGCTTTTTACAATTTGGAGACTTATCATAGAATTATCTCATATTGTGTTAACATTTAAACTGAATATTTTTTTTCAGGTGTGTGCAAAACCTCGTAAACCACTGCCAGGGCCCAAACAATCAACTGCATTAAAAGCCATCGTTTCTAAGTGCATGACAATGGGAAGACTTAACAGATTTAATCTAACTTCAATGAAAACATAGAAAAAGTATAATATGATATCAGGTAGAAATTACACTTCTACTGCATTATAGATATGCTGCGAGAATATACAACAATGTAATGCAGTCTTCAGTGAAATGGAATATTACCATCAAAATTAATCCAAACATCAGCTCTCGAACGTTAAAATGCAAGAGAACGAAATTATGCGATGACAACAGAGACCTCAAAACTGACAAAAAATGTACAGAAAGTTCTATTTATAGATTAAAGAGTAAACGAACTCATCCAGATGAGGACAACAGGTTGTCTTACAACAAACCAAAGTATAGCCACAAATCTGTTCATGGTAATATTTTTAGTGTGAACGGCCATGACAATTTTCAGCAACTGAATGCTGTTAGATTTGAGACAAATAAATGCAAACACAAACATGTGTCAAATGTATGTAGAACTGATAACAGTCCAGACAAGAAATACAATCGTGTGAAATTTATACAAAAAGGGCCTTTCTGCAGCAAACAAAATACGACAAGGACAGACTCTATTTCAATACACACAGACATTAATAGCGGAAATGCCCTCACTGACTGCAAGCCGATCGATGAAGACATAACTTTTGTCAAAACCATCCATCAAGATATGGCCAACAACGGCTGTACAAACTGTTATACAGGTACGTGATGGCCAACAACGGCGGTACAAATGTTATACAGGTACGTGATGGCCAAAAACAGCGGTACAAATTGTTATACAGGTACGTGATGGCCAACAACGGCGGTACAAATGTTATACAGGTACGTGATGGCCAAAAACAGCGGTACAAATTGTTATACAGGTACGTGATGGCCAACAACGGCGGTACAAACTGTTACACAGGTTCGTGATGGCCAAAAACGGCGGTACAAACTGTTATACAGGTACGTGATGGCCAACAACGGCGGTACAAACTGTTATACAGGTACGTGATGGCCAACAACGGCGGTACAAATTGTTATACAGGTACGTGATGGCCAACAACGGCGGTACAAACTGTTATACAGGTACGTGATGGCCAACAACGGCGGTACAAATTGTTATACAGGTACGTGATGGCCAACTACGGCGGTACAAACTGTTATACAGGTACGTGATTGCCAACAACGGCGGTACAAATTGTTATACAGGTACGTGATGGCCAACAACGGCGGTACAAATTGTTATACAGGTACGTGATGGCCAACAACGGCGGTACAAACTGTTATACAGGTACGTGATGGCCAACAACGGCGGTACAAACTGTTATACAGGTACGTGATTGCCAACAACGGCGGTACAAACCGTTATACAGGTACGTGATTGCCAACAACGGCGGTACAAATTGTTATACAGGTACGTGATGGCCAACAACGGCGGTACAAACTGTTATACAGGTACGTGATTGCCAACAACGGCGGTACAAACTGTTATACAGGTACGTGATGGCCAACAACGGCGGTACAAACTGTTACACATGTACGTGATGGCCAACAACGGCGGTACAATTGCTAAACAGGTACGTGTGATGATGGCCAACAACAGCGGTACAAAATTGTTATACAGGTACGTGATGGCCAACAACGGCGGTACAAACTGTTATACAGGTACGTGATGGCCAAAAACAGCGGTACAAATTGTTATACAGGTACGTGATGGCCAACAACGTCGGTACAAACTGTTATACAGGTACGTGATGGCCAACAACGGCGGTACAAGCTGTTATACAGGTACGTGATTGCCAACAATGACGGCACAAACCGTTATACAGGTACGTGATGGCCAATAGGCGGTTCAAACTGTTATACAGGTACGTGATGGCCAATAGGCGGTTCAAACTGTTATACAGGTACGTGATGGCCAACAACGGCTGTACAAACTGTTATACAGGTACGTGATGGCCAACAGCGGTGGTACAAACTGTTATACAGGTACGTGATGGCCAACAGCGGTGGTACAAACTTATACAGGTAGGTGTGCTGATGGGCAACAACGGCGGTACAAACTGTTATACAGGAACATGTGCTGATGTGCTGTTATTATGAAGAAAATCAATTAGACTTTTTCTTGGTTTAAAATAAAAGATTGTTCTTGTAATCAACAATACATGTTTATCTGCTGTTTTTCATACAATTTGAATCTAATGTTTAAATATTTTGACAACACAACTACATCAACATATACGCAGGAAGAAAATATATATTACGTGTTTTATTAAAAAATGCCATGAACTGACCGACTTTGGGTACCGACGCATGTTCAGGATTAATTCAAATGATGAACTTGTAATCTCAGTCATGGTCTATTGTATTGTAGTACTGTGTAACCACCTTCAAGAAACATGAATCTGATTAGAAAATGCAGATTTGTGCTTCTGCAATCAATACGTTCCACTTCGATTGCAAGGGTTAAATCAGCATTTACAAACAGTTTCGTGTAGCAACGAATACTCTGATTGATAGTTCGGTGTTTAGTGGAATCGTGATAATGAATTCCGTTGCTACTTTTAAGGTTTGGATTTAGCAGTGAAATAAAATGGACTGCCAATCGTAATAATGGAATATGATGTGGAACACTGTTGTACAAACAAGTCATCGATATCGAATCATCTTTTACAATGGTAAAGCCAAATCATACACAACATATAGTGCACTTCGATAAGCATGATGTTTAGTTTTCCGTCAGACAATGCCATAATATTAAAATTCCTATATTATGCAATTGTCATGCAAAAAGCCTCTACCACACTCTGTAATATCTGTCTACAGAAACATATGCAAAAAATGTTCATTCAGCTGAAGTTGTATGAAGGGATATATTTAATTACGAAACCAAGATTTACTTGATTAAGCCGTTCGATTAACGCTTCATTTAAGAGATTTTAGCGACAGCATCATGTTCCCTACACTTTATTTTTCTTTTCTCTCAAATGAATAGAGCTGTAAGTTTGTCGTAGAATTTGTGCAGTATCTTGTTTTATCTGACTTGACCAACGACACTACTTTCCTGAGTTTATGTTTAAGATGAATTTATTAAAATGTACAAGGTATGTGTGTAGAGTACTTCAACCGCGATACTTGTCTTTTTAATCCAAAAATCAGTTTCACCTTTAATTGACCACAAAAACTACAAAGGTCGTTAATGCAAGTCTTATTCGTTTGGACAACTCTTTTCAATCTTAGCTTCACAGTCATGTTTTGTGTAAGAAATGTCTGTTCATTGGAATATCTGTCCTTGGTACTTCTTGTTAACTCCAAAAATTGACTTGTTATTGGTCTCTATATAATCTAATACGTTCTTTATTTACACACAGCATACATGGAATTTACAGAAAACAGTGCAGATAATACAAAAGATGACGAAGAAAGAAATCTTGAAGACGAACTGGTACAATTAGCTAAGGAAAATGAAAATTTGAGAAAAATTTATAGTGTCAAATCCAGGAAACAAAATTTAAAACTTAAGATTGCAAAATTAAAAGAAGAAAATCGAAAATTAAAGATTGAAACATATGAATGTACCGGTAAGTACTTTAGAAAATTCAATGTCTGAATTATTAATAGCCGTGTTTAATTTATTTTTAAAGGCACACGCAATAATTTCATCCTTTCTAAAGGGTTAGAAAATCTACAGAAATCGTCCATAATGAAGGAGGTCTTGATAACTGTTTACTGCAGTCACCTCTCTCGGACAAGATTTTTTGGTTTGTCTTTACAGAGAGTATAGAAATTCTCAGGACCTTACAACCACTCAGTCAATGATTAATAGTAAGAGGCCTTCTAAAGTCTCCTCTTCAAATCAATCAGCTTCTAATAAAGGAAAATCTTTGGTAATATAAACCTTATTCTAAATCTGTTACTGATTACCAGTTTCCAGTTTTCCTTCAACTCCAGAATGAGGAAGGTTAACCATTTTTGCATTAGTGGGAAAAGATAATTACAGATGTTTAGATACGGTCAGTAATTCGGGCTGACGGGATAAGATCTTATGTTTCTTGAACTTCCTCCTTTCTCTATCGTTCGCTCTGCACTTTCAAAAGAGGAGATTCTTGAAAATCACAAATCGGTGTTGGCAACCTCTGGTCTAAAAATCAAAGTTAAAGATTGTGATCTCCCCTTCTTGTATTGGATACCAAAACTTCACACAAATCCATACAAACAGCGTTTAATAGCAGGATCGTCTAAGTGTACCACCAAAACATAATCGAAATTCCTGACCACTATTTTAACAACAATAAAAACGGGACTTAAAAAATACAGTGACACTTTATACTCCAGGAGTGGCAATATAATAATAAAATGTGGATATTAAAAAACTCAAAAGACCTGGTAAACATCTTGAGGTCTTGATATCTTGCACAACGTAACAGCATTAAAACATTTGATCTTTCGACACACGGCCATACCTCATGCAGCTTAAAACCAGACTTAAAGATCTTATTAAATGCTTTTTCAAGAAAAAAGGGAAAAGACGATACATGTATAAATACCTGGTAGCTAGCCATGACAGAAATTACTTCGTCGTCATTTACTCTAAATCTAATACTAAATATACTGAAGAACAAAACTGTCAAATGCTCGATTTTCTTATCGACATCATATTCGTCATGTTTGGAGGACATGTTTTTCAACAGACTGTTGGTATTCCAATAGGTACTAATTGTGCTCCTCTCCTCGTTGATATTGTTTTTGTACTGTCATGAGGCGGAGTTCCTAGAAGGCATGCTGAAGAAAAAAGAAACGACACCTGCCCAGACCTATAATTTCACATTCCGCTATATTGATGATGTTTTGTTCTTCAACAATGCTAAATTTGGTGACTATTTGCATTCAATTGAACCTAGCGAGCTTGAAATTAAAGATACCACCCATACACTAAGGTCAGTTTAGCCTTTTACTTAGACCTACTTCTAGAAACAGACTCAGGAAAACTACAAACTAGACTCTACGACAAACGTGATAAATTCAATTTTCCAATTGTCAACTTCACGTTCATCGACAGCAAACATTCTAGCAGCTCCAGCGTATGGTGTGTATATTTCACAACTTATTCTAGATCCTGCGGTCGGTATTCCCATTTTCTAGACCGATCACTGCTGTTGACTGCTAAACTATTCAAACAAGGTTTTGTTGTACCTAGGTTGATGTTATCTCTCCAGTTCTATGGTCGACACCATGATTTAATTTATCGTTATGGAAAATCCATCTCTCCAATGCGCTCGGACATTTTCGCTGAGCCATAGTTGGTGTTTCGTATTCCTGGATTTCACTTTTTCCAGTGCATGACAATAAGTAACTCGACGGTTGTCTAATTAGAGGCAGGCACTGCTTACTCGTCCGGAGCACCCGTGGTTTTTATTGGGTTCGGGCTACTCTCTTTCTGTTTTTTGTGTTTTTGGTTTTTGTATTCCTTTGTGTATGTTTGTCTAAATCCGGATTTGTAACTGTCTCTTAACTTTTGGCTCTTGTTGTTTGGTCGGTTTTCTTGCTATATTTCTTTCGACAAGGAAAATTCTTTCTTCTGTCAGTAGAAGATTAAACTATTACCGAACGAGTAATAGAAATTTCTTCTATTCGGGTGACTCCATATTTGTATTCTCGCCTTTTTTCGTTCACATGAAAACAGACCGAGTGATACCTGTAATCGATTTTTCTGTTCTAATCTCTTACCTTTCTTTTACCTTTTTCAAATTAGAGACAAACAGATCAATCAAGTTCTGTATTCTACCAGGCATGTGGACTACCAGACTATACCCCTCAGATATGTATTTCTACTCTACCAGGCATGTGGACTACCAAGCTGTATCTGAGGCAGTTGTAGCTCATCTGCACACTATGTATTCAGATTCACTATTATTTGGACGATTCTCTACTGAAGAAGGTAACCTATTATTCGTTTCAGCTTTTTATATATTTTGTTAATCTATGTTTTCCTTTTTCTTGGACGAAGTCCCAGATACTTCCTTCTTAGAGTTTCCTGTTATCGTGAGAACATTACAGAATATAGGCTTGGGTCTGAACTTGACTCCCTTGTGAGAACATCACAGAATATGATTGAGTCTTATCTTGACTTCCTTGTAAGAACATCACAGAATAGACTTGGGTCTGATCTTAACTCCGGTAGAAAAGGTGTTTCATTGTAACAGAGACACACAACTGCTCGTCCGTACCGCATGACAGTTCTTGGATTTCTGAATTCTCTAGCCGATGTGTTTTTTCTTTAGTTCTATCATCAGAAGCATTGGAGAACGAAATTGCAAATGGCAAAGTTACACTTCATATTTTTAGTGGTAATTAATGGCGTGGATTGGTGGACTCGAGGAAAATGTTTCAAGGAATGTGGCATTTACACAGATATCTCCTTCTCTTATCCTATACTAAGACGGCTCTCACCTAGGATGGGGATTCTATCTAGAAAGGAAATTAATTTTGGGACTGTGGCCTCTTTCTTACCACCAAGAACACATAGACTTACTCGAGATTAGAGCTTTGCTGTTTGCATTTTAGTTTCGACGCTAATAGTACTTGCAGCGGACAATACCACAGTAGTGGCTTTTCGGAGAAATCCAAGGAATTCACTGTAATGCATTTTTCCTCATATACAATGAAATTCGAGTCCTTTGTCGTCAGCATTATATTCCTCAAATAGTCGAGCATCCAGAGACATTCATCGTAATAGTTGATTTCTTTTCTCGATTCTATATACCAATATCAATCGTTTTACATTTGGATCCTCCTCACCTCTTTGAAACCAGGCTGAATTCCAAAATGGAAACTATGATCTCTCTGGTTTTTGCAGTGGACGCTATGTCTCTCTCATGGAAAGGAGTGAATTGCTTTCGCGTTCCGTAGGTTCCATTTTATACTTCTTGTTCTATCTAAATAATGGCTGCAGGATTATTAATATTGCACCAGCTTGACCTGAACAAGGGTGTTTCACAGATTTACTGCAGCTGTCATGCGACTTCTGAGAAAAATCTGCTGTCAGTTCATGGGAAAAGTGGTACATCCCACCCTAGAGTCTATTCACCTTCAAAATGGGTTACTATCAGGAAGTATCACCGACACCATGATTTTTCTGAAAGAGCCGCCTCACTCATCTCGAAATTTGTTAAATAGTCTACATGCATCGCTTATGATTTCAAGGAGAAGGAAAACTAATCTTGTTCAAAAGCTAGTTGACTTCCTAGATTTCCGTTTTATGGTTAAAAAAATGGTGCCTTGGAATATTAAAGGTTACAGATCGGCTTTAGGTAGAACTATTTCGCTTCTTGATGTGTCAGAATTTGGTGATATGTTCAGTGAGGAGCTTTAGCCGACTGACCTAAACAAAAGAGGTTGCTTAATGTTTGATTTAGGCTTGGTCCTGGCATATTCTGCTCCTTTAAAGCCAGTAGAACTATTTTTTTCGCTTAAAAGTGTTGTATTCGTCTGGCTTTAGCCTCGGATAGAAACGCAAGTAAAAATTCATTCTTTGTCACCGATTCTTGTCTACAATTCTCCAGAAGTGTCGTCTGTTTCTCTTTTAACAGTTGATTGATCCTATATTAAGTAAGTATCCGATTCCTAATAAAGGGGCAAAACCAATAAGGTATATGATATATGACATCTAGCTGGGGATATCTCAGTTGTTGGTTTCTTCCTACTGTATGGGGTATATATAATTTATAGTGTTCAGTATTTATTAAATAAAAGTAAATGTTTAATGGCGAGTGTTATCAATACGTCAGTACTAATCAGATTAAGGAATTTTCTCAGACGCTGGTTTAGAGAACTGTTTATTTAAAGATACATAATGTTAACTTGTACTATTTTATAGACGAGGAAATAACCCTGGGTTATGACAGAACAGACTTTGAAGCGAAAAAAGCTTTCGTTGAAGAACATTATCACTTAATTCCACCATGTGACAGGACATATTTTGACGTCATGATTCTGTACAATTCCGATGTCGATAACAACGCGGCGGAACAATTTCGCTTACACCTAGAGAATGATTTTAAATATATAATAAAAGTTGTTCTATATGATGGCCCCGAAGTAGAAACATTATATGCACTAAAGTTCACGAGTCTAGAAGAATGTTTTAACCGAAGTACATTGAAATTTATTTTCTTAACAGATAGCTTTATTAAAAACGATTGGACTCGATTGTGCAGCGAAGCCTGTTTGGATAAAGCCTTGTACGGCAAGAAACACGAATGGAGTATTGTACCGATATATACTCATCCGAACATCAAAGCACCTTTCGGCTTGAACTCCATTACTGGTTTTCTGTATTATAATAAAACTCATCCATCGTATGTAAAAAGTATGGACAAAAAACTGGAACAATGTGTTGCTAAACGTATATCGAGGGAAAAAGACTTAATACTTAAATATTATGCCATGATACATTGTATCATAAGGTGTCCAGACAAGACCATTAGTAGTGTACCGATTGATTGATTGATTGATTGATTGATTGATTGATTGATTGATTGATTGATTGACTGATAAGTTGATTGATTGATTGATTGATTGATTGATTGATTGATTTATTGATTGATGTTTAACGTCCAGCATTCAATATTTCAGCTATATTCAGGACGTTGTATCGAGGGAAAAATACTTAAATATTAATACATATTGTATCATAAGGTGTCCAGACCTGAATATAGGTGAAATACTGCTCGCTGGACGTAAAGCAGACATCAATCAATCCAGAGAAGACCATTACTAGTATATTTGCGGTCTTACTACGTTTTATGTGATTCTTTTACAATTGAAATAAGGTGTTAATTTGTTCATATTTGCTCTTGGCATGATGATAAGTGATTTATTTATTTGTAATTAATAAGATCAACAGATAATTTATTACGATATCTGTACATGTAGATACATAGATCACATGCAGTATTGGTAGATATATATACTTGACTTCCATAAAACATATATATTTGTAGATGGGATAATGTTTTTATTCTAATATTGGCATATATATGTTTTATATTGTATTTATTACAGTAGCGCAGGGACAGTCTATACTAACTTGTATAGACTTCCCCGAGTAGCGTGTAGGATTGTATGAAACAAATTGTAGTAAAAATGCACATTAGTAGAATGTGATGTCAAGGATGGAAATCATTTAAAAACATGTTTGTCTTTAATGATGCATCATCCCCATGTTGTATTTTGGTAAGTATTAATATGGTTGACTTCTTGTTATAGGTAATTGGAGCACAGACAGCTTGTTCTTTTCATTTTTTTTTTAATTTAAAGTTTATATTTATATTTTAACTGATATCTTGGGAGAATTATTTAATTTATTGTTGGTGGGTTGTCATGTTATAATACAGAAAGTCTGGTCGTGGATCGCACTAGGTGGAGAATTTTGAGATTGCCATGTTCCTTAAAGACTCCTTTCTTATTTTCGTAGATTCAAAAATAATATACTCATTTAAAAGTATCCGTCCTAACTCAATTCTGCATACGTTTCAGAGGCAGTTACAATTTTAACCTTTCCGTTTTTGTACATTTGTATGAGTGGCCGTTCAGGTCATAATTGCGTTATTTCTATCGCGTTACTTTTAACAAGTACCCCGATACTTTCAACTTCTATCGCGTTACTTCTTCAATAGAACGAATAATCGAAACCTCACGGGTTTTTTTTGGGGGGGGAGGGGGGGGGGGGCGAGGGTACGAATTTAGTCCCATTAAATGTAGCAGAGCGGGAGTGAATCAATCCTGGCACTTTTGATGTCAAAAGAAGTTGCTTATATAATCCGCAGTGGCCAATCTTTCAATCTTTCAATCTTTCAACAGTGTCACCATTTTTTTTATCAGTTTCGTGTTTAAGATCGATCATTATTGATACGTGATGATAGTTATTGAAGTTTTTAATAACCCGCTGTGCGTTGTGTATTAATTGGCATTCGTGTCTCTGTTTCATTACGTTTACTACACGAAAAACATTGAGAAATCCAAAACTGTGGAAAGTATAAGTAAATAACTGGATTCTTACTACGGATTGATTGTTACAGTATGCACATTAGCACGATTATGCTAAAATTAGGTCACATTAACCATATACGGAAAAATGATCAACATAGCATTTTCCACGTGCATTTTCAAAGATCTTCAAAGACGAAAAAGGAAATTTCTTCAATAAAGATAGTTTCCCGTTATTTTCGCAATGTCTGAAGCTTTAATTGCGTAAAGAAGATGAATATTATGTTCGAATTTCGTATAAATAGACTGAAGGTAGAATATTTTATTTGCTACATTACGAGCAATAGGACTAAATTCTGCCGCTAATCCGACAAATCATAGAATTACTGACTTCGGATTATAAAGGCAGTAAAATTCGGTCTACTTCTTCAAAGTATCGCGATACTTCTTATAAGTAACGCGTTACTTTTGTTTTTCATTTGTAACACGATACTTTTCAAAAGTAACGCGATAAAAGTTGAAAGTATCGCGATACTTTTTAATTTCATCTCTTGAGAAAGAACCAATCAGAAAAAGCCTTACAGATATAATATGCGATTGTCGTCAAATCTAGCGATATATATTTTGGGTATCACTAATGACTATGTGATTGTCCAGGCAGTGTCCTGCGTAAATATTTACATTATTATTTCACATTTAGTCTAGGTATACTACTTTGTTTCGACGTTGAACTTTGAAAACAATTAAAATAAAAAATTATATATAGTTTTTTCTAAACATTTTATTCAACAAAAGGATGAAATCTCGTTCGGTCAACAATCATTGGTCGATTCTTTCTCAAGAGATGAAATCAAAAAGTATCGCGATACTGTCAACTTTTATCACGTTACTTTTGAAAAGTATCCCGTTACAAATAAAAAACAAAAGTATCGCGATACTTTGAAGAAGTAACACGATAGAAGTTGAAAGTATCGCTAATAATTTTGGAATGGGCACTGAAACACTGATAATGTTGTATAAATCTCTGCTCGAGTCCATACTTGACTACGAATGCCAGGTTTTCAACTCAAACTCACTTAAACTAGAAAAATACAGTATAAGGGTCTCCGAATAGCTTTAGGCGCTTTAACGTCTACGTCAGTGGACAATCTATTAGTTGAAGCAAGGGAAAAACCGCTGAAACTTAGGCGCGACGAATTTTCATTAAAATGTTACGCTAGATGCTCGCAAAATCCAAAAAAATCCAGCAAAAGAAACTCTAGAGGATTGTGTCGAATATAGATCAAAATCACAAAAATGGAAAAAATGACATAGTCCCTTTTTGCTAAAGAGTAAGGAAAGAATTAAAACTAAATAAATTAGATACAATTCAAATAGTAAAACACAATCCTCCTACTCTTCCACCATGGATTATAAAAACCACAAATACATAATGTGAATTAAAAAATAAAATAGATAAAAGAGATGACCCTTATGTAATAAAAACAATAACCCTAGAATACATTGATTGTAAATAAAAAACCTTCGAAACAATTTATACCGATGACTCAAAGGACCCAATCACAGGTAAAACCGCTTGCGCCTTTACCGTACCAAAAGCAAAATATGTATTGCATGAACGCACAACCGATAATATCTCTGTATACATCACCGAAATGATAGAAATTCTGACTATCCATATCAAAAGGTAGTAGAACAGATTCACAAAGTGCCATCCAATCCATCGATAATAACCAATCGAGTAGACCGGATGTTTTGGAGGCTATTCAAATGGTAGCATTTAAAATAAGAAATAAACCAATCGAATTAATAATAGAATGGATGCCAGCCCACGTAGGTATCTTAGGAAATGAACTATCAGATAAAATTGCAAAGCAGTTTTAAAACAAGAAAACATAACTATAAAAATAGCCTATAGTACATCGAAATTCTACGCGATCGTCAAAAATATATTTAAAAAGATACGGCAAGATCATCCTCACAAGTCAGGGTTTCCGTGTCCACATGTGTCCACGAATTTCTTGGACACAGTAACCCTGACTTGTGAGGATGCGGTAAGATATTTGGGACACACATCGAAATTCATTGTACTACCGGCTTAATCAAAGCCATTTTCTATTTAAGAAATCGAAACCATGCAAAAACTTTAACTAGGCTCAGGCTTAGCACCACCCTTCTACCGGGCCAAATGTGGCAACACATCAAAAATACATCCCCGCTCTGCAGTGTATGCAACACCAAAGAAGACATCGAACATGTCATTCTGCTCTGTGTAGTCCATAACAACGCAAAAATAAAACTTAAAGCAGCGCTTACTAAATTTAACATAAATACCATCGATATCAAGATCTTGTGTAACCCTCCTAAAGAATTTAAAAACAAAATAAATAAAGAACTCGTCGATTTTATTACGGAAATTGACTATCACAAATGTATAAGTATAAGTATTTATTCCAGTCAAGGGGCCCTCGATGGGACAAAATGACAATACAATTACAGATAATAATTATTCATACAACACACATATAACCAAACAAAAATATCACAATAAATAGATTAGATATTACAAGTTCCATGACTTGGGTTTTATCCAGAGCAGCCCTCACCAGACATCTATGCATAGGGATTTAAATTTAAAGGATTATTTTGTTAAAATATATTTTAGAGTATGGTTATATACCAACAGACCTGCCCGTGACTGATGCACAAAGCTAATTAATCTGTTAAATATCAATTTTGTGCAGAAGTCACCAGGGGACGTTGCCTATCAATGTTGAGGTATATCCACTATGACATAGGTTTATCACATGCTAACTAACTTGGGGAGTTTTTTACGTCCTACACCGACAACTTAATGCCCTTGGTCGGACGGAATCACATGCTTGCTCTGTATCTAGTTATATAATAAGTACATGTACAGATACGATATAAGAAAAGAAATCTACACTATATCTCATCTACTTTTGATCAGAAATAAACCGAACTACTTATATAATTTTGTTTAATTCACCTCTGTGTGTGGTTATCTACCAACAAAATTGCCTGTGTCAAATGCATAAAGCCAAAATAGACATCAATTTTATGCAGAAGACACCAGGGGACGTTGCCTACAAGGATTGTGGTAAATCCATAATTATCAAACATTTATATATAACTATATATATATATGAATGATTTAAAAGAGAAAGAAAAGCAGTAAATATATAATTAAGGTTAGAAATTCTTTACAGTAGTATGAAGCAATTGCATGTATCTGGTGAGGGCTGTCTCTTTTTCGTTTCTTTTAAACAACACTACCTAAGTGTCTTCTACGACGGTCGCGCCCAATACCATCTAAGAAATAAAAGTAAAATCCTCGGAGTAAGCCAAGAGCTTCGTCTCGGGCGGGCCGAAGGACATAGGAAATTCCAAAATAACCAATCCCTTTAACTTATTCAAAGAGCTTCGTCTCGGGCGGCTACTGGGGGACATAGGAAATGCATAAATACCCAATCCCTATAACATGTAACAAACTTACTCCTCAGTAAGGTAAGCCTTCGTCTCGGGCACCTTATGAGAAACAATAACGCAATAATAAATATTTTAAAAAAAATTATTAAACCGAAGTAGGGTATCGTCTCGGGTGGTTGCCTACTTCGGAATACAAATAAAAGTCAAAACCCTCAGTAGAGTAAGCCAAGAGCTTCGCCTAGGGCACCTACTGACGACAATAAAAAAATAATATAAAGTAGGTTATGCCAAGAGCTACGTCTCGGGTGGATACCTACTTCTGAACAATAATCCCTGCAATCTTGTATATATTAAAAAAATTATAATAATTAAATAAAGAAAAAAAAGAATAAAATTCTTTAATAGATTTCTTTAACATTTAAAAAAAAACACAAGAACATGTTTATCATGCTTATCTTATAATTTACAAAAATATTGTACATAAACACACCAAGTGAAAACTAACAACAAATATAATTATATAAATTCACATTGAAATGTATATAACTGACTTATTTTATTATTTTCGTATTCAAATTAATAATTTAAGGTCATAGTAATGTATATATACATGTTAATAATTTTGCTTCCGTCTGTCAAATGAGATGTTAAACTGGTGCCTCGCACTAGAGAGGTGGGAAATATTCTGCATGTCCCAAATATGGTATATAGATACGTCACTTTTCTGTTAGCCAATCAGCGCTTTTGATATATATTGTGTTAGTTGTGAATGAAATTAAGATGGCGGACGGACACAGACTCGACAGCCTGGACAGTGTGAGCAAATGCTAAGCCTTAGCACTTATTATGTTAATATATGAATAAAAGACTTGTGGTGGGTTTAGTTTTACACATGCATTTTTTATTCGTACATAATCTCAGGTTTTCTGTTACAATACAAAGCTTTTGCATGGCTCAATAATTGAGGTACACTCGTATTTCGGCATGAAAAATGAACATATATCGTCTTACAGCCGATAAATTAATTGAAACACCTCTTTATTATTATAAAGGAATTATTTGTTGATAGAAAAGGTTTTTGTTTAGGAAATTGTTAGTTTGTTTGCCAGTGATACATGTATTTGGTGACTCGATCCGACAGCCTTACATTGGGGTAACAGGACGACTCATCGCCCCTACCAACTCATCGCCAATCGAGGTTGGTCGACTCATCGCCGATTTTAAAAAACCGCTGGTCGACTCATCGCCTGTATATTTTTTCTGTGATGAATTGATAGTTTAGAACTGTCTGTAGATTTTATCATTTTTATTAAAAATTTTTTCAGATTTAAAACTCAAGTTGGAACAATACTGCATCTAGTCGAGCTCCAATCAAGTTCATGAAAAAACAATAATAAATAAATGTATTGTATTTTATTTATTGTATTTTAATGTAATGTATTTGTATTTATTATATTTTATTATAATTAATTTCATTAGAGTTAACAAAAGTTTATACATATACATTTGTTGAAATACAGTATCACATATAGCATATATAGCATATATAAATTAAAGTTATTGTTAGTTAGTCTTTGTTTTCTGTTCTGTCCTATTCCTGAACCACAGGATCATTCAGCTTGGCACATTTCCGTAACAGCTGTGCACCAGACAAACGGCCAGTATTCAGGTCCTCCCATGCTGTAATGATATCATGCTGTCTCTGGCGATGTTGGCTTCGTTGGTACCTAAGGACAGCACCTCCACTCAAGAACCTAATCTGCATGGGGATAGCCTTGGCTTCATCGTGCAGCAAAGAGATCAGCTGGTAGAGATTCAGGTTGGCCTTCCCTGTCTGGTTGAGTCGGTTGTGCCAGCCTTCCACATCATTGTTGGTGCGCACGGGTCTCATGAAGACACTCCACGACTCCACCGGGAAAACTGTGTTGTCCATCCACTGACGTTCAATGTAGTCCACCAACTCTCGAATCTTTCCCTCTGCAGGGCACAGCTGAACTAAGTCCTCGAACTGAGCTCTGATATGGGCAGCAGGCAGGTAGGCTAGCGCCATGAGGGTCTTACAAAACTTGTACGTCGTTTCTTTCTTGTAGAAAGCGTTCTGCAGCCCAACTTCTTGTAGCTTTCTCCAAACAGCCTGGGTGAAATGGAAATTGCAGCCCTTCATTGTAACTTCTGGGAGGGTTCGTGTAACCGCTTGCCAAATAGCTGCCTCGAAGTCAGCGGTGATGGTCTTGGCCTTGGGTGGAGCCGGCAGCTGTTCTAGAAGCACCTTCAAAACAGCTTCATAATCTCGTCGTGATTTCCCCGACATCACCACAAATGCTAGAGGGACTTGCTTTAGTTGGTCTTCAACCTTGATGAATGCGTGGAAACTATATTTATTTTTTATTTTATATTTTATTTTATATTTTATATTATAATAAAACGAAACTCGACATCCACGGATCCCCTTAGCTTCCAAAAATTAATGCTGCCATTTCATTCATTTTAATTGTATATTTCTACATAAAATTATGACATATAATTGCCTTGATCTTGGCATTTAGCTAAATGTCCATTTGACAGTTTTTAATTTGTTATTGCTAAATTTAAGGTAATATGCCTGCATCAATCCCAAAAAGATGTTTTTCTATGGCAAACCTCCAATAATATTCTGATAAAAATGTTTAATATCCAATGCACAATGGCAATATGTGACCAAGATTCTGTATAAGTTTCAACAAATTCCATTCAGTGGTGTAGGAGGAATTGTAAATAAAAGATGGGTATCCCATTATGTCCATTACAAACTCCATGTTTTTCTATGGGAAACCCCAAATATCATTCCGATCAAAATGTTAAATATCTCCTGCACAATGGCACTATGTGACATGGATTCTGTGTAAGTTTCAACAAATTCCATTCAGTGGTGTAGGAATGAGTTGCACATAAGAGATGGGTATCCCTTATGTCCATGACAAAGTCCATGTTTTTCTATGGGAAACCCCAAATATCATTCCAATCGAAATGTTATATATCTAGTGCACAGTGGCAATATGTGACAACATTCTGTGTAAGTTTCATCAAATTACATTTAGTGGTGTAGGAGGAGTCGCACATAAGAAATGGGTATCCCCTTTTGTCAATGACAGTCCATGTTGTTCTATGGGAAACCCCAAATATCATTCCGATCAAAATAATAAATATCTCCTGCACAATGGCACTATGTGACAAGGATTCTGTGTAAGTTTCAACAAATTCCATTCAGTGGTGTAGGAGGAGTTGCACATAAGACATGAGGACCCCCTTAGGTCAATGACAATGTCCATGTTTTTCTATGGGAAACCCCAAATATCGATCCGATCAAAATGTTTAATATCTCCTGCACAATGGCACTATGTGACAAGGATGCTGTGTAAGTTTCTTTAAATTCCATTCAGTGGTGTAGGAGGAGTTGCACATAAGAGATAGGGACCCCTTAGGTCAATGACAAAGTCCATGTTTTTCTATGGGAAACCCCAAATATCATTCCGATCAAAATGTTAAATATCTCCTGCACAATGGCACTATGAGACAAAGATTCTGTGTAAGTTTCATCAAATTCCTTTCAGTGGTGTAGGAGGAGTTGCAAATAATAGAAAGTGTAACGGACGGACGGACGGACGGAAGGACGGACGGACGGACACCATGAACACTATATACCCCCCGCTTTTCAAGCGGGGGGTATAATAACCATGTTTACTTGGTTTGGCTAAATACAGCAAGATGATTGCATTTTGTATTTATAAGCAAGTAAATAAATTTATCACTTGTTTTCACTTTATACCATGCATTGAAAAAACTTCTAAAAACACAAGCAGAGTTGATTCCTATGTTTCAATGTGAACAGGGGGGTGGTGTGTCTGTATGTGTGTGTGGTGGTGGTGGTTTTTTTTTGGGGGGGGGGGGGGTTGGGACGGGATATTGGCTTGTTTGTCAGAATTAAAATGTCTTTCATTTTATTTGTTTGAGATTAATCCAATTAACAATAGCATCATGGATATTTGTATGTGTTGTGACCACCAATCATTAATTGGACAAGTGGAAACACATTTTGTGAAATCTAGTAATCAAAGTTAAAGGGCCAAATCTGGAATGAACATTTCATATGTCAAGTCATTCATGCAAAATAATCAACACACAATAATTGGACTAATTAATGCATTCCAATACTTATGTGACTTCAAAATAACTAAAAAAACCATGCATTTAATGTTAGTTAAACATTTCGTTCCATCATTGCAACAAACCTATAAACCTGTACTGTATTTCTGCTGTAAGACTAAAGGAAAATACAAACAATTAAAATTTATATCTGTATGATGAGATCTATACTCAATCATTAAAATAGACGTCATGAATGTTTACTGAATCCTGATGGAGGCCATAGTTATTACCAAGCAATAACATTTTTTAACAATTAAAATAAAAAAATTTTAACTTTTGCTCGACTGGCCAAGTTATATTGTTATAATCGTACCTTTTTTGTAGGTATATTGGCCTTCCGAATAGCTTTTCTTCTGACTGGTGGAGTTGGCAGTGACTTCATTTGATTATTGTACCTAGATGTCTGAAAAAAGTACATTATGTAATCTGGCTCAATTTTGATGTTATTTCACAGTTATCTCCCTTGTCCTGCTTTTTTCGTGTGCTGTGTTTCTTAATATGCCGTTTTCAAGATAGGTAGTTAGATTTATTTTATCATGTGATTTATTGTATCACTTGATTTTATTTAGGGCACTTTCCTCTACATCGTGCGAACAGCATAAAACTTGACTACCTTTCCATAAATTTAATTTTAGTGTTGGCTTTGCACCCCTGGCACAACAAAACACATGTTTCGTTTTGCATCGTCTTTCTTACGCTGCCTCATTCATAACAAATGTTGCCATTTTAAACTAAAAGTGCTCTAAATTTTTTATAATGTCACCTGATCAGCATTACTAGTTCCACCTCCTTTAACGAGAGCAATTATGTCTTGAAAACAATGTATAGTCTGTACAGTATTTTTAGCACCTGAGTAGCTAAAAGACCGGAAAAGATAAAAACACTACAGAACACAAAATTTAATCATGTCTTAAAGGTACCACAAATTTAAACAAATCATATGAAAAAACTGGAAACATTTATCATTCAACTAATTTAAAATACTTACAACAGTCGATACGGACTCCCCTGTTCTACACCTAAAGAAGATGTTAGTTAAATCATAAAATTTTCATTTATTGTTTTGGGCATTAAGTTGAAAAAGGTTGTTTTGTACCAACAACTCACAGAAGAAAAAAGGTACCTTTTTACATGACATTTTCAATGTTTGTATCACAGGACAGAACTTCACAACCTCTGCATATGACATCTCTTGCACTGGTGGTTCAACAAGGTCCAGAATCATGGTCAAAGTGGTCTTCAGTCTGAGCTTAGATAGTCTTCTGTAGGAGTAACCTGCAATTAAATGCTTCTCGACTTTTTTACTTTTTAGTGCAATACTATTATTAAATTAATACGTTTTGTTAGGTAACGAAATTCAATATAATATACGAAAGGAAGCTATGAAAAATTATAACAAAAAACCTAATATTTACAATCAAATGTATCCCTCTACCCTAACAGTAATTAATAAAAGAAAAACAAACAAATACAAAACACACTATACACAATACTATATACACTGTAATTGAGTGTAAAGTAAACAAACCAATATGATTAAAATAAATTTGCTTCAGAACGATAATTTCCAATACACACAAAATATATACACAATGTGGATGCAAGTTCTATATAAAACAAGTAATTATATGTAAACTGCTATTTCTAAATAAGATTAATAGCGTTAATTATTTTATATCGCTTTCTCCTTCGCAAGATGGATGCTGATGTAAGCTGATACGGATGTTGTGATTTATAACGAGCACGATGGGATACATAGACGACCAATGGAAACCGCCGTCGCATCCTTAACTTATTTAAATATTATTATGGTCATGTGCAGAGAAATTCCCATCGCACCTCTGCTCGTGTACAGTATTCCATCAGCTGGCTCGTTAAACTCCCATTGGCAGCAATTGATAAGAGTAGGCGCACGCGTCGCTGCCATGTAGATTCTGCCATGGCACGTTCGTATGTGCTGCTGACGTCTTGGTTCTCTAACATGCGGCGGCTTGATAAATCTATTTCCACTAAGACTTTTTGGTTGCGGCATCTCTGAATACTTACGTGCCGGCCTCGGTATAAAAATAAAGTTTATTTAAAATTTATTATTTATTTTTCTTTCTTTTTAATCAATTATTTTTAATTAATTTCAATTATTTATATATTTGCTATATTTTTTCATTTCAATTTATAGTATTTATGGCCTCTAAATTTTTAATTTTTTTTTTAATCTCCCAAAATACACATAAATAGGTAAATTAAAAAAAAATATAATAAAAGACATAAGGTAACAAGTCCGTGCGAGACCGTTTTACGATAATTAAGGACGTTAAAAACCCCCGTAAGTAAGGAAGTTTTCATTTACTCCTCAACCGCCCATGGAACATCTGCTGCTTAAATGTCCATCTATTATAATGTAGAGCTTCAATGAAAACAAATTGAACTAGTTCTCAACAAGATGAAACCTATTAATAGGCCATAATGTTGACAATATGGCTTTCACATTTGGTATCCATAAATATATTGTGTAATATTTCATAAGAAAAGCAATATAACCAATCCGCCAATATTAACCCTATCTGATTACGTGAAAAAAGATTTTATGTATTTTGTTGATTAAATGAATTTAAACAGGATTATATCATAAATCTCATGTAAGATAAGTGACTTCGTTCGCCACAATTTTGTTTCATATTAATAATCGCTAATTGAAGTAGAGCGTAAGAACTTAAGTCTTAAGGTGTAACCATCTCAACATATTTCGCCCAGATGTTATCATGGGATTTAATTCCTTTTGATTAATTGTTTCATACTAATTTTTACCCAAATTAATTGTTTGATATATTCGAAATCGCAAGAAAATTGTTCGATATTACTTTCAGAAAAAAAACAACAAATAACATCTGCTCTGTTTTTACTTTTTGCTGCTAATCTCTTAATTAGCCATCCATGGTGCCATAAACAAATTACTGGGGCGATGCGCAAATTTTTTTATGGGTCTTAAATAAAATGATTTGTGACCCGGTTTTCTGCATGCACATCCTGTCAACGACATTGGTTAATTGGATTAAACCTGCCACATGTCTATGTTAATTGCATTTTCTGATTAATTACACCAGGTGTCATAATCTTATAATTGGCTGTTCCCTCGAGGTCAATTTATAACAATACATTTACGATGTCTAAACTATACATAAATTCTTATTGTTAACAAAGATCAATAAATTTAATTATTTTAATTTTTCGTGATGGTAATCTGTAGACAATTTGATTTATCACAGATTAAAAATTTATCTTCGCGGGATATTAGCGACAACTGTCACTCGGCTTCTGGCAGATATATCTTTATATCAGTTGCCGGAAATTATATAACCCCGATTAGCTTCTTGACCAAGGAGCATTTTAACAAAGAAACTGTGAAAATGAGGACGTTACGACGAGGAAGTCGAGTATTCAATGACAAAAGAACAGCACTTCTTACTGCAGAAAAAAGATTTAGGAGATCTTGTGAACAAATTATATTGTTGAATCAGAAACTTGGAAATTTACAAAATCGGTATGACAAGGCGAAGAAGACGAATTTTCGATCTTTCAGGTATAATTTACGACTAAGACTAGCTGTTGTTGAAGGTTTAAGAAATGTATATTATGACTATGCACATGAAAAAGCAAAACAAGTGGCTCAATTGAGACAGGAACTTTTTGGTGAAATTGTGGAAATTGTCGCAGATGTGGACACTGACGATGCAGAAGAAATGGAATTTGCACCAGAATGACAATAGAAGCACATCTCACGTGAAGCTGACAGGATAGTAGTTACAACAACTGCTGTCCAAAAACAAAGGTCCTTCTCAGGACCACACATATTATCTCAAAAAGATAGCTATTTTGGTTGTTAACATATTTGGTAATGCTGTTAATTTGTATGCTGTTAGCTGCTTACCCCTTTCCTAACCGGTATAGCTGATTATAATATAATAAGGTTTTTTTTACTATTACCGTTCTGTTCTGCTACTTTTCGTTTTTACCAGGGAAACATATTTATGTTTATAGTCAGGAGCGAGCTACCCGGCGGCACGGCAGCACGAGATCTATACGTTAAGGAGAAATGTTAGCTGGTATCAAAAAGATCGCCAATTAACTTCAGCAATTTTAAACATGACCGTACACATGTATATGTTAATTATTAGTGCAGGTTCCTACGTACGATATTGTTCGTGTCTAATCCTCTCTTTCTCGTTAAATTTCTGAAACTGCCCGAATGCAGAAAAAAGATAAAGTTATATTTTGAACCGAATTTAGATGCATATGCTCAGATCACTACTCTTATGCAGAAAGCTCTAAATATTTCTAAACTGACTGGTGTTTTTTCTCTATCTTTCAAGCCGTCTTGCTATGATATTAGTAATTTGTATACAGAACGCTTACAGTGAGGAGAAGCAAGATTTGTTGCAAAATCATGGGACTGACAAATTTTCGTTGTGGTCATTGTAAGTTTACAGTTCTGAAATAAAACAATCCTGTAGGGTTTTAAAGTGTAGAGTAGAACTAAGCTCAATAAGGGTAGAGTAGAACCAAGCTCAATAAGGGTAGAGTAGAACCAAGCTCAATAAGGGTAGAGTAGAACCAAGCTCAATAAGGGTAGAGTAGAATCAAGCTCAATAAGGGTAGAGTAGACCAAGCTCAATACGGGTAGAGTAGAACCAAGCTCAATAAGGGTAGAGTAGAACCAAGCTCAATAAGGAAAACTGAACTAAGGCAAATTTACGGTGAAAGTGTCTGTGATTTTTTTATCGAAGTAAGGAAAAATAATACCTTACCATCTTAAAAAGGGTCAATCTCTAAATAAAAAAAAAATAAAACGAAATCGACGGACATGTAACAGTAGGACGCAGGACAGCAATCAATCAAAAAAAAAACCAACAACAACAACACACATACATACAAAGCACGATCTCTCAAATAATGAGAGTGTACTCACTCCGGTGATGCTGCTGGTTTCATCACATCAATCGTATAACTGGCATTCAATCCATTGTAAGTCGATTCCGGAAAAGGGAATATCACAAAAACTAGATAACAAACTAGATAACAAATCATGAGTACCTGTACATTTTTTGTTACTACAGATGAGATCTGCTAACAATGTTCGAAGTACACAGCCGTAGCAAACGTACAACTTTAAATTGCTGGTATGGAAACCCGCACCGTTTTTTGTAAATAGAAACAAAAAATGATAGAATTCAATTAAATATACTCTTTAATTTGTGAAACGTCCAACGTAAATAAATTTTTTAGGTATAAAAATTTCTGTTATAGTCATTCTCTTTTAGTGCGCTCGAAACTCCCAGAAGACAGGATTTTGCAGCATTTATCCAGAACTTATGGTGGCCGTGAGCGCCCCCCTCCCCCATGACCCTTACCTGGGATGGACACTTTGTGTCCCTACTGGTCACATCTCCGACCCAAATTTGTGCCCGGCGTAACCTTTTTGACGCATTTACTATTAAGAAAGAAAATGTCGTTTAGAGATTGATTGGTTTTTTTCGGTATAGGCTGCAGACCTTAATTAATTAATACTTTCAAAACATTACACTAAATCTTCGTTGGCAAAATACATCTAATTGAAGTCTATTATACACTCTCAACATGCTATACTTGTGGATCTTCCAGGGGGATTCGCCACTCTTGTCCCCTCATCGAAGATTTGCCCGGGACTAACAGCTACGCTTCTGTTGATTGATTTTTTTAGCTTAAATGACTTCGTGGTAACCTCAAGAGATGTTAGGTATTGGGAGATATCACAAACTCTCAGGAGCCTCGATGACCAAGTGGTGGTTAATGTAGTTCGTCTACAAGGTCTACCTGGTCTGTCAACACTGAGGTTGTGGGTTCGAGCCTCAATGCGTGCAGGGCACGCTCGACTCCAATCTTACTGATTAACGAGGATTGACAGTTTTCCTAACTAAGGTCGGGGGTTTCCTCCGGGTACTCCGGCTTCCTCCTCAATAAAAACTGAACGCTATGATATAGCTAAACACTTTCTGAAAGTGGCGTAAAACACCTTAAAAAAAACAAAACACACTCTACAGTTTTATATGTCTAACATGTGGGTATTAATGGGAAAGTGGTCCTTTACATCAACCTGTAGAGAATCCTTTGCCGTCCGACGCTTTTTGAGACATTGATGGGATGCCACTCTACCGGGCGTAGGACGGCAGAAGTTTACAGGTTTCACAATGAGTGAGTATTGTTTCTCTAATATTTCAACCGCTTGACCGGTGTGGAAAAAATATTTCTCGTCACTAGTTAATTTGTTGTTCTCAGCATTTGATTGGTTAAAAATAATAACGTCACAATAAGAACTCATGACGTCATAAACAAAACACCTTCAATATACCGCGTATTCACGTCATCAAGGCTCGGACTTAAAATTCCATAATTTAACTATCTCGATTGGAGAAATCCGATAATCCACTCGTACCAATGTAAGATCCTATATATATCGCTTTATATCATCTCGAGTTAATTAATTTCATCAAAATAATAAACAAGCCTATGGCGAGTTTTTTATTTGGTGAAATTAAATAACGAGAGATGGGGGGTTAGTCCAGCGAGGTGATAGCTACGGCAGATTTGAAGCTCTCGATACTGTCAGCACATACAAAACTGTCAGGAAGTCTATTCCACTCGGTGACTGTTCTTACAAAAAATGATTGTTTGTATTGTTCGGTATTGCAGTTTAATGCTTGATAGCAACGGCTATTATTGAGTTCATAATTTTCACTATATTGTCACGCATATAATTTTTAAATTTGGTTGCTCTAACTAGTCTCTTTGGTCTTTCTGGAATGAGTACCACCCCATCCGACCACCTTGTAGAGAAATGAGTCTATTTAATCGACGCCTTTCTTGGAGGCTGGTAACTGCAGTTCTCCAGGAAGCCTTCTTCTCTACTTGGGTAATCTCCGCTGATGAACCTTACAGCTTGCATATGAACTCGTTCTAACGCATTGATGTCTTTAATGTAGTAAGGGTCCCAGAAGATTGAAGCGTATTCCAGTAGAGATCGTACAAGTCCTGTATGCCTGTTTCCTACATTCTCTCGGGCAGTGACGAAGGTTTTTACGTAAGAAGCCTAGTGTTGAATTGGCTTTCTTGATGGTGTTTGTGATATGTGCTCCCCATTTTATATCATCTGATAGCATAACTCCAAGGTATGGATTCTTTTTGACTTGTTGTAATACATGGTTGTTAAGACTGTAATAATGTGATGATTTGTTGTTTACACTCATTAGGTAGCACTTGGTGGCGTTGAAACGCATTACCCCACAGGTATTTGCCCATTTCTCTAGGGATATAAGGTCATCTTGGAGTATGTTGAGGTCCTGTTGTGATTGTATCTTTCTATTTATCAGGCAATCTTTCTATATAGCAGGCAATCATCTGCGAATAGTCTGACTTGTGATTTTACTGCCTCTGGTAAGTCGTTAACATAGCATACGAAAGGTCAGGGGTTTTCTCCGGGTACTCCGACTTCCTCCCCCAATAAAAACTGGACGCCATGATATAGCTGAAAATTGCTGAAAGTGGCGTTTAAACACAATCAAACAAACAAACCTCAAGTAGTTTGCAAGTGACGCATGTCAAAGATACAGGTCTATAATTTTCAGGTAAATTTATATTTCCTTTCTTGTAGACAGGTGTTATATTGGCTTTCAACCAGACTTGTGGTAGTATTCCCACGTCTACTGGTTTTGGAATACGGCTTTAAGGCCTGGAGCCAGTTGTCTTGCGCAATTTTTCAGCAGGATGTTTGGTAGGTTATCTGGTACATGTCCAACTATATCGGTCATCACGTGACTTTGGTCACCTGTGCTATGATCGTAATATGGCGATGTCGATTTATATAGAAATGCACGGGCGTGTCATATATTTCTGCAATTTGTATTAAAGTTAATCGATAACAAAAAAATGTGCTGCTATCTCGTGAAAGTATGATCAATTACCAATATTTTGATATTGAATTGAGCACACACCTTCCATTTTGATTTGAAAAAATGATATTTTTACCGAAAAATTTTATACTGGATACTGTTGAAAAATGTCAAAATTTATGCAACCTACCCCACTTTGTCCAAGAATAACATAATAATTTTTTGCTTACATAAACATGTGATGCCCATCTGATTATTTTTAAATACGGAACTTTAAAACTTTATCAACCAAATGAGATATTGAATTTGTGAAGTCACTTCCAAATTAATTTAAAAATGACAAATTTTTTTGCAGTTGTACATGACTTCGAGAAAAATTGCGATACCGGATGTGGTTTTGGCGGTAAAATTCAAAATATATAAATATACGGGATTTGTTATATATAATACTTTTGCATCATAAAACTAGTGATTTGTCATAATAATGTTCCTTTTGTTATTTGGTATATAATAAACAATACATTCAAATAACATCCTGTATCAGAGGGGGTATGAAAGCCAGGTGTTAACAGGTAGATACCTTTGAGGCCAGTACACGGGTAATTAATTTAATTGCAGTACCATTCATCTTAAGGAAACAAGCTGAATCAGAAACTGAGACAATACATTTTTTAATGTATAGAAGACATCATATTGTGCATAGATACATGTATGTGTATCGTGTAAATTAATCACTATTATTTGTCAACTCTGATTTGAGATAATATTGACGAAATTCAATGTATAAGTAATAGTTGAAGTATATAAACTTTGTCCACATATGCCATTTGATCAGATCAATTGCACTCTATGTGCAAGTTAGAAATAACAAATAAAGATATGAAAATAAATATGAATATAAATTACATAATAATAGAAATATAGAAAGAATCAAACTCAAATTAAAAAACTACAAAAATTAAATTACAAATGAATTTCTTCTCTTCTAAGTAGGTTATCTTAATTATTCTTTCTTGACAAAACAATTACTTTCTTAAAATTATTCTCTTACAGAAATAATTGTGAAATGCCAAACTTCTACTTTACTTTGTAATTGTTTTGACAGGGACATCCCATGCAATCAACATTTTTGTTTGCATTTACATTAGTTGTGAGCATAACTACATGCTCAAAAAAACGAAAGAAAAACCATAAAGTTGTTAATTAAAATGTTTTCTTTTACATACTAAGGAAATAGAAGTGTCAGTGTCGCCCTCTACTATCTCCCTGTAATTATTTGGGGCCAGTCAAAGGTAAATTCGGGAACCAGTTATTGAGTGTTAACAGAGTTATCTAACCTAATTATGACCGATATAGTTGGGTATGACGATGGCTTTCTTCTTCTTCTTCTTTAGTTATCCTGTTATCCATCAATTTGTGATGATCACTAACAGTTGCATGCGTGGGTAAAATAATTTAGAATGTTATGATAGAAATAGATCTATCATTTTGACAACGTATTTACAATTTGCCAAATAAATCAATAAATAAATATATTTTAGTTTATTATCTTTTGTGTAATTTTTTTATATTTTAAGTATCTTTAGGATAAAACTATGTACATGTTATGACAGGTAGGTTATAATGTAAGTTGGCAGAGAACAGCAGGTGTTAGCTGTTCTCTGAAGGTGATTACTGAGGGTGATAATGCAATTATTGGTGGTAATGCATTCCAATATATAACTGTATTTGGGAAAAATGAATATTTATATGAGTCTTTTGAAGTTTGTATGTGTTTAAAAGTATGAGGGTGGTTTTGACGTGTTCTTGTATCTGTTGGTATGAGAATTGTTGTTGGTACGGCTACTAATTGATGGATGATTTTATAAAATATTACCAGTTTAGTTTTGAGCCTACGTTGTTGAAGAGGTTGCCAGTTAAGAGTTTGAAGCATGTCTGTTACACTGCTTGTGTTATGGTAACGGTTACAGGCATACCTAGCTGCCCGCCTCTGTACCATCTCAAGTTTATTCTGCTGATCAGCAGTGTGAGGGTCCCAGACGGAGCTAGCGTACTCTAGTTTCGGTCGGACAAGTGCTTGGTATGCCTGTGATTTAATGTTTGTATTTGAAGTTTTTAAATTACGTTTTAGAAATCCGAGACTTTTGCTTGCGTTTGCCGTTATACTGTTGATGTGCTGATTCCATTTGAGGTCTGATTGCAGTGTAATTCCAAGATATTTAGCTGAAGAGACAGTTTCTAAAGTGTGGTCATGTAGTGTGTAGTTTTGCTGTATTGGTTTTTTCTTATTTGATATGGTAAGGACTGTGCATTTGTCTGGGTGGAAAGCCATCAGCCAGTCTTTTTCCCACTGAGCGGCAGCATTAAGATCTTCCTGGAGGCTATCACAGTCTTTTTGAGACCTGATAGGCTTGTATATAATGCTATCGTCAGCGAACAGTCTGAGTTTACTGGACTTAAGGTACTCTGGTAAATCATTAATATAAACCAGAAAGAGTACTGGACCCAAGACTGTTCCTTGTGGGACACCCGATGTTACTGGGGCAATGTCTGATGACTCTCCATCCAGAATAACTGTTTGAGTACGGTTGTTGAGAAAAGCAGATAACCAGTTCAAAGTGTTATTTTTTATGCCTTTGAAAGGCTTAATGTCGCCTTTTTGTTTTTCAACGCCTTCAGTTCTTATTGTTAAAGGTGGTAATAGGTGTTTAATTATCCTAGTAAGTGGGGTTGCTGTATCATCCTTATCTTTATTAAACACCTATTCAAACTGGTTAAGTAGGATATTGGCTTTGTCTTTACTGTTGTGTATCAGGTGGCCATTTTGTTTCATGACTGAGTACGTAAAGTTTTTTCATGGGCGTCTGGATTTAACGAAACGCCATAATGGTTTTGTATTGTTTTCTTGTAGACCGGTATAAATGGTCTTGCTTATATAGTTTATTTCTGCTTTCTTAAATTCTTTCTTGCATTTCTTTTGGAAATAATAGCAATCGTTCCATTCCTTGGATCTTTGAGCCTGTTTGAATAGTCTTGCTTCTCGTTTAAGAATTTATCGTAATTTTTTATGTAGCCAGGGTTCACGTTTTTCATATAGGGCGGACATGATTTCTGATTTTTTTGCGCTTAAGTTAATAACATATCCGGAATGAATCACATACATTCCGACATTCGGTATTTATATTATATTACAAAAATACAGGTTTCCAATGTAAATTGAGCGTAAGGAACCAGATCATGCAAGATGAACGAACGCGAAAAGTCTGGTTGTAAAGACATTTTAAGCTTCATACAAACAGAAGAACTGTTGTCACTTACCGATACTGTAACGAAGAAACTCATAACTGTTTCAAATAGAACGGGTAAATCAAAGAAATTATTGACAGTAAAAATGATTGCGTTAATCCTTGTTGAATAACGTATCGTCGGTAACACCCAGTCACAGTTTATTCATACCTTATAAATAATTGTGTGCATAAATATTTAAAGAAAACATGCAGGCGAATCGAAATGCAGATAACTGATATCCCACTAATGAAATTAAAGTTGTATCAGCGTTCAGAGAATGTATAGAATTTGGCGATTGCATCAACACTTATGGCCACACACTCGAATTTCGGCGATTTTCCTTCATTCTGCAATGTAAACAATGAACCCAAGGCTAAATTACTATCAAAAGATCGTGAATTTATTGCTCTAACCAAATGACCTCCTAAAATAATAAAATAGTGAGTTTCAACGAAATTAACGTCCGTTAAACCGACATACTTTCATCGCCGAAATTTGAGTGTACGAGTATATACTAAATGTTACACCCCGCTGTGCTCAGTGTTTTGCTTGCATTTTTATCATTCCATGTACCTTTATAGTGTTAAAATTCAATTTAAAACATTTCCACACGATAACACGACCATATTTTATATTATGCCTTTGTTGTTGACCTAAATCGTCTTTGACATTTGCTACGGGAATTTTACATAGGAAGTCAGCCATTTGAGTTCTACAGGGACCTCGCGTTGTTTTCAAAAAGATTGTCTGTTTTCGTAACCTTCAGTGGTATTTGGACAAACCTCGAGGATTTTCCCGCCTTCACTGCAGACGATATTACCTGAAGGATTTCGAACAGATGACAATGGAATCTTCCAAAAATGCTCTTCTGTTGTAATTTAGGTCAAACTTTACTCTATCACATTGAAAAATCTGCCGCATTTCAAAACGCTAAATAACTGGAAAATAAATTGATGAATTCAATTTACACATTTTGTGATCTACAAAAGGAGTGTAAGCTGCACCATACACGGTAAGTAGTTTTCATTTGTCACGCAAAAACAATAACAAAAATACGTCAACATTTAGTATAACATGGCCTGGCTAATTTTACACTACAAACACCAAAACCTCAATTTCTGTGTCAAAACCTTAATTTTTTAAGGGTTAACTGTAAAATTAAGTGTTGTTATCGGAAATTAAGGTTCTGACCTGCAAATTAAGTTTCGATGCAGAGGTTAAGGTTTTTTTTTTTAATTGGACCCCTGGGCACAAACAACATTTATAGGACCCAACTTAGAATAGGTTATGGTTAGGATCACAGTTAGGGTAGAGTTGGGTTTAAGGTAAGTAGTAAATGTAGTTTTCTTTGAGTTTAACATTGCCAAGGAATGAATAATATTTACCCTTTACCAGTAAATTATTTTTAATTGGGACGCCCACAAATGAGCAGATAATCACAAATAGAAAATGATTACAATGATTTAAAAAATAATAATACAGATCAAAACAGAAACCTTTCTTTTACTGCAGAATACCACAGGTTACCAAAATATACGACAAGATGTACAATTAAAATCTAAATTAAAATTTGTCTTTAGAAAAACGGATCTAATTTTATGAATTAAGACTTCTATAAAGTTTCCTCCCCTACAATATTAGTCATGTATCACTACCATTACTAAAGCATGTACAGTGAACCCTCGTTACAGCGGCATTCAATTTAACGAAATATGCGACATCTGACCTGATTTCAGTGGTAACAAACATGTTTTTTATGCTCGATACAATGATATATTTGGTTTCCAACTCGGGCTGCGTAAGTTGGTAACAAAGATACTAAAAAATTCGTTATCACAATAAATTATCAAGATCTACATGTGAAAAATTATCTTTGTCCAGAGAATTGATTTTTCTGACAGTTGACTGCATGGGTGAACAGTTTTCTAAATTAGCGGTAGACCGATGGACAGAGTCTACTTAAAAATGCATCGGTCTATATAAATCTGCATCGATCAAGACCGATTGTAAAATTTCTGACCTAGTTTTTTGTTTCAAACCATTCTTCGTTTACCTTTGCTGTTACTTAAATAATAATGACTGTACTACTATTTTTACGATGACCTGGTATTATTACTCTCATTGGGGTGCCAGTAATTGTCATTGTGAGATACCCTAACATGTGGCCCTACTGGTTTACAATTTTATTAACCTTGGTGCATTAAAAATTATAAGGTATCGATACCAGTTACCGTAGTTACGTACATTAAGTTTTTCATTAACCAAGGCTCACCACACTTGGCGAAGTGGGTGATAAAGTCGCCATAATACGACCTGACGTAGACCAAAGGGGCCTCAATTTCAGCTCAAAAGAGAAATTCTTCGCCCGGCAGGTTCACATTAGGTACTTATTTATTGGGTCTAATTTAAACTAATTCGCTATGACTACCAACCTTACCAGTAAATATGTAATTCCAATAAAAACTTCAAAGAATTTGCGTATTTAACATTTTTTATACGTTTTATGCGTTTTAAATTGATGACACATCATTTGTTCATTTCACAGATTTCAAGTCTGCTTACTGGAAGTGAACAATGAGAAAAAGTAAAATACAACGGACCAAAATGAAAAATCGTATCCCCTTGAACAAACATTTTTAATTTATTTGAATCTCAAAGTTCTTACAAAGTGTATCATGTCTTAATTATTTTCGTTGATAAGTATATAGCTGCAATTGCAATTGAAATAATAAATATAATTAGTCCTTATTGATTTCATTCTGTTGATGGATGTCCCTTCAAGCTTTTTGGTTTCAACACAGCTTTGTGCAATAGTGGCTGTGTGTTGATCAAAAGAATTATTTCTGGGTTATTCTATTTATATTCTTTGGACATTTTTTCCCCAGACAAACATGGCCTGTTCATAACAAAAAATAGTTAGGGATATTCTATTCAACATGTCAATAACTTAATGTATGATGTTTATGTCTACACCTACTAGTACTAGTAAACAAATATTTTTTAGTTAATCAATTGTTATTTGTTAATACCTTATATGGCTTCAAGTACTGAAATAGATAGAAAAGTAGTTGCTATATCTAGTCCTTTTTCAATTATAGTAAAGGTATGTTTTATTTTATTGCTTACCATTAATAATAACAAAAAAGAAAGAACAAAAACTTAATCCTAGTGTGTTATATGGTTTAAAAACATAGAGAAATAATCTTAGAAAACCACAATTATAAACAAATTGATGTAAATAAAAGAAAACAGTATGTGACAACTGCAAAATTAAGTATTTTTATCGTCTCCCTGACTTCGTTCTAGTGTCTCCCTATCAGGGATTCACTTCTTCCTGTTTGGTTGCTAGGGACACGTCACTTCTAACCTTTTAAGAGTGTGGTGACCCCTGATTAACTATATTTTGACTACATTAGGTCCTACATGAATGATTAAATGTTATTTTGATAAATTAAAATAAAATTTGAAGGACCTGGTGTATAAAACAAAGATAAGAAAATCTTTATAAATATTGTGTTGTTGACATTTCAAACAATAAAAAAAATGATCATTTAATTTCTTTTTAATTACATACGAGCAAAAGTATAAGTTTAGCTCCAAGAATTCTTGTAAAAAATAAAAATTTCTAGGAAATAAAAAGTTTATTATCAACACTTGAAAGTGCTCCAGAAAATGCCCAGAATGCACAATTTTGCACAGTTTTCCCCAGACCCCACCCGTAGAAAGCCCCTCCCTTTGAGACTTGGTCTATGTCACTTGCAGTAGGGTTTCAAAATTCATAGACCTATTGTCTACGAGATCACACAATTTTAATTTCTTACACTGCACACCTGTTGCTTTTGCATAATTGACCGTGCATGACTTTTTGGTTACAAAACTAATCAATGACAGGGATATGGCTTCATTAAAAAGGTGTCAAAGGCTATTAATATTTAAATCTTCAAATATTTCATAAACCTATTCCCTTAATTACGAGTGTGTTAAGACTGAAGCGGCACATCAGAAATAGGATAATTACTGAAAATCTGTCTAATGTAAATAATCATAATTTACAATCAAAAAAAAAGAAAAATGGTTTTTAATTAAATATCTGCAAGAAAACAAGCATTTTATTATTTTTCTTATTAAGCTTGGGTATTGAGCAGACTGAAATGATTTTCAATAGATGCGAAAAAAAGGGAGATAATCAAAGTACACAAATACAAATTCATTATAACAGCAAATTCTTTTGACCGTCAATGCTGGCGGGAAACTAACATGGTCATTGTAAAGAGCGTTGACTGTATATAGAAGACATTGAGGTCCATGACTCCATGTAGACTTTCACTTGTTCCAATTAATTCTGAGAAAAGATGACAATTTGCAATGCTCTTTCACAGCTGCACTGCAGAGGCTTGATTTGATAATACATGTATTAGCATTAACATTTTTGTGTGATTTACTTTACTAGAAAAGTGGTTAAAATATGATATTCAGGTTTTCAATATTACCAGGGTTTGCATTGAAGGGCAACTCTGGTGAAGAAGTTGGCTATTTTCAAAATCGCAAAAATAAATTTCAATTTTATTCCCATTTTGGTACGAAATCTTCACATTTTTGTCATGTTTGCGCACCACACAGTGTAGGCTAATCGCCGTCTTAGTGTTATAAATTGTAGCTGAAAGTTGCCTTAAACACCATTCAGACCAGCAAACAAACTTACAATTCAATCAATTTGTGTACTAATGACAAACAAACATTTAGTTTAATGAACAGTTTGTGGAAGTTGATTCTTTTTTATTGTTATGTTGATTATGTATTGCAATGTGTGATATAAGTAGACTGATTAGTAAATCACTGTGTGATATAAGTAGACTGATTAGTAAATCACTGTGTGATATAAGTACACTGATGAGTAAATCAAACTTTTGTCCTGTAATATCTATGATAGTTTATCGTCCAATACATTTAAACTGCCAAAATCAAAACCCATATAAAAATGAAAACACAAATGCCAACATTTATTAAAAAAGTTGAACAGGATGCTTTCGCGACATATAAATTATAATGCAACTTCTACCTGTTCTACCCCCACTTTCCTCTGTCAGCTTCAATAAGACAGGCCTGACTTCTCTCTATAATTTTTAGTAACCTTTAAATTCTTACTAAAAAGGTGGTTATATAATACATATCAAGGCAATGTAAAATAATGTGTTCAATATACAAAATTAGAAAACATGAGCATATTGCAGACTTATCAGTAGGAAAGCCCATCGTATATGGAGTAAGGAGGAAAATGTAATAGAATCAAACTGTTTTCTCGCTTGATGACTGCTACTTGGTCACAGTGGTCAGAATGGAGTGTTGCTGAGTTTATCCTTTTATATTCACATTCTTAAAAAATAGGAATTCATAATAAAATATTTCTTTCAAATTGTAGTTCATTATATTTATGCTGAATGAATTAAGGGTTGACCTACATCAAATGCCAATGAGTATTGTTGACAATTGAATACCATCAGAGACTCATTTAGCTATTTATAGCCTTCTATTTTTGTCTATAGGACTAAGTCTGTAGAAAAAAAGTGATTTTTTTAGTTAGAAATAGAATGTACTGATGAAGTCAGTTGTGGTCGTGAGACTGAAATGAGAACTCTAAAATGTTGATAACTAGCTTAATGTTTTTAGGCCAGTTCCATCAAATAAGAGGTTCATTCCCACTTGGTCTACTCCTAATTGGACTACTCCCATTTGGTCTATTCCCATTTGGTCCACTGTAAAAAAATTATAGTGTCCCATTTCGTCTACTCTATGAATTTTACGGTATATGAGAAACTAAGTTTAATTTAAAAATTTTTTGATTAAATTTATAATATTTATTTTTTGTATTTCTTACTTTCAATGTGTTTTACCTACAAATGCTTGTTTTCTTTATGTTTAAACTAACATGAAGAAATGTTATATGGAATTATATTTGATTGTTATTAAATGTAAACATATTTTAGTTTTTCATTATTAAGTTGACTTCTCATCATACGTTATCATTGGTACAACAACATAAATACATTTCAAACAATGATATGAACATGTTAACAAAAAGAGTACATAAAATGGTTTAGTACCAATTTGCCGATTTCCAGATTGCCCCGTCCAATTTGTCGATTCCCAGCTTGCTGATTCCCTAATATTTGACCATTTAAAAACAATATACAAGGTGTTTACATGAATGATTGTAGGTTTATGTATTCATTTTAGTTTTTCATTATTAAGTTGACTTCTCATCATACGTTATCTTTGGTACAACAACATCAATTTTTACATTTCAAACAATGATATGCACATGTTAACAAAAAGAGTACATAAAATGGTTTAGTACCAATTTGCCGACTTCCAGATTGCCGCGTCCAATTTGTCGATTCCCAGCTTGAAGATTCCCTAATATTTGACCATTTAAAAACAATATACAAGGTGTTTACATGAATGATTGTCGGTTTATGTATTCATTTTCTGTAATGTTTAAAGTGGTTGGTAAAATTCAGTAACTTAAATGTAATTCTTTTTTAAATTTAATTTTTTTTATTTATATTAATTTTTCTCTATCAATAATTATTATGTTTTCATATAATTCAAAACAAATAACAGCCCCAGCTGATAATTTATAATTGTGAAAGACCACTAAAAGTATTTTTGATTAATTTCCTTAATTTCTCCTTAGCATCTATAATTGTTCGTAAAATTCAGTGAATTCATTAACTTGATTATCTGCCTATCATATAGTCCCTAGCTGATCATTTATAATAAAATTAAGTTCTTTTGATGTCAATAGAATTAAGTGAATTATTTAATTAATTTAATTAATTTTCCTAAACATACATAATTCTGGATAAAATTCTTGTATACACCATGTTGATTGTTCTTAATTTGGTTAAATGATAGGGAATCGGCAAATTGGAATGCACCCCATAAAATATACCCCTAGTCTGTAATTGACTCTTCAAAGGGTAATTGGATTTCAAAAGATTGAAAAGAAATACTGTCTACTGTACACATGTTTATTTAGCATTTAAATTGTGATTGCAATTGTAATTAATTACCATGACAAAACTTTATTGCAAAATAAATACAAAAAACACAGCTATATCAAAAATAAAAAAATAATTCAACACCAATACACAAACTCTGATACAATATAATTTTATGTATCAACCAAGTTTGAACTTGGTTACATTTTATTGAGTAGATGAAATGGGAATTTTCAAGAGTAGACAAAATGGGAGTAGACCAAGTGGGAAGTTACCAAATAAGTTATATGTGTAATTCAATCAGTATTTTACATATACATATAATTATCCATCAAATTCGAATAATTTTATTAATTTCCTAGCTATCATGGCACTAGATAACCATAAAAGTAAGATAATTGATCACCAAATAAGGAGAAGTTTAAATGCTGGATACAAGACACATTTTAGTGCCCTTTTGTTTGATTGTCTTAATTTTTATTGATTTTTGACTGAAATGTCAAACACTAGCTGTTTGGATTATGACATCATTATGACAACTTTATGACATTACTGATTAAATAAGAACCAATTTACCTTTTTAATGTGTCATAATGAAGTCAACTTTCATATATGTATTTCACAAGTTAATTTGATGTGTTTTTTTTTGGCACTTTCAGCAATTTTTCACATATTGCATTCAGTTTTTATTGGGGAAGGAAGTTATTATCATTAACTTCTGCAGAAAAAAATTGGCTGTCCTTTGTCAATTAGGATTGAAGTTGTGTACAACTTGCCTGAAGTTGCTCCTGAACTCTGGTGATCATTATACCCACCCCACTCAGCCACAAAGCCCCCTAAGTTGCTCCTGAACTCTGGTGATCATTATACCCACCCCACTCAGCCACAAAGCCCCCTAAGTTGCTCCTGAACTATGGTGATCATTATACCCACCCCACTCAGTCACAAAGCCCCCTAAGTTGCTCCTCAACTCTGGTGGGATCATTATACCCACTCAGCCACAAAGCCCCCTAAGTTGCTCCTCAACTCTGGTGATCATTATACCCACCCCACTCAGCCACAAAGCCCCCTAAGTTGCTCCTCAACTCTGGTGATCATTATACCCACTCAGCCACAAAGCCCCCTAAGTTGCTCCTCAACTCTGGTGATCATTATACCCACTCAGCCACAAAGCCCCCTAAGTTGCTCCTCAACTCTGGTGATCATTATACCCACCCCACTCAGCCACAAAGCCCCCTAAGTTGCTCCTCAACTCTGGTGATCATTATACCCACTCAGCCACAAAGCCCCCTAAGTTGCTCCTCAACTCTGGTGATCATTATACCCACCCCACTCAGCCACAAAGCCCCCTTCCCTAATATTTCACAAGATTATTTTGACAGAAAGCTCAAATGGCATGTCATAAAGCCCATTGCATTTAATCAGTAGTTTTATATATCATAATCTATAATCATTATTGGTTATTATTAAAAAAGATATCATATTTATCTTATTTACGACAAAACTTAAAATTCTAAAGTTCAATTTTCACAATTATTGGATGGGTTGCACAAAGTGCACACCTTGGTTATAGCATGTGAAGTCATGCGGGCAGGTGGGGAAATTAGGGTATCTATTTTGTGTAATCAACTCCTCCTACAGTTTTCAACCCAGATCTCTGAAACTTCGCAGAAAGATTGCATATGTATTGAAGTTGTGCACTTGCTTTTATGAATTGTTCCAGGATTTTTTTCCCAATTTTCCAGACATGGGAACTAAATAATTTTTTCAGAGCATTTGCAGGTACCTATTTTGTGTAATCAACTTCTCTTACAGTTTTCAACCCAAATCTGTGAAACTTCAGAGAAAGATTGCACATTTTTTGAAGTTGTTCACCTGCTATTGTGGAATTGTTCTAGGATTTAAATTTCTCAGACATGGGAACGTAGTCATTTTTCAAAACATTTGCAGAAGACAGTACCTATTTTGGGTAATAAACTAGCTACTCATTTAGCTAACAAACATGCATTTTTTTTACACAGACCTAGAACTTTCTTCCAACAAATTGTAAACCAATCCCTATTTATTACGACACTTGGATTTGCAGACTTTTGCAATTATTTTTTTAAATATTGAAAATTTAGTGCATAATTGAAAGACAATTACAAATTTTAAACACAATTTCTATTTTTATTTTGTCAAATCTCCATTCATTGATTCCACAAAAAATTAACTATTAAAAGGAACATATAATCTGTACATTTATGGATACTTGGAAACCAAAAATAAACCTTAACATCAGATCCATGTAAAACTTTCCCATCCAGCAGTAGTAACATGGTCTTGACAAACATTTTAATTGTTATATTTCAGAAGCCATTTCTGCTGTTATAACATATTCAGAATCAGCATACCAGCTACTGACAAGAAAAAAAATAAAGCGGGATTTATTGTTCAAGTATCTGGTGGATAAAGGAATTGTTTTATCTGTCAATGCTGACAAAAAGACAATTATAAGGAAGCTTCTGGAAACATGGGGAACTAAAAATGTAGCAGATTTAATGAAGGTAAGTTATTAAAATCCAGTGGAACTAAAAATGTAGCACAGTTAATTTAGGTGAGCTATAAAAATCATGTGGAACTAAATATATAGCGGAATTTATGAAGGTAAGCTATTAAAATCATATGGGAACTAAAAATATAGCAGAGTTAATGAAATTAAGCTATTAAAATCATTTCAAGCAGGAGTTATAATTAGAACGAATAATTGTACCCTCGCTTTTTTTGTTGTTGTTTTGTTAATCTGACAAATCACAAAACTAACTTGGGATTATAATGGCAGTAAAATTCCGAATAGGGTTATAATAAGAATCATATCAGCCCCCCACCCACACACACACACACGCACTTAGTGGTGGACACCCTATAGTGATCAGTCTATCCGTACATGCGTCCAAAATAGTGTCCGGCCCAGAACTTTTTTTTCTTTTGATGTAGGCTGTTGATATTTGGTACATGGGTAGATAATATCAAGATATTAAGATATGTTACATACCATCATCATGGTTGATGACTTTGACCTCAAGGTGATGGATACCATCTCACTGATACCTAGTTTTCTATATATATTCTGCAATAATTTCATTTGCAGAACATTGAAGTGACATTGATGTCTTCTTCTAGTATACAAATTATAAGTTATCCTGGTATGTTAATCCTTTGAGGAGTTCATGGTGATAGAGAAAGAAAATGCATTATGTCATGCAGGGGTGTAGCTGCCTTACTTAGCTGAACTTTAGGTACCCACATTCAGAACATTAAAAAAAAACCTTAGTCCCTTTTACTAGGCTCTGTCCTACCCCTGTCACTTTAAAAAGTGCCTGTCTATTTATGTCTTGGTCATGGTTTTTTTGTTAACATAAAATTCATAAAATAATAGACACAGAAAATCAGGTAGGGCATCTACATGTATACCTTGAATGATACTGTAGGGCTTCAGTGGGCATGTAGTCTAGGTAGTTAGATATCTGTCAACACTGAGCTTGAGGTTGTGAGTTCGATTCCAACTTCTGATCATTGAATTTATTATCAGTGGATTAAATGTGTAAGCATTATTGAACAGGATGCTCAATTTTTGTTTCATGTGTAAATTATTTTCCTAATGACATAATAGCCACTTAACAATCACAAAAGTGTATACTATGTGGCAAACTTCTAGACTAGCACATTTGTTTAGCATCAAGCAAGCCTTACCTTTATCAGGTAGATAGTCATGTGATAGATAATTGTATCCTAAAGTAAAATAAACACAAAACACATCTTATGTTTAGAGCCTGGATTAGCTTCTGTCATTAAATATATTTATCACTGGCTTAAAGATAAACTGATTAATTGATTATGTTGTTGTTTCAAGTTCAGTGAGCAGTATTTAATTTCAGCTGTATTCTGGATGAGAACAAGTCAACAAATGGAAATAAGATAGCTGTGTAGCTTTGTGGGTTGAGCCCTTTGAACCTTCAGAGACATCCCCACTTGTGTTAAATATACTCTCTATTTCCGACTTATTGACAAAGTATCAGATTTCAGGCCCTCGGACATTAAACAACACTAAATGCTAACTTAATTCATTTAATTTACTACCAGTTTGAGTCTTATTATGTTGCAACATTCTTTTATTAGGACTACGATGAAGAAGTACCATCTAGTTCATCTTCAGAAGACTTTACTAAATCACCACAACAGTCTGAGGCATACCAAACTGCTTTGGCAGTTCCGTCAAATAACACTTGTCAGTCTTTCAGACAAACAATACCACAGTCTGAGGCATACCAAACTGCTTTGTCAGTTCCGTCAAATAACACTTGTCAGTCTTCCAGACAATCTATACCAGACTTACAGATTTTAGGAGAAACATTTGCTTCTTGGTTTTATAAAGTTTTAAATTCTAACAACCCTGACCTGGGTGTCAGTCCAGAAGAATTTGGTCCGTGTCATTTCTGGGATGAAGCAAAGTTACTGCTGTTGACACTGACAGATATTCAAAACATGGAGGAACATTCTGGTTCCCAACTGGTATCTGAAAAACTTTTATCTTTTACAAAACAAGAACGTTTATTGTTTAATCCAAATATCAGTAAGGAGGGCGTATTTGTTAAAGCCGAGCGTCATGGACTAGTGGTGGTGTTAGTTTGTGGTACTATACATAGACAGAACCAACACTTAGGAGTATTCGATCAGATGTTTGGTTTGGTTAAAGATCCTAGATTTAATGACAATTGGAAAATTAAACTGACAAAATTAAAACTTCAAAATGTACCAGTGGATCATGTTCCTTGTTTAAAGGATAAACCAGAGTGTGAGATCAAAGATTTAGTTTCTGTTTGAAATGGGCAGTGTGAGATCAAAGATTTAGTTTCTGTTTGATATGGGCAGTGTGAGAAGAGAGATTTAGTTTCTGTTTGATATGGGCAGTGTGAGAACAAAGATTTAGTTTCTGTTTGATATGGGCATTGTGAGAAGAAAGATTTAGTTTCTGTTTGATATGGGCAGTGTGAGATGAAAGATTTAGTTTCTGTTTTATATGGGCAGTGTAAGATCAAAGATTTAGTTTCTGTTTGATATGGACATGTTTTAACTGAGGTTTGTATGTGTTATACCAAATAGGTTAAACTGCAGTAACATGACTGACTGGGTTTATTGCATATGGTGTAGTTTGGTAGACATTTGGTATAAAATAATATGCAAAATACAATAATAGGTAAAACTGTAGTTATAAAACTGACTAGTTTTAGTGAATACAATGAACTTTAGTGTCCATTTGATATTGCAGTCTGTACATTTAAGCCATATGCAAAAATATTGTTCATCCTTAGTGACCAACTGATCCTAATTAAAATAATTCAGATACTTTTGTTGCAGCTTTTATAACATCCAATGTTTCAGCAGTATATAAAGTCCTAGCATGTAATGAGAACTACTACCTAATTTATTTAACCTTATTTTAAAGGATGGAGATCTAAGTTTGCTTCAGTAAGAATTTTCACAGCAGAATTGTTGTAGAGCTAGTTTGTTATTTATTATTTATTTGATTATGAGTTTATAATTTTATGAAATGTTATTAGAACATGTATTTATAATTAAGTTTGATTAAACATTTTAATCAGTGGTGCTACTTACATATTTATTGTTGTGCTAAAGGTCATATGAATATTCAAAGGTCATATGAATATTCACTTCTAGAAGCTTGTATGCACTCAAATTCACAGCATATCACTGCTGATGTCAAAATTAAAACTTTCACTTGCTCCCCCCTTTTTGTTATGGTAACTGCACACAGCAACCAATAACAAAAAAAGCCAAATTTCAGAATTCTATTCACTTGTCTTCTTCAGTGTTGTTTGTATCCTTTTACATTTAAATGTTATTCTTTGAAATTTCTGGACCTTGGCTATATTTAAACAAAACTGGTTCTAATGTTCACTAAATGGTCCCCTTTTTTAACCAGTTATAAATTCAGCATCATCAGTACTGTAGGACTTAAGTGTTGGACTAGATGGAAAGAAACAGAAAGCTAATGACAGCAATTGGGCTTATGTAATACTGTAAAACAATGGATGGTCCTCTACATAGTGTTTGTTTTCTAATCTGCTATTTATCAAGATGGCTCCAAACACTGATTCAATGAGAAAAAGTCCAACAAGGCACATACTTGTAACATTGTTTTTTTCTTATAAATTTAATTGTTTAAATTAGGTTTTAACCACTCAGCAGATTTTTTGCTCACCTGACCCATAGGCTCATGTGAACTTTTGTCATCATTTTGCGTACATGGTCTGTAAACTTTTTACATTTCAATCTTCTTGGCTGAAACCACTGGGCCAATTGAAACCAAACTTGGTTTGAATAGTTCATTAGATTGACCTTTACAAATTTTGTGTTTTATTCTGATTCGAAAACTAATATTGACATCACCACAGGACTTAGTTTAACATAGGACCCTATGATAAAAAACTTTTAAAAAGCTTTGAAACTGTTTAACCAACCATACAAAACTTACTATCAATATTATTTGGATGGTCCTCTTATGAAGTTGATGCTTTTTATATGTCAATCAAATATTCAAAATGGCCACTACTGCACGACATTGCAATATAGGACTCTTAGGGAAAAGCTTAAACAGGCTTGTTCTCTAAAACCAGTAAAGCAATGAAAACAAAACTTACTAGCAATATTTTTGGATAGTCATCTATACAATTTACGTTTTTAAGCCAATCAGAAATTCAAAATGGCCACTACTGCAGGACTTAGTTTAACATAGGACCCTAAAGAAAAGGGCTAAAAAGCCTTTTTCGCTGCATGAAACCATTTAACCGATTGAAACAATATAGTTTGGATTGTCCTCTATAAAGGCAATGATTTTTATGCCAATCGGAAATTCAAAATGGCCGCCATCACAGGACTGATTTTTACAAAGAAAACTGTCACAACCTTTGCTTGTAACGTAACTGATTACTAAATACAAAACTGACATAACGTTCAGAATACACATTTATTCTATACTATTACATAAAATGTAAATCCATATGTACAAATATATACATTATAATTAACATCTCTCTCTTAACAAAGACCCATGTCTATACTGTCCCTAAGCATAATCAGTTCTCTCCCCAGATTTTAAATTCAAAGTGAAAACATTATTTGGGTAATTAATTCTTAACATGTGGTCACATAAAGTTTAATACTGGCTGTCAAAACAAATAAAAATCCTTAATCACTTCTAGAGATAACGTGTATTCCCTCTGGATGCATTAATAATTACAACTGTCCAGCTTCAAAAGATTATACCAAGATTATAGACTAACCTTCCTGTTTGGGACTTCATTTGTACGTACTTAGTCCGTCCGACCGTCCGTACTAATTTCCGTCAAACTTTTCTCAGAAACCGTACATGAGAACAATTTGAAATTTTGCAGGGTGGTTCAGTATCACAAGTAGTACGTCCTAAGCGACTTTCAGACATGTCGGACAACTACTTCCTATTTGGGACTTCATTTAGTGGGGGCATCTGTGTGCCATGAACACATTCTTCGATTTTTTAAAGACATCTTCTCTGAAACCCATTAAACAATAGAAACATAACGTAAAAATTCAAAATAGCCACTACGGCAGGATTTAGTGTAACATAGGATCATAAAGGAAAAGTTTAAAGTGCCTGCTTCTCTAGATCTGAAACCGGTAAACCAATCGAACCAAAACTTACTAGCAATATTGTTTGGATGGTTCTCTTTTAAGTTTGTTTTTTATGCCAATCGGAAATTCAAAATGATCGTAACATCAGAAGTAAGTTTCAGAAAGGATCCTATGGGAAAAATTTCCAAATGGCTTCTTTTCTAATACCAGGTAAACAATAAAAACAGAACATACTAGGTTCTCTATAAATTTGATCAGAAATTGAAACCGTAGGACTAAGGTAAATATATAGGACAGTATGGCAAGTTTAAAAAGTCTTCTCTGAAACGGCTTAACCAATTAAACAAAATTTAGAAATTTATTGTTATAACAGAACTATAATAAACATTTGGAAACAAAGAACCGAACTTCTTATTATTACTAGTCCCAGCTGCTACATTACCACAAGTATTCATCGGATGGTCCTCTATAAAGTGCCAATTCTGAAATTCAAAATGGCCACCACCACAGGACCTTGTTTAACACCGGACCCTACGGGAAAGGTTTTTAAAAGGCTTCTCTGAAACCAGTTAACCAATCGAATCAAGTTTTTAGGAATGTTTATCAGATGGTCCTCTACATATTTATGCAAATAAGACAGTATTTTTTTATAAATATGGCCACCATTACATAACAGACTGTTTAACAGAGAACTCTTTATATGAACAATTTTCAATCTTTTCTGAAAATATTAAAGTTTATTCAAGTTATATTGTATGTGAATGTTTTTTTAGATTGTTCTCTTAAAAGTGTGTGCTTGGTTATTTGATCGAAAATCCATGATGGCTCAATTGTATGAATTCATTTAACTTAAAAACCTATAGAAAATGTTAACATAGCTTCCTATCTGAAACTATTGCACACAGCATGATTTATTGGATGGTCTCAACAAAAATAATGTTATTTTTGCCAGTAGAAAATTGAAATTACAGTACTAAGTTTAACATTAGTGAAATGCCATCATGTTTGGCTATATATAAATCAGGTATGCGATACAGGCTAACGAGATGATTCAGCTATGTCATGGCGTCCAGTTCTTATTTGTCAATAAAGAACCAGATGAGAACTCTGGACTTCAGCAGTAACCCTGTTAAGGCTTGTCTAGCACACTCTTCCCAATTGGACTTAAACTCATAACCTCATTTATAATTAGTAGATCGATAAATATCTCAAAACTAAAGTAAAAAAATTAAAAATTTATCACCATTTTCAGACTCGCTAGGAACTAGCTACAATGATGTAGCTGTTTTTTTATGCATGGACGGAGCTACAAAGAGTCCCATTACTCGTCCATAAAAGGAGTTACGTTATTGTAGATAGCTAGCTAGGAACGTATGAAATACAATGGTCTCCTACTTAATGCTTAAGTACTATATAATATACCAACCTTTTATCTAAAGGTAACTTAAATTAATTGCAGATCTTTAAAGTTAGAATAAATTATGTACCGGTAGTTCACGATTTAGAGCCCCAAAATATGTATTCTTGTGACTATCATGTGGTTTGTGCGATTTAACTATTTGATTTTATGCATGTAACTTTGTTGTTTTGTTAAACATTTCAAATGTTATGGACAAATAAAAGTACTAGTATATGAATTGAAATTGTTTAATGCCACAACGAATTGGTAAAGGTAGTTCGTCTACCATTGATCACGTGGTCTGTCAACACTGAGATTGCGGGTTCGATTCTCACTGCAGGCAGGGTGTACTCGACTCAAATCTTAATTGACAAGGATTGCCAGTTTTCCTACCGCAGGTCGCGGGTTTTCTCCGGGTACTCTGGCTTCCTCCCCCAATAAAAAATGGACGCCATGATATAGCTGAAAAATTGCTGAAAGTGGCGTTAAACACCATCAAACAAACAAAAAAACAAAAAAACAAACGAATTGGATTTATTATTTAAAATAATAAATCCAATTCATTGTGGCATTAAACAGTAAACAATTTCATCATTAAATTTTTTTCAATCTAATTACAACGTTATAAACCAATTATGCAATCGTGTGTTAGTAAACTAATTAAGACATCACTTACACCAGGTACTAGTATAACTAGTTGATTTATAGGTTCCTGATTACACCTAGCTTCCGGGAGATTGAACCCATATACTTGACAAGTTTAGCTTTTCTAAAAAGCTAGAGACGGTAATAATGAATTCAAATGTTATACAATTATTAGAACCAAACAAAAACAAGACAACACATTTATTTCCATTTTCCTAATAGTCCTTTGGTTATGGGATGAAACGTCATGTAATCAATCACATAAATTATCGAAAACATTTTATCTGTTATTTCTTATTGACGATTTTGAAATCAGATTAATCGAGATCGAGGCGAAATGGGGGGGGGGGGGAGAGTTGAAGTAAATATTTATCTTTATTCTCTAAAACCAAAAAGACAGCAGTAGAGAGAAACAACAAGTAAGAACAAAGTAAACACACACAAATACAGTAATATACAAACTAAAATACAAGCTTCAAACTTAAACTAAAAAGCATTTAATTAATCTGAGCCTGGGGTAGCCAAGGTTTTGTTAATTATACTAATGAAGAGAAGTTTATGTGATGTAATTATAAATAAGGTATGTCTTGTTTATTATTGCTTATTTATAACCTGACTCTGAATTGAAAGGTAGAAATGAAAGAGCGACTTAATCAGCCGAGAAAATGGTAATTTAGATAAGGATTTTTATACGAAAATTAGATTATAAAAAACACGTATGTTGTGAATTTAAAAATGTCTAAATCAGTTTAAAAATGCTATAAAAAATAGGACGAAAAATAAATCTTTATATTAGAAGAAAATAACTAAAAGTTTGATTTCATTTCATTATCAAGATAAACATTTTGATGTAAAAACTAAAAAAATGCAAGTTATAAAAGATACTTTATAGAATGAGCTTAAACCAAAAGAAGGATATGAATACATGAAGTTTTCAAAACTAACACACTTAAAAAAATAAACGAAAATCATATTAAAAAATTCACATAAAAAATAATTCAGATACAACAGAATAAACATCATTAAAAGTTTATTTCATAAATTGTTTGCCAAAATACGGCAGTCATCTTACATTTTTTTCAATCATTTTTAATTCTCAAAATATTATTTAGTATGTAACAAGCTTATGCACTTGAATGTTTGACGTTTGGAATACACGTAATTTCAAAAATTAATGGAAATTAAAATTTGTGAGTATATTCTTCTTTGATCTTTCTATGATGCTCGACGTAAAGACACGATAACTGCCGATCTTACCCGAAAAGCTCAAATCTTATACACTATTGACACTGTTATTAAGTAGACTTTAGTAATTATTCAGTCTAGTATACAATAGTAATTTTGTCATGTCATCTATGAACCAAATTTATTGACAAAAAATAAAACTATCAGTTCAAACACCATGGTGTTAAAAGTCTTCAAATTTCAACGATGGTAATACGTTTATTGGTTTAAGCAAGGATTTTTATGTGTAGCATATGAATATTCATCCTTTGTTCAATAAAATATGCAATTTTATTGGGAAATGTAGGAAATGTGTTACTTCTAGAAAACTCGACATTGACACTTATCAGCATGGCTTTGTTTACATCGGAAACCAACTACTTTTAAATCGGGCCTTTTGATTAGTCGATTCTTTTGTAAGACGGAATCTGATTCGTTCTTTGACTGTCGAAGGAGGACACATGTCAGACGAAAGGATCGTGTTTGTTCTTGTGTACATAGATTCTTACTGAAATATATATATCCAACATATCTTCTGTTTAATTAACATTTACCTTAAAACAGAATAAAAATGCCTCTACTGGTTCGCGACTACACTTGGGATGAAACCGAGAAAATGGTTTTTATAACTGTTCCTTTAAAGGGTGTACGAGCCAATAAAGTTGATCTACTGTCATCAGAAGAATTTATTAAGGTATGTTTATCTTATTTTAAAATAATAACCAGGATTAAAAGTCGAGTACGTTGTAGAGTTTGAATCTATTTACAGCACGTGGAACAATCCAAGAACATTAAAATTGGTGCATATGTGATTGATTGATTGATAGAATCAAGAATGTTTGCTCAGCTACAGTAATCAGTATATATTCACCACAAGAAGAAGCAAACATTCAAGGAGTTATGGGTTAAGGCGTATAATTTAGCCTTTGTAGTGGCTACAATGAGCCTACTCTTTTTTCAAAATCTATAAAAGGGGTTTTTATTGTGCAGGCAGTTGGCATTCTCCAAATACTTCAACTTACTAAATTCCATGGTCAGGCTTCAGTGTCAGAGTGGTTAAGGTAGTTAGTCTACTATTGATCACATAGTCTGACAACACTGAGATTGCGGGTTCGATTCTCACTGAAGGCAGAAGTTAGTCGACTCCAATCTTAATTGACAAGATGATATAGCTGACAAATTGCAGAAAGACTAGTGTTGTTTCAATTCAAAAAAATAAATCCACATTATGACCTGACAGCCCCACTAGTTCCGTGAAGGTCAGCAAGTAAAACAGTATAGTCTTGACTTGTGTATTAAGCTATAGGCTATTCATGCTATTTGTCGACAGAAGATTGGCAATGTAAAAATCAGGTTTGCTCAGTAAAACAAAAATGAAGCTGTCAGTTTATTAGAGTAGCTTATTTATTATTGCAACTTTTTTACTGCTAATTAAATGATTTAAATTGAACTTTTGTGGAAGCAATTTTAATCCAAATTTTGCTTATAGGTTAGTTTTCCACCATACCTCTTTGAGTGCATATTATATGCACCAGTTGATGACCAGACAAGCACAGCACAAATAGGAAATGGAGCTGTTGTGTTTAAGTTAAAGAAACAGGAACCTGGCATGTGGTTACAGTTAACAAAAGATGAAAGTAAGTCAACGTTTGTACACCACTTGAAAGGTAAAACGTTCCTGTACGAACGTTAAACGGACGAAACAAATAATATATATGAACGGACAAAGAACGAACGAACGCTCTTATCATCCAGACGAACCATTTAAAAATTAACCAATCAGAGATAAGCTAAACGCTTCAATTGTTCATATGCGGGAAATGTATGGACACACCTATATCATGTTTTGTAAAAATCAAGTAACATTCGATCATTTTAAATAAAATCTTGAGAATCAAGTTGGTTTATAGTAAACAAATAAAAAATTGAAAAGGAATAAATAATCATCCTTAGGGTTCCTAGTTTCAAGTTTGTACCCAGGGTGTTGATCAACAGACAAATATGGCTGCTGTTACTAAAAATAGAACATGGGGGTGAACACAGGTTTTTGATCATTATCTAAAAAATTATAATAGCTTTAGAGAAAACCGTTACTTCAAATTGATCAGCACATTAAGGTCTACAATAGTTGCTATTAGTGTGAAGTTGTGTATTGGCTTCTTGTAGGAGTTATTGCCCTTTATTGACGATCTTTGACAAAATTTTTGGTATTTACAATATAACCTGAAAACTATACGAGGTAGAGTGAAACTGTAAATGGCAAAAATGATCAGCAATAAAAGCCCTACAATTCACTTGATTGGTCTGAAATTGTCAGATGACTCCTTATATGAGTTATTGCCCTTAAATCATAAATGGTAATTTTTTATGAAATTTTCCGTTTTTGTCCTGTAACTTTAAAGCTATAACAGCTAGAGTAAAACTGTAAATAGCAAAAATGATTAACAATAAAAGCCCTACAATTCACTTATTTGGTCTGAAATTGTCAGACAACTCCTTAAATAAGTTATTGCCCATAAATGACAATTTTTTATGAAATTTTCTGTTTTTGTCCTGTAACTTAAAAACTGTAACAGCTAGAGTGAAACTGTTAATAGCAAAAATGATTAGCAATACAAGCCCTACAAATTACTATAAAGTCTGAAATTGTCAGATGACTCCTTATAGGAGTTATTGCCCTTAAATTGCAATTTTTTATGAAATTTTCCGTTTTTGTCCGGTAACTTAAAAACCATAACAGCTAGAGTGAAATAATAAATTGCAAAAATGATCAGCAATAAAGGCCCTACAATTCACTTAATTGGTCTGAAATTGTCAGATGACTCCTTATAAGGGTTATTGCCCTTAAATGACAATTTTGTTATGAAATTTTCCATTTTTGTCCTGTAACTTGAAAACTGTAGCAGCTAGATTAAAACTGTAAATTGCACAAATGATCAGCAATAGAAGCCTAACAAATGATTGCTTAGGCCAAAATTGCAAGGTGACTCTATATAGGAGTTATTGCCCTTTCATTATGAATTTGGACAAATGAACAGTTTTTGAATTATAAATTAGACTATAACACACCTATTAGTAGAGTAAAACTGTAAATTTCTAAAGTACCCTAAAGGACAATGCCTGAAAACAATTTAATTTTCAGAAATTGTCTGATGGCACCTTATAGGAGTTACTGTATTTAACAAAATTTTTTGAAGAAATGTTTAGTTTTTGCACAGTAACTTAAAAGCTATAACAACTAGACTGAAACTGTTAATTTAAAATTTTTTAATATAGTTGAAGTCATTTGGATTCCAGGTGAACGATTACAGGCTCCTGGGAGCCTCTAGTTTTAATTACAGTAATTATTACACATTCCTGAGGAAAGCTTTTTATAATTAATCTTTATTGCATATAATGAAATGTACTAATCCAACTGTATATTTATTATGTGTTAAAATATTTGTTAAACCGTATAGTTTCATAAATTTAGGGTTAATTTTATTATAAAAAATCTCTATTGGAAAATGTTCATCAAAGTGGTGTTCAAATAACACATTTAAAATCACATATGTAAAATCACTCCAGAGACCTTTGCAATAGTATTAACAAGTGTGGACACAGAAAAACGTCTCGCCTGCATTCCGCATCAGTAACGAAAATAAATTTCGTCATAAGCATTACGTAAATAGCATTAAATATCAGCAGCAGCCTGTATACAAAATATTGTCACCATATCCTGCATAGTTACAGGGAAACAGCCGTAACCCAAAAACTTTAACGTAGTCGCTGGACCGTGAAATTGAGGTCAAGGTCAGGTGGAACTTACCAGACAGTCATGTACTATTCATCAGCAACCTATACACCAAATATTGTCATCCTACCATGTGTAGTTACAGAGGAACTGTCGTAACCCAAAAACTTTAACGTAGTCGCTGGACGGTGAAATTGAGGTCAAGGTCAGGTGACACTTACCAGACAGTCATGTACTAGTCATCAGCAACCTATACACCAAATATTGTCATACTACCATGCATAGTTACAGAGGAACTGTCGTAACCCAAAAACTTTAACGTAGTCGCTGGACCGTGAAATTGAGGTCAAGGTCAGGTGACACCTACCAGACAGTCATGTACTAGTCATCAGCAACCTATACACCAAATATTGTCATCCTACCATGCATAGTTACAGAGGAACTGTCGTAACCCCAAAACTTTAACATAGTCGCTGGACCGTGAAATTGAGGTCAAGGTCAGGTGACACCTACCAGACAGTCATGTACTAGTCATCAGCAACCTATACACCAAATATTGTCATCCTACCATGCGTAGTTACAGAGGAACTGTCGTAACCCAAAAACTTTAACGTAGTCGCTGGACCGTGAAATTGAGGTCAAGGTCAGGTGACACCTACCAGACAGTCATGTACTAGTCATCAGCAACCTATACACCAAATATTGTCATCCTACCATGCGTAGTTACAGAGGAACTGTCGTAACCCAAAAACTTTAACGTAGTCACTGGACCGTGAAATTGAGGTCAAGGTCAGGTGACACTTACCAGACAGTCATGTACTAGTCATCAGCAACCTATACACCAAATATTGTCATCCTACCATGCGTAGTTACAGAGGAACTGTCGTAACCCAAAAACTTTAACGTAGTCACTGGACCGTGAAATTGAGGTCAAGGTCAGGTGACACCTACCAGACAGTCATGTACTAGTCATCAGCAACCTATACACCAAATATTGTCATCCTACCATGCGTAGTTACAGAGGAACTGTCGTAACCCAAAAACTTTAACGTAGTCACTGGACCGTGAAATTGAGGTCAAGGTCAGGTGACAGGTGACTGACTGGCAAGTACTCATCATAAGCTACCTCTGGACCAAATATGATGGACCTAGGGCTTGGGCTTACAAAGATATGAAGCAAGATGTCAAGTGTTTACGCCGCCGCCGCCGCCGGATTCCCATACATATGTCTCGCCTCCAGCGACTTTCGTCGCAGGCGAGACAAAAACCATGTTTAACAATAAAAAATACTACTGAGACCTTCGAGATACAATTAAAAGCTATATTTAACATACAAAATCACCCCTGATACATAAGGAATGCAATCAAAAACCATAATACAAATATAAAATAAATCCTGAGACCTTAGCTATGCAGTTAAAAACCATATAACACATACAATTTCACTACTGAGACCCTAGCAATACAATTAAACACCATATTTCACATCCAAATCACTCCTGAGATCTAAGCAATACAATTAAAAACCATATTTCACATACAAAATCAATCCTGAGACCCTTGCAATACAATTAAAAACAATATTACACATATAAAATCTCTCCTGAGACCTTTGTGATACAATTAAAAACCATATTACACATATAAAATCACTCCTGAGACCTTTGCGATACAATTTAAAACAATATTTCACATACAAAATCACTCCCGAGACCTTTGCGATACAATTAAAAACCATATTTCACATATAAAATCACTCCTGAGACCTTTGTGATACAACTGAAAACCATATTTCACATACAATATCACTTCTGAGACCCTAACGATACAATTAAAAACCATATTTCACATACAAAATCACTCCTGAGACCCTAGCAATACAATTAAAAACTATATTACACATATAAAATCACTCCTGAGACCTTTGTGATACAATTAAAAACCATATTACACATAAAATCACTCCTGAGACCTTTGCGATACAATTAAAAACCATATTACACATATAAAATCACTCCTTAGACCTTTGCGATACAATTAAAAACCATCTTACATATATAAAATCACTCCTGAGACCTTATAAGATGCAATATTAAACCATACCATAATATAATTAACTTCTTTCATAACATACTATAACTTCTTTGACCTAACTGAGAGAAGCTAAATCAGTGGTGAGACTTTATACATGCAATTTAAAACCTAGGAAATGAAATGTCTGTATTTCCAACCTGAATATTGTAGATTTACATATCAAAATGGATGAAGAAAGTATTTCATATTGTTTATGTTTATATTTAATTTGAAACATGTTCATGATTTTAATGAATTTATAGTTTTAAAATAAATACACTTTATTTGACATTTTAATTTTCAGGTTATTTTAATTTGATAAAAGAATGTAGTATTTTCTATCAGACTAACAAAGTGTAAAATATTTTCTTTTGTGAATGCTGACAAACGAATGAACCTTTATTTTTACATGTACTGGGCATTCTGTCGAACGAACGAACTGTGTTTATTTACTTGTTTTGCGGATGGACGAACGAAAAACGATATACAAACGAACTGAAAACGAAAAACGAATGGCATAAACCGGAACGTTTTACGTTTCAGGGGATGTAACTAGTGCCATCTGGTTGTACAGTGTTAAGCTAAATTCTGCTTTACTCTAAGTCACAAATCTTTTAAAAGGCGAACACATGCTTCTGTTACATTGTATGCATGTCCAACCTTTGTCTTGTTGGGAACCATATCAAGAAATAAGTGTTTACAGACCATCTGGTCTTTATTGGAGTTAAAGGCTGTTAGTGATTTTTGTATGTGTAAGTACAACTTAAGTGCACATGAGCTAGCACTATGTAACCAAACAAATTTAATGCAATTTTTTAAAGAGATCTGTTTAGACCAGACTTTCAATTTTACCAGGGGTTTCAGCTTCGTCAATAGCCAGCAACACTGGGGGTATCAAGTAGTGAGAACTGCTCAGTTTTATAGTTTAATCTGTTACACCTGTAGATGGTTTGTACTGACTCTTTATGAAGGTTCAATGTAGACAGTACTCTTTACATAATCTAGTATCATTTTTAGCTCACCTGACCCGAAGGACCTGACCCGAAGGGTCATGTGAGCTATTGCCATCACTTGGCGTCCGTCGTCGTCCGTCCTCGTCGTCGGCGTTAACTTTTCTTCAAAAATCTTCTCCTCCAAAACCACTGAAGGGATTACTTTGAAACTTTGCACACATCATCAGTAAAATGTCCTCTACCAAGTTTGCTCAAATCATGGCCTCAGACCAACCAACATGGCCGCCATGGCTAAAAATAGAACAGGGGGTCAAAATACAGTTTTTTGCTTATAGTTCAAAAAGTATAACAGATATAGGAAAACCGAACGACCTTCCTTCTTCAGCATCTAAAGCTCTACAAAACACTCCATTGGGTCAAAGTTGTATGATGACTCCTTGTAAGAGTTATTGCCCTTTAATTGTCAAAATTGATGATTTTTGCCATTTTTGCCTCAAAATCTTAAAAATTATTAGAACTAGAGAAAAAGTTAGCATTGCTTAATTGTTCTGCTCTATGAGGGCTACAAAAATGACTTAAGGGTCAAGATTGTCTGATTAACCGTTTAAGAGTTATTCCCCTTGAATTGTTTTTTTTAATTTGTTTTAATTGATTTTTTAAAATAGTCTCCTCTGAAACAACTGAAAGTACTGCTTTGAAACTTTGTACACATCATCCGTCCAATGTCCTCAACCAAGTTTGTACCAACCAATGGCCTGCAGATTAACCAACATGGCCACCATTGCTAAAAATAGGACGGTGGGGGGGGGGGGGGGTAAAATACAGTTTTTGGCTTATATTTAAAAAAGTGTAACAGATACAGGAAAACTGAAGAGACATGCCTTCATCTGCATCAAAAGCTCTACAAAACACTCCATTGGGTTGAAGTTGTATGATGACTCCTTATAGGAGTTATTGCCCTTTAATTGTCGAAATTGATTATTTTTTGACATTTTTGCCTCAAAATCTTGAAAATTATTAGAACTAGAGAAAAAGTTAGCATTGCTTAATTGTTCTGCTCTATGAGGGCTACAAAAATGACTTAAGGGTCAAGATTGTCTGATGAACCGTTCAGGAATTATTCTCCTTGAAAAATTTTTTAATCAATTTTACTTGATTTTAAAAAATCTTCTCCTCTTTAACCAATGAAAGGACTGCTTTGAAACATTGCACACATCATCTTTAGGACGTCCTCTACCACCTGACTACCTATATAGCTACGTTGGCTTTAAATAGAAAAAATGAAAAAAGGCGGGGGGGGGGGGGGGGGTGGAGAGAGTTTTCGACTGATAGTTAAAAAAGTACAACAGGTACAGCAAATTTGAAGTGAACTTCCCTTCTCCCTCAAAGCATCAAAAGCTCCTCCTTATAGGAGTTATTTCCCTTAAAAGGTCGAAATTAATGATTTTTGCAGAAGTGTTGGGCAATTCCTTATAGCAAAGAAAAGCTGGATAAAAAAGGGTTGTTTGGTTTCAGGTTCAGGTGAGCGATACAGGCTCCTGGGAGCCTCTAGTTAGGTTAACCATTAAGTACAATATTATTTTTTTATTTCAGCAGACAAACAAGTCATAAAACAGAAGAAAGAAGAAGCCATACAAAAAAATCAAGAAAGGGCAGAACAGGAGAAAAAACAAAAGGCAGAGAAGAAGAGGGAATCAGAGAAATACACCATCAATGAGATGATGAAGGTAATACATGTATAGAGTTGACCTAGCTTAGTTGATTCAGATGTATGTAATGTACATGTGTGGCCAATATGTCTGATGCATTAAAGTTCATAGTCGATCACTGTCTTATGTAAGCATATTCATTGTTTACACACTGTTTTTATCCATAGTTCCTGTTAAACTATTTAAACGAATTGAACAAAATCTTGATCTTTCTTCTTATGAGCTGCTGATATGAGTAAAGCAAGCTGGTTTATTTTGCTAAAATATTTTGTAAAATATAATGTATGATATATAATTCAAAAGGGGCTGTACCATATTAATTGAACAACTGAATAATTAAAACACACCATGCATTTGTTGTTTTTCAGCACATTGTAGATAACACAGCCTCTTTTCCATCATTTCCTGGTTTTTATGTGGTTTTCAAAGAACAGTTATTAACAAGTTACTGTAATACCCCTGCTTTATAATTTAAGATGATCATACAAAGCTTTTGACAAAATTTCAGTATTATATTATTTATAATTGCAAAAAAAAAGCAACAAAAAATGTTTACAGACAGAAACACACACTAACACACAGACCAAAAAGAAACAGTATAGCCTTATCAACCATGGGGAGGATAAATAATTATAAACATATTTCATTTCTTGTGATGGATTTAAAGATTCTATCTGTGATAATAGTATAATAATTTTTCTGTTGTAGTTAGAGGATTCAGAAAGAGACAGGATAAACAACATTAAAGAGGAGGAGAGGCAGAAAGCTACAGAAGATCTAGAAAAATGGAAAGAAGAACAGAGACAGATGGCTGAACAGGTCTTACATTATCTACAGCTATAAAGAGCCTTAGTGAGCTCACAGTGCCTCTTGATCCTTCCACTATATCTTACCATTTTTCCAAGTTTCTTCCAGTCCAATGTAATCTCCAATAGTTGTCATCTAGAAATTCCATTGAGTTATTGACCTCAGAATTGAAGTATGGTTCTTATTTAAGTATATGTGATCATATACACAAGTTTTGTTCCAGTCCTTTGTAATGTTCTCAATTTATTTATATTATCTAGAGCCTCCTTAAGGTATCCGGACCACAGTTGACCACGTGATCATATTAGATGTCCCGGATGTCCATTGTTTTTCAATGGAGCAGACCTCAGTGATTTTCGGTAAACATCGGAAATACTATTTAAGTAACTAACTTTTTTTTGCTCAGAAATGTATACATTGACTCAAAATATTTAATTTGTATCATTAATTGCAATACATTGATTGAATAAGGCTGTATTTTTTAGTCGAACAATAAAATAAAATGGTGACTTCAATTATGGGACGGATACCTTAAAGCTCAAATTTTAGTCTATTTTTAGTAACTATGTCCTGGAACCGTGACAGGAATTATCTCAAAATCAATCTTTTTCCAATAATATGTAAACAATATATTTTAGTTTAGTTCTTTTATTATGAAAAGTTCTATAGGTATAATGAGGAAACTAAATAATTTTCTGCACTTGTTTTGGTCAGTGTTTAGCAACTTTGAACTTGACCTTACAATCAGTGACCTCAGAATCAATAGAGCTCTTCTCATTATATATGAACATACATCCATGTAAAGTTGCAATCTGATATACGTGTATTGTGTTTATTTTATCACCTGGAAACTTCCTAAGTGTTTGATGCTTACTCTTTAGTCATTACTGTGATGGTGTCCTTTAATAGCTTACCTTTAGATTGTGTCAACTACCTTACATGTTAACTGCTTACATTTTGTGCAGGAAAAGCAAAGAATCTTAGAAGAAAAGATGGCAGAAGATGCAAGGAAGAGGGAAGAAGATAGAAAGAAAAAGAAAAAGAAGGGTATGCATCCCATTTAATTTACTAAAGGAAACTCAGTGATAGTTTTTAAGTTTATATGGGTTAGGTAGTGTAAACATTTATAGTATTTCTAATGACAATTACTTTACATGTAACATTGATAGCATTGCAGAACAACTACAAATGAAGTCAAGCTTATTTATTTAATAAATAACAAATGTTTAACACATAAATTTACAGACAACATAAGGAATTAATGTTGCTTAAAGATCATGATTGCTGTCATATAAGTTTAATTATAATATTTTCAGGTAAAAATATCTTTGAAGAATCGGCTGAAGGAGTTCCAAAGAGAGAAGTTGGTAAAATTGAGGTCAAGTTCACTCCACGAGTGTTTCCTACTGCAGCTAGAGAATCACAGACTCCACAGGAAGAAGAGGTAAGGAACAAATAAATAAAAATAATCATATTATTTTTGTTAGGGTTTTTGTGTAATGACAGGGTAGTACAATTTGAATTCTGAGGTTGGTGAGTACTTCTAGTCATTTAAATGTGGTTTACACTATATTTATTAAATCAATTCATCTGAAAATTCAAATTTTAAATCAAATTTAAGAACTGTTAAACACCAGTATTCCAAACTTCACCAAAACTGAAATATAAAAACTTTGAAAATTTGTGTCTAAAGTACATCCAGTTGCTGACCTAATACTTCATTGTTATTGTTCATTGTTAGATTTTAACACTATCCACTTTATGATGTTTGTCTAACATATGGCACCACGTATAAACCTTCTGTTAATGCTATTTTAGTGGTTAAAGAAACAAGCTGAGGCCAGAAAAGCTATTGAGATAGAAGATTCTGACTTGACAGAGGAAGAAAAGAATCCAATGTTCCTTAGAGATAAAGGAAAGTTAGTACCATTTGTTGACCGGATTGTATCAAGATTTGTAAAGCACTTATCACTTTTTTTTTATTTAACTTGGTTGATTTTTAACATCCTAAAAGTTAATTTTGTGAATCTGAAGTTTGCAAGCAGGTCTTTTTCTGGCCCATTTGGGAAATGCCTTTTCAGCTGAATTGGGAAATTTTATCGACGTTTTATTTTCTATGAAAATCATCAAAAGCCTTTTGAAACCTCTATTACTGATATGATTATATAAACAAAACAAGTACTAATTAGACACACTACATTAGTTAAAATAACATGATTTTGTCGTCTTATTGAAAATATAGTAGTTTTACAACACTAATATGCAGCGGGTTTCAATAATAGTATAGCAGTAGGTAAAGTAAAGTAATATTTACCTTTAAAGTAGGTAAGCACATACATAACAATAAACACAAGCTCTCATGTGCTTTAAGGAAGCAGAACAAGTTGAATTTCCCATGGGATTAAACTTTATAAATTTGAATGACAACCATCCTCTTTGCTGGAGGGGACAATTATTCCGGGCGATTATCAGTGTCTATTAGTTGGACTTGGATTACTACCACTAGACTCATTTACATTGTTTACATTGTCATTGTCGTCCGCCATTTTCATCCTCTTTTCAAATTCAAAATATGCATCAGTTTTACTTCATTGCTTCAAACCGACTGAACAATTTTGGAATAATATTTAGTTTTTGATACGCCATTGTACAAATGAAACTTAAATTCCTAGAATTATTCCTGTATTAATAAAGAGCATTGGCAACTGAAACACATGGTTAGTTAAAATTACATAAAACACAAGAACGGTCCAGAAAAGAAGTGAAATAATTCTGGGTTTTACCGATATTGAAAAACTCACATTGATTGCGAATTTTCTCTCCGATTTTGGGAAAAAAGGATGATTTTTCACATTGGGAATGGCCCTATAGAACCCCCTGAAAAAGCTCTGGCAAGACAATCAATACTCCAAAAGAACCGGGTTACAATAAGACTGGATTTAGCACCAGTTTCTGTAACACTCAAATTGAGTATCCGTATTGATTTTTACATGGTCACCCTTTCACATTTTTAATTTGATTAAACATGTTTGTTTTTAAGATTTTTGAACAGCAATAGGCTATCTTATTAAAATTAAATCTTTTACTTCCTTCCCCTGTTTATTGGTCGCTGCATTGTACAATACAGCGACCAAAAGCAAAAAGGGGGAGAAACTGAAAGATTTAATTTTTATTAGAGCAATTGGTGGACAATGCAAAATGCAGACTGAGTAGGGCCTCGCCACTTCGTGGCGTACACCCTATAGTTATCAGTCTGTGCGTCTTTCTGTCAGAAACTAACCATGTGCGAGCTATATCTTTTTTATCTTTTGAGGTGAGATTTTGATATTTAGTATGTGGGTAGATAATATCAAGGCGATGTGATGCATGCAATGGTTGATGACCTTTGCCTTGACCTCGAGGTTGGCGGGGCCCACAGCGATGGATACCATCGATCTCACTGATATCTGATATCTATTTTGTCTTATGTAGAGTAACCTTTTAACAGGACTATTTGTTGAGACCTTTCCGCAAAATATTTAATGCTATGTTTCTATTCACCATATCTTGGTTGGCAGTAATGATAGTGTAAATATTGAAGTGAATTGGAATGCCATCATCTTTTTATCTTTGGTTGAATCATGTGCTTTTGTCAGTTTAATTATAAAAAAATGATATACAATAAAATGATAATTGTTCCTCTTGTTTATCTTCAAAACACTTAAAAACCAATATATTGAGCTGCCAGTTGCATGTATGGTGTGAAATATTTGCTTTTTGTCAAAATTGGAGTGAGTGTGTTTTTAATAATGTTCAGGTTTTCGTTTAAATATGAAAAACAAAAACATAAAAAAGATGATGCTAATTGACCAGTCAATGTTTTCTGTTTGAAATGTGTATGACTTGTCACAGTATTGTTAATTGAAAAGAATACATGTGTCACCTTTTTTTTTTCAGTGAATTTTTCAAAGCTGGGAATTTCCAAGCAGCTGTCAATGCATATACCACAGCTATTAGATACAGTCCTAAGATGCCATCGTATCCTTTCTGTATCAGACAATTCTGTACACCTTGTGCCAGTTTATGTTTTATATATACCACACCTTTTACAAGTTAACATGTTTAAACAACGAGTGCATATAGCTGCACTAGTGTTCAAGTATATTAACAAATAAAGCGTAATACATACGTTTTGTTACATAACTCAATCAATAGAATTTGAAATTTACCTATCATCATTGTTGTCAGACGGTCATTAGCTAATTGGTCAATCTAGACATTAAGTATTTTTAATGAGGGCCAGAGGCAGGGCTTGTGCTATGGAATAACTTAAAAGTTAGTTGATTATACCATAGCTAAGCCTGCCTACTTCAATGTATATGAATGTGGATTTTTATCACATGAACTGAAACTGTGATTTATAGTGAAACATCTCAAGAATGATTTTGTACAACACACATATTAAGTGTGATTAATCCATAAAAAGATCAAAGGAAAATTATGTTACAAATTGTTACAAGTAATAATGACATTATTTGCAGTCAATACTAATATATATCCAGTATCTAGATATTACTGTATAATGTAGAATTGAAGTACTTTATATCACAACAAAATTAGAAATGCACTCATTTTTAATCAGAACTGATCACATAGAAACAACTATAGAATAGAAATTGATTCCTTGATAAATAAACAGATTATATTCCAACAGAGCAGCATGTCACTTAAAGCTAAGGAATTTCTTTAAAGTTATAGAGGATTGCTCGAAGGTATGTCAGTGTTTTTGTATAAGTAGAGGATAGGATTGAACAAAGGTATGTCAAGGTTGTAGTAATGGTGGACGATTTTTCAAAGGTACATGTATGTCAGAGTTGTAGTATTAGTGGAGGATTGTTCAAAGGTATGTCAGGGTTGTAATATTAGTGGAGGATTGTTCAAAGGTATGTCAGGGTTGTAATATTAGTGGAGGATTGTTCAAAGGTATGTCAGGGTTGTAATATTAGTGGAGGATTGTTCAAAGGTATGTCAGGGTTGTAATATTAGTGGAGGATTGTTCAAAGGTATGTCAGGGTTGTAATATTAGTGGAGGATTGTTCAAAGGTATGTCAGGGTTGTAGTATTAGTGGAGGATTGCTCGAAGGTATGTCAGGGTTGTAGTATTAGTGGAGGATTGTTCAAAGGTATGTCAGGGTTGTAGTATTAGTGGAGGATTGCTCGAAGGTATGTCAGGGTTGTAGTATTAGTGGAAGATTGTTCCAAGGTATGTCAGGGTTGTAGTATTAGTGGAGGATTGTTCAAAGGTATGTCAGGGTTGTAGTATTAGTGGAGGATTGCTCGAAGGTATGTCAGGGTTGTAGTGTTAGTGGAGGATTGTTCAAAGGTATGTCAGGGTTGTAGTATTAGTGGAGGGTTGTTCAATGGTATGTCAAGGTTGTAGTATTATTGGAGGATTGTTCAAAGGTATGTCAGGGTTGTAGTATTAGTGGAGAATTGCTTGAAGGTATGTCAGGGTTGTAGTATTAGTGGAGGATTGTTCAAAGGTATGTCAGGGTTGTAGTATTAGTGGAGGGTTGTTCAATGGTATGTCAAGGTTGTAGTATTAGTGGAGGATTGTTCAAAGGTATGTCAGGGTTGTAGTATTAGTGTAGGGTTGTTCAATGGTATGAGAAGGTTGTAGTATTAGTGGAGGATTGTTCAAAGGTATGTCAGGGTTGTAGTATTAGTGGAGGATTGCTCGAAGGTATGTCAGGGTTGTAGTACATGTGTATTAGTGGAGGATTGTTCAAAGGCATGTCAGGGTTGTAGTATTAGTGGAGGATTGCTCGAAGGTATGTCAGGGTTGTAGTATTAGTGAAGGATTGTTCAAAGGTATGTCAGGGTTGTAGTATTAGTGGAGGATTGTTCAAAGGTATGTCAGGGTTGTAGTATTAGTGGAGGATTGCACGAAGGTATGTCAGGGTTGTAGTATAAGTGGAGGATTGCTCGAAGGTATGTCAGGGTTGTAGTATTAGTGGAGGATTGTTCAAAGGTATGTCAAGGTTGTAGTATTAGTGGAGGATTGCTCGAAGGTATGTCAGGGTTGTAGTATTAGTGGAGGGTTGTTCAATGGTATTTCAAGGTTGTAGTATTAGTGGAGGATTGTTCAAAGGTATGTCAGGGTTGTAGTATTAATGGAGGATTGCTGGAAGGTATGTCAGGGTTGTAGTATTAGTTGAGGATTGTTCAAAGATATGTCAGGGTTGTAGTATTAGTGGAGGATTGTTCAAAGATATGTCAGGGTTGTAGTATTAGTGGAGCAGTGGCAGATCCAGGGGGGGGGGGGGGCGTAAGGGGCGTACACCTACCCTTTCAAAAACAAAGAAAAGGAAAAAAAGAGAACAGGGAGCGTAACAACCAGCGCCAAAAGCAAAAATGTATTCCCCGCTCGTCCTCGCCTTAAATTAATGCATTAACGGTACTACCCCTACCGTAAACGCGCCTTTGCGAGGCGCGAGAGGACCACTTCTTGGCCCTCCTTTTCCGATATCCCCTTTTTATGCCCCCCTTTCAAAAATCCTGTATCCGCCCCTGTGGAGGGTTGTTCAAAGATATGTCAGGGTTGTAGTATTAGTGGAGGATTGTTCAAAGATATGTCAGGGTTGTAGTATTAGTGGAGGATTGAACAACGATATGTCAGGGTTGTAGTATTAGTGGAAGATTGTTCAGTGGTCTTTCAGGGATGTACTACTGTGGAATGTTAATTATGATTGTGGTTTAATATCAAGCCTTAGTTAGTTGTGGAATCCACAGAGAAGAAGTCTTTTGTAGGAAAACTTGCAATCCTGGTCAATGAAGATTTGAGTCTAGCACACCCTGCATGCAGTGAGACTCAAACCTGCAATTTCAGTGTTAACAGGCATGTGATTAGTTGTAAAAGACTAACTACTTTAACCACTTACTGGTATACACATAAGGATAAAAGTTTTATTTAAAGTTGCATGCATCAAATAGAAAACATAAACTTGTAGAGATTTTAGCCGACTGTCAACATACATACACATGCAGACAGGTCAAATAAGCTCTTAACACAATGATATGTAAAACCCAGATACACAAAATCATATGACATATACAGGCATGGCAAGAGTGTAGTGTTATAGCCATGTAAAACCCAGTTACACAAAATCATATGACATATACAGGCTTGGCAAGAGTGTAGTGTTATAGCCATGTAAAACCCAGTTACACAAAATCATATGACATATACAGGCATGGCAAGAGTGTAGTGTTATAGCCATGCATTGTAGCTTGAAGTTAGTACAAATTTTAGAACATTTAATTAATTTATGTCAATTTGGACCATTCATTTGGTTGACCAACAATTTCAAGGAAAATATTAATATTTATATCAGCAAAGTTTGTTCCCATGTCAACAAGATATATTACATTATTTGTTATATTACATCACCTTTCCATTTTCATCTCTTTTTATGTCACATTTAATGTTCAGTTTAAAGCAGCATTGCTTTCTGAACTTGTCTCACAACTGCATGTCACAATAAATACAATTTTTTTAATTGAGTAAATACTCAGAAATCTGTTGTGTGACTTGGAAAACATAAACATGTAACGATGTCAGCTAAAGGTACATGTATACTTATATTTCCACCGTAATCTTAGCACTACATCATCTTGTCTATTGTTAGTTCAAATTAATGATGTGATGTAATGATACCTTGTCAAGAATAAGAACAATTCATTCCTGTTCAGATTGATGAGACCATAGCATTTTATTAAGAAATTAACTGTTAATCAAAATTTAAGTTTCTTGTCAATATATTTTCTTCAGGCCATAGATTTGCTTCATCCACCAGTTCCCCAGAATGCATCTAGTCGAGTGAAAGCTCTTGTTAGAAAGGGAACGGCTTTCTGTGAACTGGAGATGTATGTTGAAGGTAAGTCCATCTGGTTGAAGGAAAGCTCTTGTTAGAAAGGGAACGGCTTTCTGTGAACTGGAGATGTATGTTAAAGTTAAGTCCATCTAGTCGAGTGAAAGCTCTTGTTAGAAAGGGAACAGCTTTCTGTGAACTGAAGATGTATATTGAAGGTAAGTCCATCTGGGGGAAGGAAGCTCTTGCTAGAAAGAGAACAGCTTTCTGTGAAATGGAGGTGTATGTTGAAGGTAAGTACATCTAGTCAAGTGAAAAGGCAACAGCTTTCTGTTAACTGGAGATGTATGTTGGACTCTGTGTAAGCAGCAGTTTCATTTTCCAGAAAAGAAAAAAAATATATAACTTGAATTTTCTGATTCAACTGAAATCAGAAAAATCGAATCAAAATTTAATTTTTTGATGCATCAAAAATTGGAAAAACTTAATAATCAAATTTCCATACTTTGTAAAAAAAAGATACTTTTATTTAATGATGCCTGCACAATGTCATTGATTTCAATGTTTTTACTTTATAGGACTACAAGATTATGAATGTGCTTTGAAAATAGACCCAAACAATGAACAACTGAAAGCTGATGCAGATAAAATAAGGGAGATAATTCAGAGTAGTTCAGGAAGCTGATAAAAGATGTACAATATTTTGGTTATGAAATTCTGAGAACACACAGTGTTAAGCTGTATGGACCGACTTACACACAGATATAAGGACTGATTCCATTGGTCAATTTACACAGGTATACATGGATTGACAGTGTTTGATTGATCCATTTCAGATGGATAATAATAAATTAAATTACAATTATAGCTGCTTTGCAGTTTAATATTTGTCAATTTTTGATGTTGTTGTTGGTTGACATGATGTGTTTTATTTATTATACTTTTTAGATTGTTAAGGAATTGTATTTTGTTATGCAGATTATTATTCTATCATTGTCAATTAAAATTTCTGTAGAAAGATTATGACTTCTACCCAAATATAACAACATTCTCTGCTGGTATGACTGAGCACCAAAGTACTCAACATTTAGTTATAGGCACAAACACCACACAATGTTGGTTAAAAGACGAACAGTTTTATAGGGTCGATTATTAAGGTCAGTTTCATTAGTGATTGTTAAGGTCACATAACTTTCTGACAAATATTATTTGGCAACTTTAGATGTCTACTCTCACTGCTGACTTTGCAGATTGTGACCTTGAGCAACTGAAAGTGTGTCAATGGTGAAAAGGAATATTCCATAAAACACTTGATACCTTTTTTTTAGGTGAGCGATACAGGCTCCTGGGAGCCTCTAGTTTATTCAATTGCTTTGATTTATTTGATATTTCTCACAGCAGTTTAATTTTACTGTTACAATTTATCATGGTGAAATATCCAATCAATCATGGCTTCCAGGAATGTGTTGAATACAGTATGTTGATTTTCCACATTTGAAATTGAATTGAACTGATTGTGATATGCCACACTATTCATATGATGTCGATTGTACTATATTAATTTACCATGTCACTGATATCTTCAAGTCTAATGGAATTTTATCATGGGTTATTCTGTTGATATATTCAGCAACCTTTATTATATATATAAAGTTAAAAATAAACCTAGCTGATTATATAATACATTTTAATAAAGTTCTTGCACATTTCCTTTATATCAGAGGAGCTGCAAATGGATCAAGCCTCTGAAACTTTGGAAGTCCTGATATTGAGCTGATATTCTCTGGCAGATCTTTAAAGTAACTTTTGAGATTAAATTTGTTGTGATCCCTAAAACACATTTTGTCCTCCAGTATGTTATCTTGACGGGTCGTATAGTACATTATATAAAAATTACACATCTCATCTTTGTTTGTTGATCTGAAAAGTAGAAGGAGATCTGCCATTATTACAAAAATTAATATCCATAAACCTTAGTAGTCAGACAACGTTTCTTTGCTTTATAAGACAAATAGCAAAGAAATAAGAACAAACAACAATAGCCAAAAGTCAAAGGATTGTTACAAACCCGACAAACACACACAGCGCAACACAAAAACAGAAAGAGAAACCTGAATCCAATAAAAACCTATAAAAATATGTTGCCTTTCTGGTTAACTGGCGGCAAGAATTGTCTCTCCATGTCCAGCTTTTTTCTATAAAGTCTAGAAAGGAGTTTCTTTCATTCAGTGATAGATGTGCCCACCAAACCCGTTATACACTATTGTCCTTTCCAAGATTTTTCTTAGTATAATAAAAAAAACATCCCAACCGATAGGGTTCTTTTATCTGCTACGTAGGAACAGCTGAGCAGCTCTCTGATTGGAGCCCTTGGTACGGTCAACAGTGTCCCGTAGCTTTAAAAGCGATTTTTACGGATGCCAAGTGAGCCAAAATGGAGTTTACACTATAGGTAGCTTATAATATTATTGGACTTTCTCAGCTGCATGTATGGTCCATTAAAGTAGTCTTTGTTGTATGTGTGTTTATTCTGTGTAGTTGTTTTGGGAATACTGACAGTTATATCAAAAATCGAGTGCATTGTTCAACTTAATAAATTACAGGCTGGTAATATTCATTAATTCTGCAGTATTAATGGAAGGTATACATTTTAAATTCTTGTTCTAACTAAAAGTTTATTTATGGTGCATTTGTTTGAATTATATACTATTGGATGAATGCAAAGCGAACATAAAAACTATTTCTTAGTACGAACCCTATCTTTGTTTCAAAATTTCTTTGGCTACTCATGGTACATCGGGCAATCTGTAGAAAAATTACACATTTAGGTTGCATGTTGTTCAGTTCACTGGTTTAAAAAATTCAGACATTTCATTGTTATAAGATTTTCTGACATGCATTTGTGTTTGGTTGTATTTTACGACGACATGAAAACTACAATATAATACAATAACTACAATATATTACCGGTAGTTTATTGAGAGTATATTGTTTCCATTTTGTGTAAAATTTGCACATATTTATTGGACAAGGATACCGTGTTTAATTGTGATAGCTTTATTGGTAAAAAGATAACCTGCAATATCAACTCCTCTACAATTTGGGTAAATTTAAAATTTTGTTACACAGACCGTTTAATTCTACTAACAACATAGTATTACCAATGAATCTCCTTTTCTAATGTCCATTTTGGTAGTTGTAACGTCGTAAAAAGTCTATAAAGAAATTAAGAATGTATAAAAATAACATATAACAGGTTTATTTTTCTAGGAAGATTATATTTCAGTGTAACGTAAAACAAATGTGCTAACGATAAGGTAAAACAGTCACCAGAAAACTAAACAAACAAACAACAAGTTTTCATCGGGAACAAACACAGGACACTTTAATACGAGTAATACGAACCCCACGTTAAAATAGGATGTAAACTTGACATATGACAGCTCTCGTGCTACACAAGTCTTCCAGAATACATAATGTACGAAAAGGAAATACAAATGTCAAACGTAGTGATTAGCGATGGTGACCGGAGACTTTTGCATTAAACACTACAAATAAATGCTGACGCCTATACAGAAAATATATAAATGATGCATGGCCCTTGGGTTAACTGAAATATATAATATGCAGGTCTTTGAAATGCTGCTACAAATAAATCACAATTTAACAATTGTAAAGTTGAAGTCATCTCGTTTGTTGAACAGCTCAATTGGTCCTCATCACCGATTTCCATGGCCGTTTATTAGGTGTATTTTGGAGCATCAGTGGTTTAACGTTTAATTTATTTTTATAGATGACCAAACCGTCAATTATTTAAAAAAGCACGTCTTCTTAATCAAAAGGGCCCTTACCCCCAATCAAGGATTATTTTATAAAGTAGGTCTGTATTTCATGCTTTTGCTAGGTTCACATTAGATGTTGTATCTTTATTTCTCATACAGCCAACAGAACATTGGAACAGAGAAAAACAAAACAACAAAACAACCAACAACAACATTTTACAAGTGATGTTAAACATTCAACACTGTGAAAACTTTCAGAATCCCATATATGTGTAAACCCACATTGATTAAAAGTATTTTGAACGGTGCGTCTTTTTACCACAGAACACCACAGAACACCACAGAACTCGATAAAATGTCGTTTTGTCTTTGATAAAATTAAATGAATATTATTTTATGTGTAATTATAAGTTATTGTGTATAATTATGTCTTAAAACCACATATTTGTTCAACATTATGTCTTCGTACGCGGATGAAGTTTTCGATGAAAACGGCGACAGCACAGAACACCACAGAACTCGATAAAATATCCTTTTTATTAAATAAACTAAATAAAATAATATTTTGTGTGAAATTTTGACTTATTGGATAAATTATGTATGAAAACCACGTATTTGTTCAACATTACGTCTCGTCGTACGCGGATGAAGTTTTCGCTGAAAACGGCGATACCACAGAACAAACTAAAATACCACAGAACACCCTAAATAACTTAAAAAGGACAGTTCAATAATTAAATTGTGGTTATATTAACTGTTTCTTCATAAAAAAAAATACATTAACAATGTTTTAAATACCATGCAACTTATTTTGTAGCACGGATGTCCGATGGTATTGTTAAAGACTGTGCAAATGTTTCCCCATAATTTAATATATAATCGTGATCTAGTGAATGGAGGGTGATAAACATTCTTAAAAAAAAACATACATAATGAGTGTTTTACTAAGTAAAAAACAATAAAAATTTAAAAAATGAATAAACAAAAAGCGAAAGCCGAATTTTACATCAATTATATGTCACATGCTTCTAAGATGTAACAGGTTTTTCTTGATATGTTGAAGAAGAAAAAATACAAAAAATGAACATACAGACATAACAATTATTTTGTTTGGTAATTCAAAAAGTGAGAAAACAAACAAACAAACAAACAAAAATCATTGAAGGTCGTTTGATTATGAACCAAAAATATACAAAATAGTGTTTTAAATAAACAATTTGGCTTACACGTAAAATAGAACATTTAAATAGTATTATTCTAATATATTTTATGTGCTTGTTTCATTATTTCAATTTACAAACAATACAACAGTCGAGCAATAGGGTAATTCTATACGAAGTTCAAATTTTACTTCTTTAACAAATTAAAAAAAAAAAACATTTCACAGTTATACATCACTGCTGAATTTGATCTTCATTGATGTAAATTAGTAGCAACATTCTAAATAATCCCCCATTGGTTTATTAGGGGCGGTTTATTAGTGTAGTGCTGGGGCCATAAATCAATTTTGGTAAGGTTTCTCCGTGACGGCGCTTTATTAATTAACAAGCGTGTTTTTTGTTTGATGACTATGATGAATTTTATATTTATTTTAAACAACTTATAATATTAATAAATATGTTTTTGAACTAGGACTTCCTTGTTTTAAATATTAAATTTCTCAACTATAATGTTCTACAGTACTATAACAGCTTAGTTCAAGAAGGTGGCGCTTTAAGAGAAAAAACACAAACATACACACAAAAAATTCGGAATCCCCAATGAAGTACAACTGTATTCCAGCTTAATGTGGGTCGTCATGACCGTTAATCACGAAATATTTCTTTTTATATATTGTGCATAACAATAACTATATTTTCAGCATATTAACACATATAAACATTTAAAATGCTTTTTGAATTCAATATAGTGTTACGTAAAGTTCTGTGGTGTTCTGTGGTCCTGCCTTTTTCATGAAAAACGTCAACTGCTCTTTCAACAAGACATGAGGATGTACAAATCTAGGAACAAATTTGAGGTTTAAAGAGCTATTTTTATACAATAAGACATTTTAATGTGCATATAACTTTTTATATTCGTTTTATCAATAAAAAAGGATATTTTATCGAGTTCTGTGGTGTTTTGTGGTATCTCCGTTTTCAGCGAAAACTTCATCCGAGTACGACGAAACGTAATGTTGAACAAATATGTGGTTTTCATACATAATTTATCCAATAAGTCAAAATTTCACACAAAATATTATTTTATTTAGTTTATTCAATAAAAAAGGATATTTTATCGAGTTCTGTGGTGTTCTGTGCTATCGCCGTTTTCATCGAAAACTTCATCCGCGTACGACGAGACACAAAGTTGAACAAATATGTGGTTTTCATACATAATTATATCAAATAACCCATAATTACACATACAATAATATATCATTAAATTTTATCAAAGAAAATAGAGTTCTGTGGTGTTCTGTGGTAAAAAGACGCACCCTATTTTGAATGAATTTTAGCCATTTAAAATTTACATTACCATCACTTTCCAAGTCAAGCTTTCTGGATAGAATATATAAAATATTTGACAGTTTTAATTGTTTTCCAGTAACTAACCTCCCCCAAAAAGTGATGCATCTAACTTTTAAATCTATATGTATTATATATATGTGCCTAACTCTCAATATACCATTGGGTGTAGTAGATTTTAAAGTTAGCAACGTTTTACAGAATTTCAAGTGTATTCTTTCTAAAATTTCAATTTTTCACATCTCACAACCATAAAGTAATATTGGTTTTATTAACTTTACTCCAGTTGCAGTTTTACAGATAGTTTATACATTCTTCCTAGTTTAACATCGCTCTATTAGCTTTATCTGCTTGATTCGTCTTAGTGGAAACAAAATTAAAGTGTTTAGTAAAAACAGGGCCAGATAAAATCGTTGTTATAGTAAAAGGTGATATTAGGAGGGACGTTTCCTAAACCAAATACCATAGAAGGTCTACAGCAGATTCAGCCAGTAGTACAGTGTCGTCGGCATATAATAATATAAATAGCCTTAAATAAATGTCCATGTCATTCAAATAGTCTTATTATAGATATACAACAGGTAATGACGCTATCTACGATCTGATCAAGCTATTTCTAATTCAAGTCAACTGTCTTTAAATGCAAGTACACAGCCGATCACTTATATATTATGTAAACCGTCTCAAAATTTAAGGAAAAACCTACTTCGGGTAGCTGAGGCGACATTCTTCCAATCTCTGTAAACTTTCCGTCCCGATATCTGTAAGCTGACGTCACTACACCTACACAATAATATAGCAAAATTACAAATATGTGTTGTATATGTTTGTCTAAATCCGGTTTTATAATCGTCTATTGACGAGTTCTTATTATTCGGTCAGTTTCTTTGCTATTTTTGTTGGAATGATATTGGTGCAATTTACAGTCTTGTTTCCAACCTTTTACATGACCAAACCAAGCATTGTCATTTCGGAGGCTAACACTTGGTTGTATTTTTGATTGTTAAAAGGAAAATGCCACCAGCCTTAAAGTAACCTTCAGAAAAGGATTTAAATCATGTTCGTAATTTTCAGATCATTTATTTTGTAAAGAATGACTGAACCAACGAACTGATTTAAGTGATATTTTATGCACCAAAATATGACTTCATAGCTGGCAATAGTCCACCATGCAGAGGCATAGCCCTAACTTACCCAGTGGTCCGAGGTATAGCCCTAACTCAGTGGTTAGAGGAATATCCCCAACTTATCCAGTGGTCAGAGGCATAGCCCTGACTTACCCATGCAGTGGTCAGAGGAATAGCCCTAACTTACCCAGCCCAGTGGTTAAAGTAAAAGCCCTAACTTAACCAGTAGTCAGAGGCATAGCCCTAACTTACCATAGTCCACCGAGCAGAGGCATAGCCCAAATTTACCCAGTGGTTATTGAAAGTAATTTCTTAAGCTATTAACACCAAGAAGTAGTGTCAAGTAGATTAGATGCTGCTGAGTTCTGTTGCGACAATGACCTGAAGTGGCGATAGATTCATATGCGACAATTATTTACACACAGAAATTGTTTGTAATGTTCTTCCACAGATTGTTTGAATATGTCCGGTAGGCTATAAGATGTAGTGTCCTTCCCACTTTCCGCGATTGTACGAATGTGTCCAGTAGGCTATAAGATATGGTGTGTCCTGGTCACTTACCGAGATTATGTGAATGTGTCCAGTAGGCTATAAGATATGGTGTGTCCTTGTCACTCACCGAGATTATGTGAATGTGTCCAGTAGGCTATAAGCTATGGTGTGTCCTTGTCACTTAACGAGATTATATGAATGTGTCCGGTAGGCTATAAGATATGGTGTGTCCTTGTCACTTACCGAGATTATGTGAATGTGTCCAGTAGGCTTTAAGATATGGTGTGTCCTTGTCACTTACCGAGATTATGTGAATGTGTCCGGTAGGCTATAAGATATGGTGTGTCCTTGTCACTTAACGAGATTATATGAATGTGTCCGGTAGGCTATAAGATATGGTGTGTCCTTGTCACTTAACGAGATTATATGAATGTGTCCAGTAGGCTATAAGATATGGTGTGTCCTTGTCACTTACCGAGATTATATGAATGTGTCCGGTAGGCTATAAGATATGGCGTGTCCTTGTTACTTTCCGAGATTATGTGAATGTGTCCGGTAGGCTATGATATGGTGTGTCCTTGTCACTTACCGAGATTATGTGAATGAGTCCGGTAGGCTATAGGGTACATTGTGTCATTGGCATCATAATCACATCCGGTTTCAGCATGGAACTCTAAATGTGACATGTAAAATTCCGTTAACATCAAAAACAAAATCAGCAAAACCTAACTATATTCGACTTGTTATATATAGATTAATAAATGCAAAATGTAAAACTCTGCTTCCATTATCCCGAGATGTCCAACAGAGGGCTTTAGCAGGGGAGCAGGTGTTTATCTTTATTGGATTTTATGTGTTACTTTAGAATGTTGTGAGGATACTCTGGTTTTTATAGAGTTCATGTGTAGTTAAACAGAGGATATTCAAATATTACTTCTTTGCTACGAATACTTGTCAAAATTCCATAAATGTTAGTCACGAATTAGTTTCACATTTATTTCACACAGTTTATCGTTATCTGCTGTATTCACCACAAGGCCATTTCCATGATTGGGATTGTGAAATAATGTAGAATGAATTCATTTATATTTTGTGCCTGAACGATTACTGCTTACTGTGTTACAAAGCTATCTTAAGCAGGTTTGTAATAATGCCAGTCTTAACCAATTGTATCCCATAAATGTATATTATTGTTTTTGCTTCATGATATCTTCTAATGTGTTAAACAGTAAGCGAATTAAAAGTTAGTTAACATATACCTTCGGTCATTGGAGGTATAGTACCGACAGTTCCAAGGATATAATATCCCACCTGAAACGTCTGTCTAAAAATAAAATCAGAACACTGTGGGCTTAAGAAAAAACCGTAAGATTGTTTGGTTATATATATTTATATTGCATAATTATATAGTTAAATGATATCAAACTAGTAATACATCTTTTTTTTCACTTATGTACGGAAGAAAAATACGATTTCATACTTATCGTGCGTCATCTGTAAAACGTATCCTGAATCATCAGTTTGTCCGCCTGAAATACAAAGAAAATTCCTTAGTACAATTTTTTCATTGTTAAAAAAACATCTTATGAATGCCTTGCATCCATACATCCACAATAATTCGACACAATTTTGTTTAAAAACGATATACGCCACTATAGCTAAAATGAACTTCAAGGTGAATTCAAGCACAATCATTAACTGCTGCAGGAATTTGTGCTTACATTTGGAATTTAATTAAATCATGTTCAAGCGATTACTTTGAAAAAATCAATGCAACACGTGAACATGAAAGGAATTAACCCATGATAGAACATTTGACTATATCTGAATACTTACTATAAAACTTGTGTTTGTAGTGCATTCCAACGACTAAGTAGTTAATACCAGTCTTACCACCGACTCTGTATCCCACATCTGTAATTTACTATCACATTAACTATTTTAGAGTCTCGATATTTTCTTCGAAATTATTCGTTTACGATAAATTAAATTATTAAATAAACTAGATATAGATTCAAGAATAACAAAGATGACATAAATCAAGTAAAGAAGCAACAAGAGAAGGTAGTGTAAATGCTTGTATTTTGACGAGGATTCGGAGAAAGAAATAAAACCTGAAGATGATTGTTAATGGCAAATGCAGCACAGATGTATTGGAAGCATTTTAAGTAGAAAGTTGTGTGAATCTGAGGACGAAGAGTTTGTAGAACAACAACAGAAGATGGTGAAAATTAGGAGTAGGGAATGGGAACAAAAACAAAAAATGTGGTGATCAGAAAGACAGATTAAGCAGCCAAGAAAGAGTTACATAGAAGATTCAATACATAAAATGGTGAAAATTTATGTGATTAATTGAATATAAATTTACTGTAAAGTACTGTAAATAAGGATTTGGATTTGAAGCTTCAACTTCTACCGTGTCCATTAGCGGTAAAATCTAAGGCCCAATAAAAAAAATACACAATATAACTATTATTTTTATCAGTAATTAAAGGACATTGTTAAACAATTGTACAATTATATTGTAGCCTTAATCAAGGTCTCAGTTTGAATGAGGAATCAGAAATAAGTTTGGATTATTTAAGTTTTTAATGTTTTTGGTGGTAGGAGAATTGGAGATTCTGTATAAGTTATGTAAAAAGAGATGTGATGATAAAATGTGACGTACAAAGAAAGAAATAAAAACATCGACAATTTTTTTAAGGATAAGACCTTGTTTTATTTTTGTTATTACTACATAAATAAAAGTATTCAAGAAAACTCACATTACAGGAAAAAAGAGGTGTTGTACAATGTTTAAAACATATATGTGAAAATTCTCGTCAAAAGGAAAAATGATATTTGTACCAAGAGGAATGTCAAAAAAAATTAGATTGAGGCTCATGATTGTTGCTATGTAGTTAGTAGTCAATATGTGTACAGACGAAGTACCCACCATCTTTCCTGTAGTCATTGTGTGTATATTTGTGAAACTGTTTCATGTGTTTGTCAAATTGATTTTAAATTCTTGAAAACATTGTTTCGTTTACGATTAAACTTTTTCAAAAGATATAAAAATATTATTAATTAAAAAAGCTTGTGTTTTAGACACATTTTCATAAACCATGTGATGATATGCAACTCTGAAAAGGCTAACTGGTTATTTATGGACCGTTAGTAAGTATACATACCAGACGGCAATGACCTCGGTTGACCATCTAAGGCCCATGCATATATTATTCGTGGTGGTCCGTGTTTACATGTTTTGTGGATGTTGCCTTGATCATCTTCTTCACCACAGGGCCTGACGGAATATTATTAAAATTCATATATAATTAGGGTTAGGATTTATTAACATGTACACAATATAAACCAAGCCGTCAGTCTTGTGTTCCATTTTAATAGTAGGATTAGTTAAATTGAACTTGTACAATGACGGTAATTCCAATGAATTCAACGAAGAAGAGCTTAAGCATCATTGTAAAAGCGTTGTTATTATCTGCTTGTGTATAGCAGCTTATAGTTAGTGTTGTATTATCTGCCTGTGAAGAGTAGTCCATTGCAATACACATTGTGTGCATCTGCTTGAGTGGGGCAGCCAATCGTTAGTGTTGTATTATCTGCCTGTGAAGAGTAGTCCATTGCAATACACATTATGTGCATCTGCTTGAGTAGGGCAGCCAATCGTTAGTGTTGTATTATCTGCCTGTGAAGAGTAGTCCATTGCAATACACATTGTGTGCATCTGCTTGAGTGGGGCAGCCAATCGTTAGTGTTGTATTATCTGCCTGTGAAGAGTAGTCCATTGCAATACACACTGTGTGCATCTGCTTGAGTGGGGCAGCCAATTGTAGATAAATTTTAGTTTGTGATAGTGTAGCCATTAGTTAATAAGGAAATTGGTATCTCGATTGGTGTGTGTATTACCAAGTTCATTTATTAAATGTCTGCTATCTAATTTAGTGGTGTTTATCCCATTTCTATATGTTCTTAGCAATCCTTGAAATATATTTAAGAGTAACAAAACCGTGTACCTACTAACCAATAAGGAAGGTCTGATGCAGGTTCATCACATCCATATAGCATCATGTGATGGGCTACAGTCTTTGAAGATTTCGGTTCAAACCTTACTGGAACAAACAAAATGGATTATTATTTGTAAGAAAAATAGCTATGATACCATGGATACCGACCGAACAACAAGATCTTAATGTCAAGGGACTATTACAAATCCGGCATATACATGATATAAACCACAAAAAAAAAATCGAAAACACAACAGAAAGTGATTCGGTCTAGAAAATCGGAATACCGATAGCAGGAGCTAGCATAACGTATAGATGTGAAATTATTATGACACAATTAATGACATAACAGCTGCTGGAATGGTGCTATTAATAAAGGGGAATTTGACTATTAAAGTTGAAGTTATCACGTTTGTCGTATAGTTTAGTTTGTAGTTTTCCCCGAGTTTATTTCTACAAGTAGGTCTTAGTAAAAGGCTGGCCTAAATGTATTGGCGATGTCTTCAAGCTAGCTAGAGTAGATAAAGTCAACAAATTTAGCATTATAATATGTTTTATTGAGTCGTTTGGATTGTATAAGTGTACTGTCTGTCGATAGATTCGTTTAACATTACCATATGTTCGTGTACAGGTGTACAGTTTAGACAAAAAACTGTTCACAGTTGTGTTATAACTTACTATGTATTGTAAACAAAGAATCATGATTTAATCTGCTACACTCAAACTCATCATCTCACTTTTATTAATTCTTAACACAGTCATAAAGGAAATTAACATTTGGGACCTTAGTAGTCCGAAGAAACCACAGAAGGAGATTAACCTCATCTGAACAGGGGTCGAAGTAACTTTATCCTCGGTGAATATTGCCCTCTATCAATTCTATCTATTAGATAATTATATTTCAGTTTAGTATATGGTTCATATAGAAGGTGTAAACAGGTCAGGCTTATTGTGTTATAGCTTCCTCAGCTCGGACAAATAACACGTTTTGCAGTTTTCAGTTTTGACTCGTGACATTAAAGAACATGATCGTGGCTGTGAAACACTTTAACTTAGCAGCAGGTTGTACAAGTACAGGAATCCACCAAAACAGATATAACAAAAAATCTGGAGGGACGATACTTTACCAATATAAGCCTCCACAGAGTTCAGTCTAACTGCGTGACAAAGCAACATATCCGGCTGGAATATAAATAAAGATCCCTGCTACGTCGTGTTGTAATCCTTGTGGTTTATAGAATATGTATAAATAGGAGATTACAACTGTGTTGTTTTATGTTTACAATAAATTGCTTTTAAGATATATCTTTATTCAGTTTGATAATGTACAATCAATTATTGGCATCATGGTTGTAGTCAGTCTGTAATTTATTTGCAATTTAATAAATCATTATTGGTGTTTAACGCTAAGTTAGCAGATTTTCGTAACCCTCTCTCAAATATGTTTCGATTATGATCTTGTAGCAGTAGTGAATATAACAGAAAAATGACAATGACTATAAATATGAATTTACGTAGAAAATCATTCCTACCTTAGATGAGAAGACATCTGGCATTCTTATCGTAACATTGAAAACACTTGTTTGTAGGCCATGAACATAACAAGACAAAACGAAAATTATAATTGCGCACCTATAAACCATTGTCAGAGAAGAGGAAATAGGAATCATAGATTTGACAGATAAAGAGTTCGAGATAACAATATAATCTATACGTAATGGACGTACATGTCAACCTACATGTAATATAAGTACGTGCAAAATACCCGGATGTGATAAAATGACATCGTAAACCAAGATGAAACATATTATATCTTTAATAAAACGACGCTTATGTCTGTCAAAGTATCATGCTAGCATATTGTACACTCCTATCGCCGTCTTAGGCTCCGACTTGATAGCGTATTGATCCGTATACACGCGTATCGCCCTCTCCAACTGTAGCGTATTGTATACGTATCGTCCACTGTCCAAGTCTCAGGCTCCGACTGTATCGACATGCCAATAAAGCAAGCCTTGGACCAATAACTAGGCTACTGCCGAAATCATTACGTAATAATATCATAACATCAGTCAGTAAAGTGGGCTTATGAAGTACTATTAAAACAATACAAAATTAAAGTTACTTTAACTTGAGAGAAAGTCTGATTTAACGTCTGAAACCTTTTCACGGTTATAAAAATGAAACGCTCTAGAAAATGTCACGCCGAGTATTAAATAATAAAATTTGACAGTAATTTACTGTTAGAAGTTACTATTATTTTTATAGCTTCGCTTGGAGACAGTTACTTAATGTTTATTGGTGTTCCACACGTAAATAGAATACTCAAAATATTGAATCTTGAGTTCGAGTATCTGTCACAGTATAGAAGAAAGTGGGATTCGTCCTCCACGGAGGCCGGGAACATACTTTGCAAATTCGTCGTTCAACTGGAATATTTCGATGTCGTCCTTTCTCTATTTCTAATGGAAAAGTTCCGGATCGAATTCGTGCTAAGACTGAAAGTTGTGCTCTGGTCACGTGTCTGAAATAGGCTTCTGTTTCAAATTGGATCTTAAATTGTTGTTGTAAGTCCTTAACTTTGGCATAGTATTTATTTCATCGGTCCACTGGAGTATAAAATTATTTATCAGTTTGTCTTTGACTGTTTGTAAAACCAAACTATTTGAAACGTTTCCAGCATGTTCTATGTCACAATAACACAGGATTGATTTTACACTGTTCGAGCTAATTGTTCGTATATAGTACGCCCGGAGTCACCAACGATAGCTGGAATCGGAGCGTATTTGCCAACACCAAGAAAAGTCCTAAGAGCTGTTCTTCAGCTTATACAAAGAGTCAAAGTGTTTAGTTCCCCACACACCAGAAGCGTAATCCATTACCGGGATGAACGTACAGTGTATGTTTCGAAGTCCATGTTCCATAAGTGTAAAAATTTGACGTCAAAAAGCCAAACGATCTACTAGCCACTAATTCCTCAACTGGAGTCAGTGTGATCTGAGATATTGAGCCCAAGATAGCGATATTTGTCGACGAAATTTGTAGTCCGTTGACCGAGCTTGATCACTTTGGTACATTCGCATTTAGGAAGTTGCATTGGGTCCATTCATATAAAACGTTAAGATGATATTGAAGACCATACCAAGAATCCGATATTAGCACGAGATCGACGCCGTATAGTAAACAGCTCACCATTTCATTTGCTGGGACCATCGCTTTACGGTTCCCAGTGCTCGACCCACTGAGCAGCCCAGCGCGTTCCCGGGTGGCGGAGGTCATAATACGGAAAGCCTGGCCGCGGACCATAGTGGATAACGTGTTTGGAGAGTGCCACGCTCCTTGCACAATAAAGACTCCTTTTGTAGATTTCGAAAAAGAGTATAGGCTCATTGTAGCCGCTACAAAAGGCTACATTCTCCGACCCTTCAGAATACTCCTTACTTTTCCAGTGGCAGTCAAAATTGTGTTCCCTGTGTCCCATCCCTTTTTAATTGATTATTGTTTGTTAACTTGTTCCCGTCCTGAACATAGCTGAAATACTGCTGGCTGGACGTACGGCAATAAAGTGATCATCATCAGTAATTATATCGCTAGAGACCAATTTGAAATATTCTTCTTTCCGTTCATTTAGAATGTATGTCGTACAAACCCATCTTTCATATTTACTGAAACGATTTTGGTTACAGGTTTTCTGGGTCCTAACTTGTTGACCTCAAGCCAAAATTCTCGTGAATTGCAGAGATTTAATGTGTTTGGTTGTGTTTAGTTGCATTTTTCCTCATTTCGGAGACATTTATCAAATTGTCGGTGTTTCGCTTTAGATGTGATTCTCAAATCTGCTTGCTTTACGCCGATCACCTTTGAACTTTAAAATAAGCGGTATTATCATCCAACAGGAGATTCTTCATGTCGACATTCTAATAAGGCCATGACTTTTGACGGCCATTCGGCAGATTCGACTGTTTGAAGTCTTTAATGGGGTTTTCATCCATTTCGTGGTGTAAAGACTGAATCAAAGTTTCGTATATATATATATATACACATGTATATTCTATAATTAATCCTGAGAATCAATGAATGATGTAATTACCGTTTGTAGACTTCGAGTACACCTTTCACTGCTGAAAATATCATTTGGAATGTTTGTTACATGTTCTTCAATGCAGAGTATTGTTGGGGGAAAGCGGAACTGGTGTGAATGTCGAGGCCGCCGGTCATTACATATTGTGTCAAATTTGTTGTAATTAAAGGCGCACTTAAGATTCGAATGATCTGGGCTTTTCTACTTTGAGTGCAGTTCAATGTTTGCTTCTAAGATCATGTCCGATATGAGTTTTACCTCAATGTCATTGAATCGACCACTTCCCTTAAGCTTGTGCTGAAACATATGTAAGTCTACTTAATGTAAAGTTATCTGTTGACCGGTCCCCACGACCGTTTAACGTGCAGCATTTAGAATCCTTCAAAAGGTCCAGAAAATAACCACCATGTCTAAAGATTGAGATTTAAATTTTTATGCACATTGTTAACATCAGTTTAACAAATATATCAGCAACCTGAGCAGCGTTCTTAATTATACTATTACAATCTTCTACGGCATTATTAACATTTACAATATTTGTGTTTTGAGGATCTATATTGTTCAGGCTCTTCAAAAGTTCGTCTATTCTGGCATCGTCCAAGTTCTCAGTTAAAATCGTAGCTCTCTTTCTGGCCCATCTTGGTTTTATAATAATTTTACCTTGATTGGTGATTACATCAGTATATAGAGTCATTTGTATTGTCTATATACGAATAAATATTTGCATTAATCACATCAATCAAATTGGTACACAAATGCAAACAGATAGGTTTATGAACATCATTAAGGATTGGATTAATAGGGTAACACGTTAAAATAAATAATAGATCTAAACAGTTTAGGAGAAACAATAGCATAATCATTTTATTTATTTATTGATTAGCACATTTATACCCCAAGGGGTTGATGGCAATACAGTTACACAATTATACACAAACAATAAACAGATATAAATTTTATAAGACATTATTAACTAAAATAAAATCCAAATCATGAAGTAACAGAGTCCACTTTCCTCAGTACTAACGACTTTTTTATAAATAGTGAAACATACTGCAAATGACTTGAAGAGGACATTAATTTTACATATGTTTCAAATTAATTTCTTATACAAATATCTTTGAATAATTCTTTTCTTATTTCGTTGTATTTAGGGCAATGGAAAAAGTAGTGAATTTCATCTTCAATGACATGCATGCTGCACATTTGACATAATCTATCTATGACAGAACTATTACATGTCGAGATACCAACATTTTTGTCATTACCCTTCTTCTTCCAGATAGGTGCTGCCTCATGTAAAAGACAAAGACAAAGACAAAACATTTTACTTCACGGTCGGTAAATTAACAACACATAACATAAGCTCGTAAAGAACTTTTTAACCGACATACAGTACATAAATAAGGCCTAGTGACAAGCTACATATACATACATGCAACATACATTAGCCACAGATTTTTACTTTAATTTAAAAACCCAGAGGTTAAGCTAACATTATATGGAATCATAACTAAATGGAAGTTTAATCAAATAAAAGAAGGTGAAAACACATAAAAGGCAGGAGGAATATTTAAACAACATTTTGAATAAAATGCTACACACATAGTAGGTACTATTATTTACATATATGATTACATTCATGTAGAGACTGTAGTACAAGAAACACAGCAAACAGCCTCGTATTTACAACTAAAGTATACAATTAAAATCACGGCCTCTGGCTGACTAAGGCTGGTGAGTGGCAGCTAATGTGATGGATAGCTGCCCCTTGAATGCCTCGATGGTACTGGCATCCTTGAGACTATTTGGAAGGCTGTTCCAGTAACTGATGGTTCTAGGAAAAAATGAATATTTGAATACATCACAGGTTGGTGTGTGGTTGTCTGCAGTTGTTACCTCTGGTTCTTACATCTTCAGTTATTATGGTAGGATGCAGCTGGTATATCTATCATGTCATATGTGATCTTAAACATCATGACTAGCCTAGATCTTAATCGGCGTTATTTTAACGACTCCCATTCTAGACCTTTCCCACTCTACCATTTACTACTCCTCCTTTTTTGGTGGTCGGTATTTCGGGTAGCCCGAACCCGAGACAAAATCCCCGAGACAGAAATCGACTTTAAAGATTTTCTTGGTTATTAAACAGAATTTTCACAAAATATTTGGTAGATATAACAAGATTATGATATTGAATTATTACGTTTCAGTCAAAATGTAACAAAATGTAACAAAACGTATATTTATGAAAATATTGCAATTTTTCGTCCCGTAGGTCTGTATTTCGGGTATACCGAGATGTGAAGGGAGGTAACTCAGGTCTAACTCACGGTGATAGCGAGCATCGCAGATGCGAGCTATACGGTTACATGCGTGTGTGTAAAAAAGTCACGTGATCCATATGAACAAATCCATTTCAGATGGTAGCTGAGCTATCCGAAAAAAATATTGTAGACGAACGAAAAAATATATATAATATAAAAGTAGACAAAAATAATTGTGACATCGATAAGATAAGATAAGATAAGATAAGTGTTTATTTTTTAAATTACTACAAAAATGCCAGACAAATTTTTTTCAATCTGAAACGCTGTATTTGAAATTGAGTTTTGTGACGTCACCAACACATTAGATAAGACGTCACGCCATCAATGGAATGTAGAGGCACTGTTAGGGGGCTATGAAATAATGACATGAACAATCTTCGATGCTCGCATTTAGGCTGCGCCTACATTCATATTAAGTATTTACTAAACGAAAAGTAATAATAATAATAATAATAATAATAATAATAATAATAATAATAAATTATTATTATTATTATTATTATTATAAATAATATTAAAAATAAATTCACGCGCAGACGGAGATGGAGCTCTAATTGCAAAGTCCCTTTTTGATAATACCTATTGTTTAATAATATTTTATTTAATACCTATTGTTTAATAATATTTTATTTAAATCCACGAATGTAGCAACCTTCTTATATTATGGCCTTATTTTGATTGGATGCAGTTCGCAACACGTTAATTATAAATAAATATTCCGTAAATACTCATGAGTTACCGGACCTGAGTTACCTCCCTTCACATCTCGGCATACCCGAAATACCGATCTACGGGACAAAAAATTGCAATATTTTCATGATTTTACGTTATATTGAGTTTTTACTTAAACGTAATAATTCAATATCAGAAGCTTATCATATCTTTCAAATATTTTGTGAAAATTTTGTCAAATAACTAAGTAATTCATTAAAGTCGATTTCTGTCTCGGTGATTTTCGTCTCGGGTTCGGGCTACCCGAAATACCGACCACTTTCTTTTTTAGAGAACTATGTAACCTGATCTCCTGGTGCAATATTTTTCATTGACACAAGCTTCACTTCAAATATAACACCAGGTCAGGACCTCCGGTATAAGCATTTTCATTGGTTGATAATATGACGCCATTTAATATCACATGCACATGTCAATTTTTTTAAAGCCGGGAATACATTTACTCAGCTAAGAAATGTAAACAATGAACGTCATAAAGAGTATGACGTCACAATACGTTCGGTCTACCTGAACTTATCTGTATTACAAAATGGTTAGTCTAGAGAATGCCCGAACGTCAAATTTCAACGCTCTCACCGTTGAAATCCAATGCTCTAACCTGGTCCCCTGGTGCAATATTTTTCATTTACGCAAGCTCCACTTTCAAATATAACTTGTATATTCGAACCGGAAGTCCGCTTACGGTATTGAGAATATTTAGTCAGGAGCCCAGACTATCCAATGCTCCTGACCTGACGTTATATCCGAAGGCCGCTTAGGCTACAGAGGATTTCATCGTCAAGGTACCAGAACAATCGGAACATCTCTCGGCCATTTCCGTCAAGGGTCGAGAAAGTGACCTCGGAGGTAAGTGATCTCCATTTTGAACTATTTTCAGGGATTTCAAAGAATTTGTGACGTCACAAGTTCGTTTGTGACGTTTCAGTTCATTCATTTGATTTGGCTTGTCATTGACGTTAAGTTGATTGTTACTGATGACGTCAGATTGTAAACAAATACTTATCCATTTAAACGTTGTCAAAGAAGGAATTTTTTGGCAGTGTTAGCGAATTTAAGTTTAAAAAATACAATCTTGTATTCTGCTTCGATAAAGATCTGTATAGTTGAATAATAAAAGGATAATCTATTTCATCGCACTAAAATAATGTTGTTGTGTAAACAGGCTAACCGCCTCACATTTGGACCGATTTTTGGTTTATATCCATACACTGAATGCCGGACAATTCGGCCCTCAGACAACTCGGACCCTGACAATTCGGACCGTATACCAGGACAATTCGGACCGTATATCAGGACATTTCGGACCGTTTTATAATGAATAAAGATATTAATTTTACAAAGATAATGATAATGTATTCATGCTTTTTACAGCTGACTTTTGCATGTTTTTGTTTGTTTTATAGTGTAATTTCCCTTCGGTAGGTGGGGGCCACAGGGTTCACCCTGGGGCAATGTGCAAATGCAATGTCACCTGATCGTTATGATAATGCGACTGTCGAGTACAATGGCGTCTACTCTTCTGCTCATTACGTCACAGCTTCTTGTGGTGGCGGGAAACCTCTCGTGTCTCTCGGCCTTCTACGCTCCACCAATGGTTGGTCTCTGGAACACCCCCGAGATGCCCCGGACAAGAGATCGGGTCTGAACAATCACCCATTAACAGGGAAGTGCCTAATTTCACCACACCCCCCTCCGTTTTCTTAGGGACGGGACCCCTGTTCCTTTCAACTGAGGACACCTAGCCTACTACTCCCCGTAACCATGCGACTGAACTAGGCGAATCTTCACCCCACATAATATGTAAAATACACTGAGGCCATCTCCTTCCTCACTACCCAACAGCCGACACCAACCAACTCCTCGCCACAAGAACAGAAAACATGTCCAATACTCTGACACAACGACACTGCGAAAACACCACAAGAACCAAGACTAATAAATTCATTTTCACTAAAATCACATGGAACCAATTCATTACCCTTCTCCTAATTTCTAATTCTCTACTCTACTATATACAGAAAAGTTCATGTAAAAAACACCCATCTGAGGATGGGACACACAGCAGGACGCTCCTTCCTGGAGTTGAACATATATACATCCATCCTGCTGGTGACGGCCAATGGTGGAAAATCCCGCATTGCAGCTGGGTATACTGTCCATCCTATCCGGGGTTCCTTACACCCATGGTGCCTCCCAGTTCTTTATCACTTCCCTCCTCTCCGCAGGCATGCGAGAGAGGAGGACCATCTGTACCCGCCAATATGCGAGGGTGGCTTCGCTGTTGATAGGGTGTAGGGTGAAGTACCCTGGCACTTTCCACCCCATCTCCCTGCATAGGGCCCTCAACTGGGGGACATCGTTCTCTACGATCTTGGAGGCCTCCGGAATACCTCCGTGTTGATTCACCAGTTCGACAAGGTCTGCTGTTGTTGCCTGGTCACCACAGAAAAACTGTGTTATGTACTGCAGGAGGCAGCCTATCTCCCGCTGAAATTTCCGGGACCTCAGCTGTGCGTCGCTCTGCTTGTCGGTCAGCAGACCGGGCAGGTGTTCGCACACCACGTGCCTCCGCAACCCCCTGGTGCGGATCTTACACCCTGGAATTAGGCAGGGAGAGCTATCATGGTCCTTGTAAGGCTTCCGTCTGGGTGCAACCTGCAGCACCGGAGTAGGGCCCTTGAGGACCACCCCTAGTCGGTAGGGGGCTGCTTTCTGTGCCTGGGCCTCCTCGGGCACGACACCTAGCACCACCTCCTCAAACTCCTGATGGTTCCCAGATGTCTCGGTCTGGGTGGCTACTTCTGTTGGCCCGTCCGTTTGGAGCCCAACCGTCTGGGTAGCCCTGCCCACCATCCAGTCCTCTGGGGTCTGCGTCCCCACGCTCCTGCTGTCCTGGGGGACGAGAACCCTCCTGGGTGAGGGAGGGGAGATTGTGACCCCTCTCCCTCCTAATTCCTCCCCTCTGCCCACGCCCATATACAGGGTATTCCTCACCACGCCTCCTCTGCATTTGTACATCCTGCAACATAAAAGGAGACCATTAGAGACCTTCAAACAATAAAAAACTGTCCGTGACAACTGACTAACCCCTCAGTGGTGGTGCCACGCCCCGACCACCGAGTCCCTAACACTGCTGAACTTGTTCTCCTGTCTCCCCCCTCTTTCCTCGAGGGGAGGTCCTCCTCCCGACCACTTGACAGTTGGGACACTTATATGTGTCCAATTCCTCGGCCTCCAATGCCGACAAGTTCACACATGTTAAATGGTACCACTCCTTACAAGTGTCACACTGTACCATTGTTTCTCCAGTGTCCGGACCTCTACAAATGCAGTACTTTTTGTCCTTCTTAGTCTGAGAAGTCTCCTCCGTTAAAATGTTTTCTCCTTCTAGGAGCCGCTGTTGAGCTTTCTCCAGCCATGCAGGGATTTTCCTGTCCCTACACGGTTTTAATCTGTCGTGATTCGTATTAAACACCACTCTTTGGAGTTTAACTTTGTACACATACGGTGTGATCACCTGTACTACTATCCCAGGTCCCTTCCACGGACTACTGAGTTTCTTGTTTTTCCCTACTATTTGTGCTGTATCTAGCACATAAACTAAATCTCCAATCTTATATTGGTGTTCCAAGATTTTAATGTCATAATCTCGTTTCATCCTGTTCTGGGTCGTATTGAGAGTATTCCTCGCAATTTCGTGAGATTTACGGATAGCAGTTTCCAAACTTGCTATGTATTGATCACCTCCTGTGTATTGTTTTTCTTGTCCATGGGAAAACATAAGTTCTGCTGGTTGATTTGTTTCCCTGCCTAACATGAGCCTGTTAGGGGTAAATCCTGTGTTTCTGTTCACAGATGAACGTAAAGCTCCTGCTAGCTGAGCAATGTGCTCGTCCCAATTGTCCTGGGAACCGTCCACAAAACATCGAACGGCGTCCATGAGGACTCTGTTTTTCCTTTCAACCTGACCATTCGCCGATGGTCTGTAAGGCGTTGTCCTAGCCTTGTGTATTCTCAGGAGTTCACACACTGATTTGAATAGTGAACTTTCAAAGTTTCTCCCTTGATCTGTGAAGATCTGAAATGGATACCCAAACCGGGTGAAAAATTCATTAATGGCTGCTCTTGCCGTTACTTCCGCTGTCTGGGACGGTAACGGAATGCACTCTGTCCATTTTGTGAACTGATCTACCATCATAAGAATGTATTCGTTCCCATTCTTAGTCTTTGGCAGTGGTCCCATGAAATCTAAGTGTACACGTTCCATCGGTGCACCCGCATGATACGGTGTCATTTTACACTTAGCATGTCTATTTGGTTTCTTATTCTTACTGCATATGTCGCATGTTACAACGAAGTTCCTTATTTCCTTCGACATATTGTACCAATGGTATTTGTCTTTTATTCTGACCATTGTACGTTCCGTTCCTTGGTGACCAGCTGACGGTAACTCGTGACAAAGAGTTAGTACTTCCTCCCTCAGGCTAGCAGGGACAACTAATCTAGTTCCTGCTCCCTCCTTCTTGGGAATGTTTCTCAATATCCCCTGGTCATCCAAGTAGAACATTGATCTGTTTATATAGTAGTTTTTAGCTGCTGGTGATGCTAAGAATAAGATGTTTCCTGCTGGTTCTTTGCTGTCTCTTAACCAGTTTAGAATGATTGTCAAATCCGGGTCCTCAGACTGAGCATGTTTTATTTCTTCACTTGTGAATCCACTTATTAACAATCCTCCTTCCTGTGACACGGCTGTCACTGTACAACAATTGTCACTCTCCGTCAATATCACTGGTCGGGTACCAGAGCATATGTCCATGCTTGTAGTGAACAATATATTGTCCACAGTACAATCCTGTGTAGTGTCACTTTTCAATGGTGTGCTTGATTGTTCATCAACACTGAATAATTTTATCATTGCAACGGCAATGTCCTGAATAGGCTTATCTCTGCATTTCCTGTTTCTAGTCAGGGATACTGCCTCATCAACTTCATACATAAATTTGTTCCAGGTACGGTGTGCTTTCTCACACTTTGTACAACCTCCGCAAGGTAAATCCGATAACTCCAGTTCAGCCTGGAAACCTGGGCATGGTACCTCACTCTCTCCTATCCGTGAAAGTCCATCCGCATTTCCGTGGAGTCTACCTGGACGGTGCTTGATGCTCATGTCATACTGGCTGAGTTCTTCCATCCACCTTGCCAGTTGACCTTGCGGTTCTTTGAAACCTAATAACCAGGTTAAACTGCTATGGTCCGTTCTGACCGTGAAATTCCTGCCAAGCAGATAATGTCTAAACTGCCTGGTGAACCTGATTACCGCTAGTAATTCTTTCCTAGTCGTGCAATAACGACGTTGCTCTGGGGTCAATGCAAAGCTTCCATAAGCTATGACCCTTTCTCTTCCATTCTGCACTTGGATAAGTTCCGCTCCGATAGCTTTGTCGGAGGCATCCGTATCCAGGATGAAATTGTCATGTTTCGTTGGTAATGCCAAGACTGGCGCTGAAGTCAATTTCAACTTAATCTGGTCAAATGAGTTTTGTTGACTCTCAGTCCATTTAAACTGTTGTTTTCCGGTGATGTCATGCAATGGTCCTGCAATTTTTGAATAATCCTTGATGAAACTGCGATGATAATTCGCAAACCCAAGGAATTGTTCCACTTCCTTGGTGCAGGTTGGTACAGGCCAGCTCATTACTGGTTCAATGTGCTGTTGACCTATCTGAATACCATTGCTGGTGATTTTTCGTCCTAAAAATTCCACTGAAGTCTTGAATAATTCACATTTCCGGGGTTTCAGTTTCAGTTCATACTTCCTGAAACGTTTGAATACTTGTTTCAAGTTTTCTAAGTGATCATCAAAGTCTGATCCTAAGACTAGGATATCATCTAGGAATGCTAACACTGTTTTCCATGTGAGCCCCCTTAGAACTAAGTTCATGACTCTGGCATATGTACTCGGAGCATTGCATAGTCCAAAGCTCATTTTCACACATTCGAATAGTCCGTACTTTGTGACGAATGCCGTCTTCTTGCGGTCTTCTGGTTTGATGCTGATTTGCCAGTATGCGCTGTTGGCATCAAGTTTTGAGTACCACTTGTTTCCCGCAAGTGTATCCAAACATTCCTCTATAAGCGGCAATGGGTACACATCCTTTACTGTGACTGCATTCAAGGCCCTATAATCTAGGCACCATCTCACACCGCCGTCTCGTTTCCGGATTAATACTGGGGCGGATGCCCATTCCGATGTAGAGGGTTGTATAACTCCTGCATCTAACATTTTCTTGAGATGCTGCTCCTCCTCGTCCACAAAGCATGATGGAGTACGACGCATTCTCTGCTTAACAGGTCTTGCTGTGCCTGTATCAATTTCGTGCTCAATCTCTGTAAAATTCCCGAGATCATAGTCATCTTTCGCAAATACATCTCTATAGTCATATAAGAGTTGTTTCAATTTAACTTTCTGTCCTTCTGTCAACTCTTCAGTTGATTTCTCAAATAACGGTTGTAAATATTCCGGTAACTTGACATTATATTTGTCCTTGTGTTGTATAGTGTTCACCTGGCCCACCACGGGGGGTCCAGTAATAATTGAAATTTCTTCAGCATTTGCTATATGCTGTCCCTTTTTAAGGATGATATTGTCCTCAGTGACATTAATGAGACATAGTTCCGGTTGATTACCTGGATTGCACACTGTTCTAGCTCCTAACAGGTGCTCCTGTTCTATTGTTTCAACCACATATTCTTTGTTGATCTGATCTGATGTACAACTTAGTCGCACTGCTGAGTGTGGGGGTATGACAGTACGTCTGTCCACCGTCACCCTACATATCCTGGGTTGCGACATTTCCATGGATTCTCTTTTCCCATAATGCAATGGTATGGTATCCCCATGCATAAATAATATGTCCTTTCTGATGTCCACTATAGCATTGTGTTTCTTCAAGAAATCGAGACCTAACAACATATCGTCGTCAATTGGTGCTACATGTAGCGTTTCACGCCAGCTACGTGGTCCAATTCCTAGTTCCACAGGAATGGTTCGTTTAGCACGCATTTCAAATCCTCTCCCTGCATTATGCATGATAACATCACTAATGAGTTTTGGTTTGTTCTTAAAACTGTTGTATATCTCGTCGGATATAACTGTTACTTCTGCAGCTGTATCCAGAACTGCTATCACTGGATACCCATGTACTGTCACTGGGACCCTTAGCATCGTTGATGTTCCCAGTTTACCTATTCCCAGGGTTCCATCGCTAGACTCTGGATTTTTGTAGTAATCTTGTCTATTGCCCTGTCTGGTAGGGTACCTTTTCTCATTACTGAAATTAACCCTCTTTCTCTGTGGTAATGGTGAACCCTTTAGTTCTGGGCAATTTCGACGGTAGTGCCCTGGCTGGTTACAATTGTAACAGACTGCCTGTTGGTCTTGTTTGTCTCCTCTATTAGGCTTGAACGAGTCCTGTTGCTGTTGTACATTTTCAAATTTCCTATTCGCTTTTGGTGTCCATTTCGGAGATGGACTTCTCTGTATAGATGGTCGATTATTTGTGTCAGCTTTTTGATGTTTAAGCTGCTTCAGCTCTTCAGTAATAGCTGTCATATTATTTGACATTGCACCTATGTTGCCAACAAAGGTATCTGTTATCTTGGCTAAACTAGAAACCACCGATTTCACTTGTTCTTGGAGTGATGAAATTTGTTCAGCAGTACTATCTTGTTTTCTGCTATATGCCTGAATTGTAACGGGTTCCTTATCCGTACTAGTCAAGTCATTGAAATTGACTGGTGTCTCACATGGTGTAGAGTCTATAGCTTTACTGGTTTCCTGGAAGTATTTGATTATATCCAGAGCTTTATCCAGAGTTTCTGGTCTTGAATGACAGGCATGTTTCGCCGCCTGTTTATCTGAACATCCCTGGCAGAAACGGTCTATTACTGTTTGATTGACAAAATCTTCTGGAACGCCTTCAAATGCTCTGATAGCTAATAACTGTAGGCGGTCTGCCCATTCATCAATACTTTCGCCTTTTCGCTGGGCGCTATTGTTAAATTCTGCCCTCAAGGTTTGGGGTAAATCCTGATAACCAAATCGTTTTTCAATCTTTCTTATGACACGGCTATACGTGATGTTTGGATCTCGATCCAGCAACAAGGTGTAATAGTCGCTAGCCTCGTCTTCTAAACACCAGCAGAGCTGACTTCGTTTTTGTTGCTCTGTCAGTCCGTTAGTTGTTACATACTCACTAAACTTCCTGAAGAAAGATCTCCAAGCAGATTTGTTCTTCCCAGTAAATTTCAAATTTTTCGGTATTTGCAATGTTCTAGTCTGAAACTGGGGGTTCCCACCCCTGTGGTATCTATGTCCCGAATTCTCCGCTGAAGAACTGCTCGTCCGTCTAGTCTGTTGTGACCTACTGCGAAGTAAATCCCGTCGACTAGGCCTTTCCTGTCTATTGTCTATATCCATTCTAACAACACTAGACGGTGCTCCGCGAACAGGCATTTCCTCAAAAGGTATTGATGTCGGTGGAGTGTAATACTCTAGTCCTGAATTACTATGTGATCCGGGCACGGGGTTCGCACCATGGCCCTGTTGTACAAATCCATGTGTACTTTGATTCAATGTTCCTCCATGTTGATGAAGTTGTTCATGTTCCCTATGTAATTGGGCAACCTGTTGTTGTAGCTGTAGATACTCATTCTCCAGGTTCCTATACTGATCCTGTAATTGCTTCCTTTCAGCATATAAATGTTCACTTTGAGCCTCTTGTTCTAGCAACAGTTGTTGCTCTGGTACCCTTTGTTGACTTCCTGGTAGCTGTTGTTGACTTTTTCGGTCACACAACCCATCTTGTTGAACATGTATTACTGACTGTTGATAACTCGGTAGTTCGAAATACCTCTGTTGAAGGTCTTCAACATCATGTTGACGTGTTCTATCAACATAAAAATCTTGTTGTCCCTGTTGTTGATCATCGACTATCTGTTGTTGTTGCTGAAAACCAACATGTTGTTGTCTTGGCTGAACGCCAGGTGTCTGTTGAAACGGTTGTTGACGGTGTTGTTCTAGTTGATCACTAGTGATGTGTTGCATTTGTTGAAATGGTCGTTCAACAAATGTGTGAGGTTGTTGTTGTTGACTTGGTCTGTCTATATTCGACTGTTGTTGATATGGTCTATCTACAAACATGTCTTGTTGTACTTGTTGACTTGGTCTATCAACAAATAAATGTTGTTGAAACGGCTGTTGACTTGGTCTGTCAACCATAATCGGTTGTTGAATCTCAAGTTCACGACTTGGTCTGTCACCAAATGTCGGTTGAAACATATGTTGATGTTGTTGACTTGGTCGGTCCATCATCATTTTTGTTGACTTATTCGGTCAACAAGTGAATGTTGTTGAAGTTGTTGGCATGGTCGGTCAACGGTTGATGGTTGTTGTTCGGATGGTATACTTGGTTGATCCTCAAGCGTATCATCTTGTTGGCTGAGCATACCAACAAACGGTGTAGATGTGTACTGTTGATCAACTAGATCCTGCTGAAACTCACGATACGGTGTGTCATATAAATTGTCACTATCAGTTTCAATTTCTTGTTTAATAATTCTATCAAGAAATCCTTGATCAATGTTCCCTACATCCGACTCCCTACATTTTTCCAATGTATGTTTATCCACTTTATAATGCAATGCAAATATAGCATCGGCACATTCTTGTTCTGTTTGCAAAATAGTTTTGTACAACTCAGCACCCTCTTGGGTAAGACTCGATGCATCGAATGGTTCTGGCCAGCGTACTGACTCAAAAAATGCTTCACTTGGTCTGAAGTACGGTATACGACTGGCTATTTCTTTTGTAATGGTAATACTACTGTCCCTTAGTACTAAAATATTTTGCGCTGTGACGGTTCCTACTCCTGGTAATAACAACAGTTGTTTATACTCACAACTATTAATATCGACTTTGGGGTACAATACACCTTTCCTGACTAAACCCGACATTTCTGACTAACAACTAACACTGGGGCAAAATAAACTGAAAACTTCTGAAAAAATACTAGGATCACACAATATAACCTTCCGATTACTAAATCAATACAACACAGCCTTACTGTAACTAAATCGATCACGATTTTACTGCGATCTACTATAAAATCGTACAAAAACAAAATGTAAACAAACACTGACCTGATTTCCGGTTTGCAATACACACTGGTGTATTCCCCACAATCCAATTTCCGGTTGGCCTTCACCTTACCCAAAGGTTGACAAGACCCAACAATGGCGGGAAATCACCACGTGAAACGTGTCGTGTGCTACACACGCTTCAATAAACAATTGTCCATTTACCCCAAAATAACTATCAGGAATGTAACCAAACTACAATGCAGTTGTCACGGAACTCCTATTACATATGAAAACGAAAGTTTCACTGATATAACTTTCCCGAAAGTTCCAAGCCCCTGCTTTTACCAAAAAATCCCCAACAGGGCACCCTGACCTGCCCGCTTCAAAATGGGAATCAAGCCCTAAATCGCTTCGATTTCCACCCAAATTGTCCAAAATATCCTCGTCGCCACTATTGTGTAATTTCCCTTCGGTAGGTGGGGGCCACAGGGTTCACCCTGGGGCAATGTGCAAATGCAATGTCACCTGATCGTTATGATAATGCGACTGTCGAGTACAATGGCGTCTACTCTTCTGCTCATTACGTCACAGCTTCTTGTGGTGGCGGGAAACCTCTCGTGTCTCTCGGCCTTCTACGCTCCACCAATGGTTGGTCTCTGGAACACCCCCGAGATGCCCCGGACAAGAGATCGGGTCTGAACAATCACCCATTAACAGGGAAGTGCCTAATTTCACCACAGTTTGTTTGTTTGTTGGCTTTTTATGTTTGTTTTTATGTATAAGGTTTGTACAGCTGACTTTTGTATCTGGTATTATTATTCTACATCAAGCTTTTATTGAAAAAAAATTATAACAGTTTTTGTTGCATATTTTATTTGATTTATGACGATAATGAAATATCATAACAAATATAACAATTTGGGCTTGTTGGCTTTGTATGTGAGCACTTGTCGTCTGGAATCATACACGCTGAAATCCTTTAATATTTCTGTTTAATTAATTTAAATGATAACCATAAACAACACTTACAATTGACTTTTTATCTCATTTAACTAGTTCAGTCTAATTATTTTACGATATTAAATTGAAAAACATAAACCAATTAATTAAATGTGATAATTAAGAGAAATTAAAGGCAATTACATGTCGATAAGGATAATTGCTTCTTTTGGTAACAATTATTCTGAAAAATGCAATGTTTTATTACTTGTTCTATCTTATATTATCATTACTTTTTATTTTTTCACTTTTAATATAAAAACAATTACCTCCGAGATTACTTTCCGACCATAGGCGGAAATAACCTAGGTGATCCGATTGGGTACCAGAATAGAGAACTATGTTGACTTTTCTGTGGTGGTCGGTATTTCGGGTAGCCCGAACCCGAACCGAAATCCCCGAGACAGAAATGGATTTTAATTAATTACTTAGTTATTTGACAACATTTTCACAAAATATTTGAAAGATATAATAAGCTTCTGATATTGAATTATTATGTTTACGTAAAAATGTAATAAAACGTATACTTAGGCCACACCAATTTAATTTCTTGTTCTTCGGATTTTTGTCATTTTAAAACGGGGCGAGCGAGCGAAATAATAATTTTAATATTATTATTTGGATTTTCAAAAAATCATAGGCGAACAGAAAAATTTGAGGCGAGCGATAACTTTTTTTAATTTTTATTTTTTTTTAAATAAGAAAATGTACTTTCATGAATGTATATATTTGCAAAATTCAGTTTCATTGTGATTTTCTTTCAGAATTGGGCATACTATGCTTACCTGAAGTTTACCAAAGCATTTAAATGAATAAATGAATTATATTTTGTAATTATGGGTTCATCATTCAATTTATGCACAATCAATTGCACCTTTTAAACAATTCAGTATTGTAGGTCATATACAACATACTACATATATGACTTTCAAAGCATTAGAGACAGATGGAAGCAAAAGAATGCATACATGTCACAATCTTCATTTGCAAAAATATATTTTTTAGACCTTATTTAAAATGCACAACTGACTACACTGTACATCATTTATTGATGAGGCTTTCTAGAGGAATGAATTTTAAAATGTCATAAAATAAGTTATATCCCATTCATTGTGTTTGCTGTAATATTCCCATTTAGTGAGACTTTCCCTTTTGATTGAACAACCAAAGACAATCCAACATTATAGATACATGGTGTCCAATGTCCAATTTTTGAGAGAAAAAATTCTAGTCCCATGCAAGCCATTAGAAAACAGAGATATATATGAAAAATGACAATAAGACAACAACCAGTTCAAACAGTTATATGCTGACTCTTAATAAAAATTACTTTAACTTTTCCACAAATAACACTGAACAACCATTACCAGTAATTTCTTTTCTTTTTTTTTGGGATATATCACAACCCTTGCAACAATGTGAACAAATTTAATAAGCATTGTAGTTTCTGTGGTCATTTTGTTTTATCTTGGTGGAGATAAACAAAAATCGAATGTACTTCATTACTGAGGCTAAATGTTCACCATGCTGTTGCAACCAAAAGTTTCGAAGTGTCAGTCGAATTAAGTTTTTTGGTACTGATCATGATCTGGCAATCCTGCTCCAACATCCTATCTTCTATAAATACAAATATTACTCACGAACCTTTATTTCACATTTTTTATATTTGAATGTTCCTGTAACCTCGTTTTACGTTTATGTCGGCGCTAACCTAAGGTCGAAATGTTTGATTTTGACACATCTTTGAAAAAGCTGTGCCAACGCACCACCACTGAAATAAATCGCCGTGTTTGGACAACCATGCCTTCCTTTATGACAAATATCCACACTACTAAAACGGTATGATTGTTTCTTTTCCTTTTTCAAAATACACCAATATTTTTGTTTGTTTGTGATGCAATAAAACGGCAGTTACATTAAGCGTTCACAAGATTACGATTTCAAAAAAAGTAAAATAAAAATTCCGGATGACTTTCCCGGAGCGGGGAGCGGAAATTTTTTTTTAATATTATTTTTTGGATTTCGATAAAATATGTGCGGTCGGGTCCGTAGAACAAGAAATTTATTTGGTGTGGCCTTATGAAAATATTGCAATTTTTTGTCCCGTAGGTTGGTATTTCGGGTATGCCGAGATGTGAAGGGAGGTAACTTATGTCCGGTAAAACATGGAGATTAGCATTTGCTAAACGAACAGATTAATAATAATAATATTATTATTAGTAGTAGTAATAATAATAATAATAATAATAATAATAATAATAATAAATAATAATAATAATAATAATAATAATAATAATAATAATAATAATAATAATAATAACATCAATAATAAATTTATTATTATTACCTTAAAATTCATTCTATTGTTACATTTTGTTTGGAATTTTACATATCTGTTTTTTATTTTGTTCCTTATTTAAACATTGCGACTGACGATAAAAAAAGATTTTTGTCTTTTGTCTTGTGTAAATCTAAGAAAAAAAACCGCAACGTTTAGGTTTCATAACTATTGCAAAAATTAAATCTTAACAATTAAAACAAATACATCCTTTACAGATCTGTGTAATTAGTAAATTAATGATAAAATTTTTAACACTTGTTGATGCATGACGGGCAAAGAAACGGGTTACTGTTGTTGAAGGTAAATTCAAGCAGGCTGTCACAGCGTAAATGGAAATAAAATCACATGTGTCGCAATTGCCATATCATCGTACAAATTCGGTAGTCGACAATTAGCTTTGCAGTCTAGCTCTATGGGTATTGTTGATATTTGCTAACTATAATTTTGATGTTAAACGAACTTTTCTTTTTGGAAATGGTAATAACAAACTTATTATATACTTAGAGTTCGAACAAATGCACACGCATGATGTGAGTGTCAATGCAAGGACGACCCCACTTCGTCCATTATAGGTAAAGACGCAAAACTCGGAATTAAAAACTAGCGCAAATACACTGCAATCCAGGACATTGTCTTTTTGTTGTACTTTCGGTTTTTTATATTAATAATATTTTTCCTGTCCATTAACACGTGAAACATGAATTTTAATAGAGTTTGCGACTTTTTGAGTTTTCGGTGGTTTTCAATGGATCGAAATTCATAATTTGTGGCTAAAGTTTGTCGGGGCTGGTTTCAGTCGGAACATTTATTGATTGACTGGTTTCAGGAACACAAGATCTTACAGGGCTATCTGAAAAGAAAAGATACGAGAAGTCAATGCAAAATCTTTCTTCTGCAATTACTGAAAGTTCTATTTTTGGTGTGTCAAATTTAATTTTTTTTCTTGGAGACTGGTGATGTTTTGCTGGTATTTCGCTTTTTCATAATTGAAGTTGGAATTATTTCATCCGCTTTTATACAGGTTGGGGTCGAAAATATAGTCTGGAGCTGGAACACATTGTCTAGGTTACGTTCTACCCTCTCTCGTTTGTTTTCTGTAATTTTTCCGAAGTTGCGACAAGTTCAAAATGCGTTTTACGTCAGAATCGCGAGCCCGATGCTAATCTTGGCAGAAATTATGTGGAATCATGTACCTATGGACGGACATTGACATTTTTCTTGAGGTACAGTTGGACAGTATATTTCTCAGCAGTCGAACCTTCCACGATATATTACTTTAAATTATACTTACTTAATGATACTTAATGATTCATTCCAGCACAAGTGTCATCTGTCACTTCTTCGCCGGACTCAATAGTTTCCGAATCCATATGTATATTTCCGTATTATTTATTTATTTATTTATTTACTTACTTACTTTTTATTTATTTATTTTTACATAATAATAATAATTTTTATTATATAATTTAATATAATAATAATAATAATAATAATACTATTATTATTATTATTATTATTATTATTATTATTATTATTATTATTATTATTACTGTTCAATTAGTTAAGTTACCGGACCTGAGTTACCTCCCCTTCACATCTCGGCATACCCGAAATACCGACCATCGGGACAAAAAATTGCAATATTTTCATAAATATACGTTTTGTTACACTTTGACTGAAACGCAATAATTCAATATCATAATCTTGTTATATCTTCCAAATATTTTGTAAAAATTCTGTTTAATAATCACCAAAACCATTAAAGTCGATTTCTGTTTCGGGGATTTTTTCTCGGTTTCGGGTTCGGGCTACCCGAAATACCGACCACCCTTTTCTGTTAAATACGTTTCGCTTCCCTTTCTAAATGTTCTCCGCTTTATAGACCTTTCACACATGACATGAAAAGTTATAAAGCAATCAAAAATTTACTTGTAACTTAAAAATCTAAGTATAAAATATCGTATCAAGTAAGTCAGGTAATACAATACGAACAGAGACATTCCTTGCACAAGCGATTCAGTTGAGCTAATTATTTTATTTTTAGATGAGTAAAGCTTTATCAGTGCATGTCAAGCTCAACTCAAGTCAATAATTTTATGAGCTCTAAAAACCGACAATTAGACTGCTATAAGAAAAACAAAGCAAAAGTACAGGGAAAGTCTATAATAATTTTAATCAAAAAAATTGATAAAAGAATACATATATTGGTTTGTGGGGTCCTACTAAACGCAGGTAAGTGAAGAGAAGTAATTAAAAAATGATTTATTTGATTAAATAAAGGTTTATTTTATATTATTATATATATATTTGTTATATCTGTATAAATTTATCAAAATTGACAAAAATGTGACCTTATTTCTATAATATGAATGTAGGCGCAGCCTTAATGCGAGCATCGCACATTGTTCATGTCGTTACTTCAGAGCCCCCTAACAGTGCCTCTACATTCCATTGATGACGTGACGTCGTATCTAATGTGTTGGTGACGTCACAAAACTCAATTTCAAATACAGCGTTTCAGATTGAAAAAAAAATTGTCTGGCATTTTTGTAGTTATTTAAAAAATAAACACTTTAATTTTATCGATGTCAAAATTATTTTTGTCTACTTTTAAATTATATATTTTTTCGTTCGTCTACAATATTTTCTTCGGATAGCTCAGCTACCATCTGAAATGGATTTGTTCATATGGATCACGTGACTTTTTTTACACACACGCATGTAACCGTATAGCTCGCATCTGCGATGCTCGCTATAATTCGTCTGTGAATGGACGATTTCGAGCAGTTCGACGATGTTTACATAGGTTGTAATGGCTGACAGTAGAGAGAAGTAACTGTATAATGTATCACACATGATATTTATTATGTAATAAGTATGATTCGGAACAATTTTATCACAAAGAACACTTTTCTGTGAAAAAATTGTTATTAAGACCATAAAAAAGAGTGATTTCATAGAAAGTAAACCAGGTGTACATTCTCGTACATTGTGTAAACAAACGTGCATATAATTACACCACGATTACCGGTTAAATTCCGGATTGACAGTTCATATTGGACAACCATTATATACAACAAATTTGATCGCCTTCACAGAGCTATACTCCTCATCCGACCCGAAAATTAAATTCGATTGGTCTACTAGTATATCGACCAACTTGGCCTGAAGATGAGAGCCAAAATATCTTCTGAAGTTTTAAATTCAGAATATTTATGATGAACTGACCAAGCTGAACTGTAATTTTGAGAAAATTAATTAGTTTTGAGTTCTACTCAAACATCTTGACATGTTGTTTTATATAAACGCGACGGTCGTTTGATCCCCTCGTAATTGTTTGACACCTCTGTTAATTAATTTGAATTACATTGTTGTTGTCACACGCTTGCTTCTTTATTCAGATATCACAATCCAATTAACATAACTTTCCCTGATTGAACAAAATAAGGCACAACGATCAATTATTCTCAATAATGTCGTCAACAAAAATTGTTGGTTTAATAAATGACAAGATTAAAGAAATTTTCCGCATATTGTTTAGACTACCATTCAAAAGCTCAAATTTCTTCATTAGTCAATTTAAAATTATTTTCTTTTATATTTATTTCTTTACTGACTATGAGAAGAAATGTACTGCGATTAAAAAGAAGTGGAAATACGAATACTCAGCGAACGTAATCTTACTTTTGCATTTTTTAAATAATATAATCATATGTTTGACCATTTTTCAAACATTTTATGCAATATAAAACAATATAACATAATATATCAGAAACTGTGTCATGCCGTACATTACACAGATCACCAGGAATTTACTGTTCAGCTTCGTCAATCGCCATATTGAATTTACATAGAACATCGAACAAATTTGGATGAAATAAAGTCGGTTATGATAAATCTAAGCTCTTTAAACATGTTAAAGCTTATTTAACATAATAAATTGTTTATGATAAAACTTATTGGATAAATTTATTAAAGATAAATAAACCATTATTTATGTTTCTCTCGTACTTCTCTCCACTTACATCGTATGTAAACATCGTCAAACTGCTCGAAATTGTCAAATAAATGACAAATTATGTAAAGATATGGTCTTCTCTATGTTTATTTCTACAAAATATAACATATATTTATATAATAAACCTTTATTTTATCAAATAAACCATTTTTTAATTACTTCTCTGCACTTCTCTGCGTTTAGGACGCATGACCGGGTTGGGAGAGTTTTTTACGTTCTACACTGACAACTTAATGCCCTTGGTCGGACGGTAATACATATTTTTAAAAAAAAGTTATATTTATAGCACAGTCTTCTGAGGTAGACAAATACACCTTTAAAAGCGACATGGTGAGGAAGTGTATTTGTGTAAAGAGGAAGGCGGTGCTATTCTAAAATTCTACACTCCACAATTTCAATTTGTCATGCTAACGAAAAAGTGTTAAAATTATTTATTTTTGAAAAACTGAATAAAATTAAAAAAGATCTATTTATAGAATGGCGATACCCCTACCATTGATCAAGCTATTGTTTGCTTTTAGCATGCAAGGATTAATCTAATTTAAAATGAACCCTTCTACATCTACATTGAAATGCGTAAAGAGCCAGTCTTACTTGTCATAGGAATGTTGGCTAAGAGTCATTCAAAATAAGTGATCCTGTGAAGTGCACATAAAATGCATGTTTACTATTTATGTTTTGGATAATTTTAATTAATTTTAATAAACTGGGAGCTTGACATGTACTGATAGCTTGCTGTGTAGTGCTTTTGGCTTGACTTTAATGTTAATTTGTAAAATATACTGTTTTCTTCTTTTCTGCATTTTTTGGAATTGACCAACACGTTTCTGTTATTTTGTCTTAGTAGATTACTATAGCAACATTTGTATTTACCTAAAGGTGTGTTGAACACATTTCTGTTGTTTCATCTTTAGAGATTAATGCAGCTATGTTTGGATTTGCCAGAAGTATGTTTCACATGTTTCTGTTATTTTGTGTTTGTAGATTACATGTACTACAACAATGTATGGATTCACCAGAAGTGTGGTACAGAGGACAACAGTATCTACTAGGAGGATTTTGGGAACTGTTGATAACCACAGAACATCTTGTCAACCAATGCTTTGTCCATCTTTGACTTGTTCTACTGTTGTCCATCATGAAAAACCTTTGATGGATGGAGAATTTAATGCCAGAACAGCAGCAGAATATTTAAGTAATCTAAATGATTATGAAAAGAAAAAGCTAGAGATAATCAAACTGGAGTATGAGCTAATGCTAGCTAAAGGTTCTGTAAGTTGTATTAAGAGCTATTCCTTTGTTAAAAAAATTACTTGTTTTGAACAAAAAAACAAGCAGATTTTGATATGACATTTTGCTATGGCCCATTTATTATGGATTATGCACATTTGGACCTGCTGGCAATTGATATTTTAATTGACAGGAACAAAAAACAAAAGCTCCTTAGAATCTAAAAGGCTAGGCTATTCTGATATTTGTTTGGTTGAACTTAATACTTATAGACTGAAAAAAGTGTAATTATTGCCTCTAATCATCCACCAAGCATTCAATTGTCTACTCAGTCCATCAAGACTTAGTTTAACATGGAGGAATATAACATGTCCTATATAAATTAGGTTAGCAATACTGGCTTTGGAAGCCTCTGGTTTATAACTGGGCCAGAACCTTACATGGGATTACATAAAGTAGCATCTAAAAGGATATTGTCAGCTTGCTCTCAGAGAGCCTCTCTAATTGTTTTTTTTTATATTATTTTTAAACTTAATGTATAGGATAATCAATTGTGCACAGTGAATATTGAAAATATGGTCATGAGTGCCATATAAGGCATCAGATTGAACAAGTTCACAGAGTTGAATCTCAATGTGTTTCAGCACAAGTGATCATATTTTCAATATTCATAATGCATTATTGATTATCTTGTTTATTACATTAACGAATATTTAGTATGTTGCCTAAAACTTGAGGAACCTTGTTTTCAATGTTCTTTACTGTTTACTGTTTACTAGCGTCATTGTTATTAAGGACATTCATTGTGACCTCACTGCCAGGAAGTGAAAGAAACTCGCTTTATTTCAAGTGTAATTTAGCAGAATTTTTTTCACTGAGAAATTTCGGTTTTTCATCGCTGTTTGTGTATAAAGAAGAGATACAATGAACATAAATATCACAATTCAATAAATTACTGCATGATTGAACAAATAACTGACAGAAAAATATGATGTCATAAACTACTAGTATTGGATTAGTACTGGTTAATTCAATGGTAGTGATGAACCATTTAAATAGATATCAACCCTTGCCCTACATCACAGACATCACACCACTAACTAACTACTACTGCACCACACATAACCAATAGAAGTATCTTGGACACCTATTTACATATGGTTGGACGCCATGGCAACATATAATAATAGGAATTGTCTGCTTTTTGAGCTAGTTTACCCTGTATATTTGGCTCTTTTTATAAATGTATAAACCCAACAAAAAACACTTGCACTATACAGAAAGGACCTTTATTTCTACACACCCTTACATCATGTGAATAACAGTTGTTTTCTTTATTTTCTTTAGACTGTGCCCGAGGTCATGAAAGATGAATGGTGGGCTACTATGTTACACAAAAGTAGGAAGCAAAGACTAAAACTTCTTCGTTACTTTGCATCTATGTATTATGCAAAGAAACACAAAGAAGAAAAAAAATTACAGAGACAACTGTTAAGTAAGGAAATAGAACAACAACCTAAAAACAATGAACCAATAATTTTTTTCAAGCATTATCCTGAATCATATTTTAGTCAATTTAATTTTTCAAAATTATCAAGATCAATGCTCTTTGGACGACCATTTATTATTGATATGAGTTATGAGCATCAAATGGAAAGTAAGGAGACAAGAACTTTGATAGATCAGTTGCTTCAAGGATATAGTTTAAATAAATGTAGATCAGAGCCATATGACTTAATGTTTACCAACCTAAATATTGATTCATATATAAAGAAAGCAATGGATTACACTTACCGCTACTCTTCTATATCTAAAACATTATTTGCAAAGACAACAGAAAGGAGCTATCTTGATCTGTTTCCTCGAGACAAACTCGTATATCTTTCGCCTGATGCAGATACAGTACTATGGAATGATCATCCTGACAACATATACATTATGGGTGGATATGCGGATCGTTTGATTAAACCAGTGTCACGTATTAAAGCAAAACAAGAAGATCTCAGATGTGCAAGACTTCCATTGGATGAACTTGTTTTGTAAGTTATTTGCTGTTTCTAAGTTTTGTAAGAGAATTTTGGTTGTCTTGTCATTAGATATATATATAATGATGCTTAGTGACTTGGTCTACAATGTTGTGGTTAATATGCAGAAAAGTTATGGACTATCTAATGAAAACAAATGCTCTTTTCAGAAACTGCAAAGTTGAAGGATAACACATTATAATGTTAATTAGTTGGTCCTCTTAAACATTTATGTTTTTTATTTGATTAGAAATTTTAGATGGCAGCCATTTGAGAAATTCATTATAACCCCCGCAAACTAGTTTGGGGATGGTGGGGTTTGTAGGAATCACCCTGTCTGTCTGTCCGTCTGTCCACATCCCTTGTAAGCGCTTCTCCTCCTAAACCGCTTGACAGATTTTGTTGAAACTTTACATGAAGGAATTACATCATATGTAGATGTGCATGAAGAATTTTCGTCGCTGTCGGATATTATTCAGGGGAGATAATTGGACTTGAAGTGAAGCGGGGGGTATCCCTTTGTGAGCTTGCTCACAGTCCACACTTGTTTATCTTAGAAATTTATAGGAAAATGTTTAAAATTGACTCTTATCAAGAACCATGGTCTCTGGAAAGATAATGTTTATATTAGTACTAGTCTGAAATTAACAATTACAAGACTTAGTTAAACATGGGAGAAATGCCATCTGCATTGCCTATATAAACATGATAAATTAGGTCAGCAATACTAGCTCTTGAGAGAATCTGATTTTTTGACTGGGCCAGAATTATACATACATGTAGGATGAGATAAAAAGTAACATTGGGTGCATGGTGTATTGTCAGCTTGCTCTGTTATGTTATAATTGCACAAATCATGACAGCTGTGGCTACCTTGGCTAAAAATAGAAACGTGGGGGGGGGGGGGGGGGGGGGGATAACAGATACAGAAAATCTAAAATGAACCTCTTTCCTCAGCATCAAAAGCTCTACAAGACCCTCCATTGAGTTGAAGTTGTGTGACGATGCCTGATAGGATCCGGAGTTATTGCCTTTTTCATACAAAATTATTCAGCTCTTCAAGATCTGCAAATAATTATTGATTCATATGTGTTGGACAACTCTTTTTATGAGTTATTCCCCATAAAAGGTCAAAATTTATGATTTTTGCATGTGTTGGACAATTCCTCAGTCTGCGAAATTAGCACAAGTCCGCTGGCCCCTGGCCAGTAAAAATCCTTTCGGGCAAGTGAAATTTTGATAAAATTTATATTGAATATATAGGAGAAAATCCAAAAGTTCAGGATTCGGGCAAGTGAGTTGCAAATCCTAATTTCAAGCACTGATTCCTTGTAGGAAAGAAAAGCTAGATAAAAAACGAAATTGCAGAGTTGTTCAATTGGTTTTCAGGTTCAGGTGAGTGATCTGAAGTTAGTGGTACATGTACTTTGATGAAATATAACAGCATTTTTGTTACATCATTTCTCTAATTTCAGGATGAAGCAGGGATCAAAGGTACTAACTTGTAATTGTTTTATGAACATTATGTTTGAGTTTATGGACACAAATGACTGGAGGAAAGCCTTAAGATATCTACCTAAAAGAAAAATTGTGGACCTAAGTAGATTGTAACAGATAGAAGTTACAAATGACTGGAGGAAAGCCTTAAGATATCTACCTAAAAGAAAAATTGTGGACCTAAGTAGATTGTAACAGATAGAAGTTACCGTTATTAATGTGTACATACAGTATAAAATAAAACCATTACAATTGTTATGTCTTCCCTTAATGACAATTAGTATTAATTCTTTTTCTTCTGGAAGAAATACAACGTGCCACTGAAAACCTGAATTTGTTGCTTATTTTATAGTTTGGTGTGCGAAATTTATACTTGTTTTGTTAAAATTTAGCAGTTTGAAGATGTACATTCATTTTATGGGTTTTCTTTTTAATTTTCCATCTTGGTATGCCAAGATTGTGTTTGGGTTTGTTGGTTTATTCTGAGACTAATTATCCTGTTTTGGTTTAGTTCCACTGGGGTCACAGGAAGTAAATTTGAGTATATCCCAGGACTTGTATAACAGATTTATAGGTTCCTGGAATATATTTTTTAAAGTTCTGAACTCTTATAAATAATGGAATGTATAAATCTATATATAACTTTATTTCTCACAACCATATACATTGGTACAGAGACAAACTATTTACATTATATACAACATACACAAAAAAGAAGTTGAACAAAGACAAAAAAACTGACATACATAATATTAACTGTAATAAAACATTATAGCTAAATATTAATAAGGGGGACTTGCTCTTTTGTTTACAATTCAGAGCTATTTGCTCAAATACAATAGAGTAGACTTATCTACCGAAGTCATAAGTTCTTTAAATTTTAATACGTTTGGGTTTTTTCTGAGTTTTTTATTGATAAGTCTTTTTCTGTCATCAGCCAAAGCTGTGCACTCCAAAATATAGTGGTATTCATCTCCTAGTTTTTCATTACAGAAGTTGCACTTTCTATTATATCTTTCAATATTATACCATCTACCAGTTTCTATGGGCAGTTTATGACTTCCTGTTCTAAATTGACACATTAAAATAGACTCTTTTTTGCAGAGAATATCGAAATATTTTTTTTCTAGGGAATCTTTAAATAATTTATAGTTGGTCGCTTTAGAACAATTTAGCATTTCTTCATGCCAATTTTGTCTGAACTGGTCAGGGAGACATTGTTTAATTCTAAGTTTTAACAAATCAATGTTTGGAATCTTTTGTGAGTTCCAAATATAAGCAAGTCCACACTCATTAAAAATACCTTTTACAAATTCAAGCCATTTTGGTTAACAGAAAAATGGTACATAAGATTGTATGATAATAAACAAGGTTTTGTTTGTTTACCTGAAATTAGTTTAGACCAATATGAAGTAACTCTAGTTTTTACATCTACAAAAAGTGGAAAATCGACCTAGTTCTCCATAAACGAAACAGCTTGGCATAGAAGATTTCAGGTTTAATAGGAGTTTACAAAACTTTAAATATACTTTTTCTATCTGATAAAAACTTTTGTAATCCTAAAGTTCACACCCATAGATTAAATTTGGTTTTACCATTTTGTCGAAGAGATCTAATTGACAAGAAATTGATAAGTTGTGGTATTTGCCTAACTTTATTACTTCATACATGGCCTTTGTTCCTTTATCAGCCCGAGCTTTAATTGCAAAATTATAGTTTCCAGTTTTATTTAGGGTTGTGCCAAGATAATTAAATTCTTTGACAATTTCAATTTCTTTATCATCTAGAGTGAAGTGTAAATTATTTGGAAGCCTTCCTCTAGAAAAGTATATGATTTTCGTTTTATCTTTATTGACTTTAAGTTTCCAATCAACACAATATTTATAGAAGCTTTCTAATTGCTGTTGGAGTCCGGTTGCAGTTTCAGACATCAGTACTGTATCGTCTGCATACAGTATAGCTAAGATTTTAACATAAACCCCCAAGATTGATTCGATTTCATTACTTATCGATGTAAGCCCGTTATTGTTTTGGCTTTCTAAGAAAGATTAAAAGTCATTTAAAAAAACGCAAATAGAAAAGGAGACATATTTTCTCCTTGCCTCATTTCATTGTTACACGAGAAAAATTCTGAACTTTCATTGTTGTAAACAATATTAGATTTTATGTTTCTATACATATTTTAAATGAATGCTAACATTTTCCCATTTATATTATTCAACATAAGCTTATAAAACAGACCTGTCCTCAGGCCTTTTCAAAATCAACAAAGTCTTAAAATAGTTTTTTCTCTTAAGTTTCAAAATTTCGAAAAAGGCATGCAGCGTGAATAAATTGTCAGTGGTACAATAACCTTGTCGGAAGCTGCATTTGTTATTATACCCCCCGCTTGAAAAGCGGGGGGTATATAGTGTTCATGGTGTCCGTCTGTCCGTCCGTCCGTCTGTCTGTCCTTCCGTCTGTCCGTCCGTTACACTTTCTCTTATGTGCAACTCCTCCTACACCACTGAATGGAATTTGATGAAACTTACACAGAATCTTTGTCACATAGTGCCATTGTGCAGGAGATATTAAACATTTTGATCGGAATGATATTTGGGGTTTCCCATAGAAAAACATGGACATTGTTATTTACCTAAGGGGGTCCTCATCTCTTATGTGCAACTCCTCCTACACCACTGAATGGAATTTGTTGAAACTTACACAGAATCCTTGTCACATAGTGCCATTGTGCAGGAGATATTTATTATTTTGATCGGAATGATATTTGGGGTTTCCTATAGAAAAGCATGGACTGTCATTGACATAAGGGGATACCCATTTCCTATGTGAGACTCCTCCAACACCACTAAATGGAATTCGATGAAACTTACACAGAATGTTGTCACATAATGCCATTGTGCACTAGATATTAAACATTTCGATTGGAATGATATTTGGGGTTTCCCATAGAAAAAACATGGACTTTGTCATGGACACAAGTGATACCCATCTCTTATATGTGCAACTCATTCCTACACCACTGAATGGAATTTGTTGAAACTTACACAGAATCCATGTCACATGGTGCCATTGTGCAGGAGATATTGAACATTTTGATCGGAATGATACTTGGGGTTTCCCATAGAAAAACATGGACTGTCATTGACATAAGGGGATACCCATCTCTTATGTGCAACTCCTCCTACACCACTGAATGGAATTTGATGAAACTTACACAGAATCCATGTCACATAGTGCCATTGTGCAGGAGATATTTAACATTTTGATCAGAATGATATTTGGGGTTTCCCATAGAAAAGCATGGACTTTGTCATGGACATAAGGGGATACCCATCTTTTATTTGCAACTCCTCCTACACCACTGAATGGAATTTGTTGAAACTTACACAGAATCTTGGTCACATATTGCCATTGTGCACTGGATATTAAACATTTTGATCAGAATATTATTGGAGGTTTCCCATAGAAAAACATGGACTTTGTCATTGACATAGGGGATGCCATTCTTTGGGGGATTGGGGAGGGTTACGTGTTTTATCTGCAACTTCGCCTTCACGTTTAACTAAACCCTGAATTTTCAAAGTAATTGTGAAGCGGGTGGTATCAATGGTGAGCATTGCTCACAGGTTTTTTTACTCTAGTTTTCATTTAGGATTAAAAATTCTTCAGAATATTTATTTAATCTCTCGGTTAGCTCTGAAGTAAAGAGTTTCCCAGGGCAACTGACGATTGTGATAAGTCTGAAAATTTTAGGGTCTTTACTTTCCCCTTTGTTTTTATAAATGGGTTAATACTTCCTACTAACCAACTTTCGGGTATATGCCCTGTATTGAAAACAAGATTGAATAGTTTTTCGTAAATATTGATGAATTGTTCTGATGTTGTTTTGATATATTCATTTATTATTTGATCTTCACCGCAAGCTTTATTATTTTTAAACTTTGAAATGCATTTTTTAAAAGATTTCCTCTTTTTCAATGTACAAGTTGATCTCATTGTTCACTTGATTTAGTGTTTCTTCGTTATCAATTGGAGCTTCATTCAAAGATTTAAAAAACTCAAACAGACTTTCAATAGGGATATTTGGCTGACTTTTATTCTTTCCCTGCCTTAAAATCTTCCAGAATTGTTTGTAATCATTTTGTCTGATGTCTTTTAACTTTTTTGATAGATTAGGGACAGACCATTTAACTTGAAGGTGGGGGGCCTTGGATTTTTGTTTTGGTCAGAAAATTTTTTTGAAGGCGTCGCGACAGAATATTTTTTTTTCATTATTAGCATTAATTTATATAGCAGAAATACTTCTTCAGAATATTTTTTTTCTTACCCTCTGCTTCCAAAATATTTTTTTCTTCAAAAATCTTTTTCAAAATATTTTTTTTAGGAAAAAACCAATGCAAGTTAAATGGTCGGTCCCTTATTATAGTATTCCGCTTGACACCTATCCATAATGGTCTGACTTATATATTTGTTCAGCCTCCACTAATCTAAGTTTATTAATTTCGGTTTTATAATTTTTAAACTTTCGCTTACATTTTCTATAGTTTTTCCTGGCAAATTTGCAATCAAAATTAAACCAAGGTTTAGAGTTCAATTTTACCTTACTTTTCTGTTTTGTTTTACATTTATTATATGTTCCAAAGGTTGTCTTGGCACTATCAGTAAATATTTCTCCTAATTCATTTATCAAATTGTTAACATTATTTACTGTGATATTAACATTATTTTGTTCAACAAGTTTATATAAAATGGCACCTTTTCTTGTAATGCTGATATTTCTCTGAAATTCATCCATTTTACTATAATATCCCATTTTCTAGCATTTTCGGTGTTGGAGTTCATTTGGGAGGGGCTATTATTACATTCATTTAAGCCTGTTTCATACATAAAAGTGTCAATACAAATAGATAACGGACAGTGTACATCAGAAATTTTTTTAGAGTATTCTAAAATATGACAAGTACGAAAACTATTTACAAAATTTGCATTGCTTATACAGAAATCGGCAACACTATAGCAGTTTTAAAGTAGGATTTCCTTCCTTGTCACCTTCTAGTCTTCCATTTAATATGAAGAAATTGTTCCCTTTACAGAAATCTAACAGTAGTGAACCATATCGGTTTTTAGCTTAATCTTTGTCGTTTTCTTGGAAGACTGGCCAAATCAAGAGCATTTGCGCCGTCGTCTAAAATTTCATAAATATTTGAGTGATCAGATTCTAGAAGTCATAACGAGTAAATTGATGTATGTTGCTAATTAAAACCATTTAATACACTGTATTGTTGCAAAACTGATAATATCTTAGATGAACCTTTCCTGTCTAAGATTGGGATAAAACAAGGGGATAGTTTAAGTCCTACACTTTTTAAGATATTTGTTGATGATATAAAGTCCTACTTTGATTTTAACAAATCAAACCCAGTCACACTTAACCAAATCATCTCCTTTATGCAGATGACTTGGTACTAATTTCAGAGTCACCCTCAGGCTTGCAGCACTGTGTAGATGCCTTGCAAAGATTCTGTGGGGATTGGAACCTTAGTGTGAACACCCAAAGGACAAAAATAATGATTTTATCCAAATTTAAAGACAGATCTGTAATTGATAAATATAACTTTTATTTTGGCTCACATACTCTTGAATCGGTTCATACTTATAAATATTTAGGCATCACCTTTGACAACAGAGGAAAAACTAAAATAACAGCCGAAGAATTGGCTATTAAAGCACCTAAAGCATTTTTTTTTGAAATCCAAAATACCTCACTTAAACTTCATTTCAGTAGAAAAATGGATAAAACTCTTTAACACACTTATTTTACCAATTATGTCTTATGGATCTGAAATATGGATTTCGGATTTTAACCCTAATTTAGACTCTACAGATAAACTACATATTGAAAAGTCCAAAACATGATAATGAAGAATATCTTGGGAGTTCACAGTAAGGCCTCAAATCGTGCATTAAGAACAGAAATGGGACTTAATCCAGTAAGTATAAAGTCTTACATTTTGATGTATAAATATTATTTAAGATTGGTTGCCATAGAGTCAAAACATGAACAAAAATTTGATATTTTAAAAGCGGCCTTTGAAGTAGAGAAAGGTCTTCATGAAAACACAACATTTAGTTGGGTATCAACTTTACACAAAATTAAAGATATTACTATGATATCAAATCTAGAAATTAGTTCTTTTGAGTTTAAAACATCATTAGAAAAAATTATAAAGAGACAGTTCTTAGACAACTTGATTTTATTAAGATTAACAATGAAGGCAAGTTGTGTTTTTATAGTAAGAACTACCTTAAATATAATTTGAAAAAGTCAGATAGATTATGGCTAACCAAAATTAGAATAAGTGCACATCCATTGGCAATAGAAACAGGAAGACCAAAAATTCCGATTAATAATAAAACTTGTATAAATTTTGCACAAAGACTTCTTCATCATTTAGTTTCATTTGCATAAATGTAAGAGATGAATAAAATATTTGAAAATTATTAAATAAAAAATATTTAAAATTCAATAACTTTCTTAATTTTTTTTCTAATTATTTCCTAATTTAAATGCAGATTTGTCAGCTTGTCTAAGTATTTATATTAGCTTGGCCAAAAAAAAGCTGTGAATTTCCAAATGATTAAGTAATTTATGCATCAAAGTAAGCTTGGTCAAACAGAAGCTGTGAAATTACAAATGATTAAGTATCAAAAATGTGATCTGACACACTGAACATCACTCATAAATGCTTTATAAACCACGAAACTTGAAATGGAGGTCAGTTAACTTAGTACACACAATGGCGAACGCAATGCTTGCAGTGAACTTTGTGCCAAACAAGTTCGGCAGAGTCAGGTTAGAATTGAATGGTTACCAGTTCATGGTTAAGACTACTAAAGGTGACAGAAGATACTGGAAATGTGTTGTTCCACTTTGTACTGCAACAGTAAACACAAATTTAGAGAACATCACCAAGCTAGGGAACCAACACTCACACGCACCAAGCACAGCAAAAGTAAAGGCACAGGCAGTACTCAACATCATCAAAGAAAGAAACAACACTCAAGAGCTGCTTCTTCCACTACACACAATGCATCTGGCGGAAAGTACAGAAACTCGGGCTGGCGACCAACTACAAAGAGAATCATGACCTAAAACTCCTAGTAAGACGCGCAGCCGTACTCCCACTGATACCGACAGCACTAGTAGAAGATGTATGGTTCAACGCCTTAGAAGACGCAGAAGTTATACCCATGGACACCACCGACTTCGCAGACT